>CM034538.1:19114203-19165124 GCA_020002185.1 Paraescarpia echinospica | reverse complement strand
CTGATCCTGTGCAACACACTTCTTCAGAGAATGTGATATAAGAAATCAACACCGTTTTCACGCAAGCTACGATACAAATCGTTAATCGAACTGAACAATAATAAAATGGGCCAAGAGGCCATGAAGTCTTTTGGACTATGTTGTGAGTTTGTAATTATTAATGAAATGGTTTTTGGTGAATCATAGTTACAGATCATTAAGGGTTATGATGGAAGTAAAATGTTGACATGTTTAGTGGAGACCATATGCATGCCAGTGAAGATATACCTGGAAATAAAATAGTCGAGTAGACCGTTTCATGAAGATTGTATACATCAGTTAATGTGTTATTAAAAATACTGTAGAATTTTATCCTGATACCACCCTCCCCCAGAATAGAAAGAAGAAAGAGATGAACTACAATAAAACTTTATTTGTTCACAAGGTACATATACATAACATGCATTTTGACTTAAAAACAGTAGTAATTAATGACATAATACCGATTGAATTGGTGTGAAGTAATAGCTGCAACATTTCGAGTATACCTAAGTTATTTTATTTTAATCCTAGATCATATCTTTATATTGCATTGATAATTATGTGTATTGCTGTTTTATAGTTTCTCAGGTTCTGCCAGTGCAGTAGGGATTCCCATTACACATTAGTTACAGCCCACATGGAGGCATTCTGTTTGACATTGGGACAATGGCAGGCAGAGAATAGAGATCAGTGGCCCAGGTACTGCAGGAGGCTTACAGCAGTAGGGAAATAGTAGGAAAATTTAGCATTTTGGGGGGCCCTGATGTGCCCTTAGAATGATTCAATGAAATACAAATTTCTTGTGTATATTGGCACTACCATGTGAAATGTCTATACAAAATCAGACAAAAAGTTACTGAAGAGTTTTTGAAAAAATAGGCAAAATGTGAAAATTTACCATTTTTGGGGGCCCATAGAATGATTAAATCAAATACAGATTTCTCGTGCATAGTGGCAGTACCCTAAGATATGTCTACGCAAAATTAGAGAAAAAGTTGCTGAATGGTTTCTGAGATATGGCAGCTAACGGCAGACGCAATGTGATGGCATAAGTTCGTTTGACCTTTGGCCCATAGGACTAAAACCTAAGCTTGACATTGGCAAACTAGCTTTCTCTGTAGCTGCACCCAAAAAAAGTGGAATCAACCCCCTATCACTTTAAAATCTACACCATCTTCTGGGTAAAACTCAACACTTATTTGTTTGAAATTGCATTCCCGTCCTAAGCTTTTGAATTGTGGTCCTTTGCTCTAACGATGATGTTCATGATGTTGCCTAATGATTCTTGTATAATGAGCCTCTGAGCAAAGATTCCTGAGGATAGAGGTGGCGGCTTATTGGGCACTTTAGAAGTTTATAATTATTATTAATATATATATGATTATGCTAAACTTGAATAAGGACCACTAAGAAAAAATATAATTGGGAAATGCCACTTTAAAAAATAATTTAGGTTCATCCAGATACCATAAAATAGGTCACTGCACGCATAGTAATATATTACAACTTACAATATCAGTGATCTTCTATGGAAGGACAATGTTTTGTGACCAGGGCGTCAAAGAAAAAACATCAACATAAGTATAACAACATGTTGTTATTCTTAAAAAATTCTGAGGGACAATTGTAACATTTTCAAACATTGCCCTGCCCGAAAAGAGGACAATTCATTAATATGAAAAATATATGTTTTATCGTTTAATATATTCCCCAACTTTGTTGTTCTCCTCTTTATTGCTGATCAGGAAGTAAGAGCTCTCACCTCTTAAGTGGTCCATAATTTATAATTACATAACTGAATAATATACGTCAGAACCAATCTAAAACCTTCATAGGAGCCCATTTTATACCAGCCCACCCATTTAGTTTTATTCGCTGCCTTTATATATGTTTTCCTACTACGCTTAACCTAATTTATGTATCATGCTGGCCGAGTGTCAAAAATAATATATCCATCTATACAAATCACGTGATGCCTCAGTTATCTTGCCTACCATTGATAACAGTGCAGATTATGCAGACACGGTTGACCTGGTAATGGGCAGCAGTGGTTGAACCGTATTTAGCTAACAACTGAAGATAGACCATTACTGTACAATGTTACAATGTCTTAAAGATAAACATAAATTCTGATAATTTTGTCATAAAATCATGTTATAAATGTAGTATATTAGTCACTTATAGAAATTTTAACATTAAACATGACCCAGATATATTTTAATAAACCTCAATGTATGTCTATGAATCTGTTTGGTTTGATTGTTTCTCAGTAAACATCATGGTTACATTGCATGTAGAGGGGGCTATAACTTGACAGACCTGTTAATGATACGCAACATGTGATCCCCAAAGCCGTTATGACTGTCCATAGGTATTACAAATCATTGACAACTGTTTGTAGGTATACTAAACCTAGACTAGTGCTGCCAATCACCAATTGCGCCCTAGGCGAGATGGTTTGCTATTTTGCGAAAATAAATTTGAATTCTTCGCTACATTGGCGAAACGTTAGTATTCACTGCCCTCCTCCCTTTGAGTTGTTTCAAACGACATATAACATTATATATATATATATATGTCGTGTATTGTGTATCTGCTAAAAATGGCTAATTGGCTAAAGAAAATTCTTACCTTTAGCCAAATTGGCTAAACAAATTTTAGATCCAGCGCTAGCCTAGTAAACTACAAAGTTGATATTCATCAACAGATAATGGTGAAATTATACCTATTTAAATTGTGGCAAATAACTTCATTAAAAAACATTTGGAGTTTTGGACTGTCACTGTATCAGAATGGAATATAATCCAGTAGTTTATACTATATAAAGTGATACAATGACATAGACTTTGTACTTTTTAATAATGCAGTGTACATGAACAAATTGTGGTCGGAAAAGGCAAACAAGCATGTCTGATGCTGCCAAATTAAGTACATAAAATAACCTTACCTGCAATGCACTGAAAACGACTGTTGGTTTGCGCTTTGACCGCACATTCGTATTCATCAGCTGCTTTGTGACAGCGTTCAGTAGCCCACTGAAGTCAGTAGGTGGTGCTGTCGTTTGTGTACCGATGTACTCCAGTGAGCTGAAGGCGTCGATCGACAAACCTAACTCCTGAAAACGTTGTCGCAGAAATCCTTCAGGGGAATCGCCTCCCATATCTGAAAATTGGAAAATGTTCTGTGTGATACATATATTTAAATTTAAAATATACAATAAGGTGCCATGGTATTATAGATTTTAGGCTGAATAATACTCAAAAATTTCACCTAAGTACTCAACTGAAAGTGATGCTCGCACATGACTACATGCATTTATTTTTAAACAGCAATATAATAATAATAACATAATTTCTATTTCAGAAGCGCATCAAAACAAAAGGATTGATCACTATCAAAATCCATCAGCAATATTCCAGTTGTCAACATATGGGTCAAGGAGCTAGGGAGCTACGGTGGATAAGCAAGATTGTAAAAATAAGTTTTTAAATGACGACAGAATTTTTAAATATTTTCAACTGATCTAACACTAAGAGGGAGCATATTCCAAAGAGTCGGTGCAGCAACAGAAAAAGCCCTAGTTCCAATGTTAGTGTTGACTCTAGGAACAAAAAGTAGGTCAGAACTAGATGATCGAAGCTGGATAGGTTTTCTTACAGGATTAAGCAGGGAATGCAAATAAAATGGCTGCTTTCTGGACAGTATGTAATGGTACAGATCTTAAATATTATACGATACCATACAGGAAGCCAATGCAAAGACTTCAAAAGTGGTACAGAGCGGGAAAAACAAGGAGATCTTATAACTACCCTTGCTAGACAATTTGGACATGTTGAAGTTTTGTAATATCTTTGCTAATGACATTATAAAGGAGGGAATTGCAATAGTCAAGTCTGCTGCCAACAAGCTCTGTTGCAATAGTTTTAGCAACAGCAAAAGACATATATATATATACCGGCGAAGATCACGAATATAATAAAAACAGCAGCGACATGTTTGAGATATGTGTTGTTGGAAATTGAAGTTACTATCAAAGATCACTCCTAGATTCCACACCGAGGATGCTGGCATGATAAGCTGATTTAAAATACGCGTAGGAAAAAAACCATCAAGTTTACTACGAATTGGATTGGAGTACCAATAATGATCAATTCAGTTTTATTTGCATTTAATTTCAACTTGCTGTCAGTGGAAGATATCTTGGAGGCAATCACTAAGTTGGTTAAGGGAGCAATTTTTATCCAGGGTAGCCAACGAAATGTAGATCTGAGTATTATCCGCATAAAGATTAAATGATAATTCAAGTTGTGTCTTTGTATAACAGAGCTTAGTGGCGTGGTGTAGAGTAAAAAATGGGCCAAGTGGCCCTGAAGTCCTTTGGACTAATACGTCTATATGTGACCCCGGCTGACCAAATGAGTGATAAGTCGGAAAAATTGTAACATTGTTTTCTTACATCCTTGTAAAGGTTTGGAAGGGTGCTTTACACGGTTTCAAAAAATATGACTGCTGCAAAAATTGGCGAAGTTATGGAACATTGAACATGGTAGGCATCAAAAAGTGAAAATGAAGAAAACGGCTGTTGAAGTTTTACATTATATATGCAAATGGATTGCATGGAAATATTAAAATGATACATTGGAAGTACAAATGTACTGCTACAAAAACTTATCAAGTTATGCCAGATTATGTCTTCATTTGTAAAACTAAGAGGACAGATTATTTGAGAGCAAAAGGTAGACTCACTGTTTGACACAGTTTAAAACCTACAGGCAACTGTCCAATTTAACAGGGGTTTAGTGGCTTACAGATTAGTCAGTTTCCATCAAACAATAGCAGGCAGAGAATCTTAGCTCCACAGCTGGGTGTAATACACAACAAGTAATAAATATATGATACATTTGAAATACAAATGTGCTGCTACAAAAATGTATAAAGTTATGCCAGATTATGTCTTTATGTATAAAATTAAGAGGACAGATTATTTGAGAGCAAAAGGTAGTCTAAAGAAAATAAAAAAGGGTTAGCTGGACGGTGATAGACCGTTTGAACTTGAAGACTTTGTCAAACTTTTGTCTCGACTTCACTAAAGGCGGTGTCCTGCTGTCAGAACTTCGAAACGTGTTATCCACCTAACTTACACGCCTTTGTCAGTAAGAATAATGGGATGATAATTTACACCAACGTTGTTTCCCGTAGAAGTCATTTTGTGGGATATATTAGCATTAGTCGTGCCAATTAAAAAATTAGTGCTATATAATAGTAGTTTGTCAAAATGTAAACAAACTCAAAGACAGTTGCAGCTTAGCGTTAGCCTGTTCTGAAATATTTTAATGACATAATGATATATTTCACATAAATATATAGGGAGCTAATGGAGAGGCCCATCATAATCCATAGAACTACAAAATGAAGTATCTAAAAGTCACACTTCTTATATTGAGTGACACATCTCATACTGTCTTTCTAGACTGTCGCAATGTCCAATAGTTTCCTATCACAACCCTCGTGTACAATATACCAAAGCTATATATTTCCAACACCACAACATATGTATTATCATTGGATAGGTAACTGAATAATCTTTCAGATGAACGCAACTTGTAGCAGCAGAAAATGAAGCATACAAAAGTTACACCGCAAACAATGACATGCATTCTCAAAATGTGATTCATTCAAAAATTAGTGCTATAGTAGTTTGTCAAAATGTAAACAAACTTAAAGACAGTTGCAGCTTACTGTCCACCAAGCAGTAGCAGAGCAGTTTTAACATTCATGTGATGTTTATTGTGAGCATGGCAGACAAATGGTTATCATATGTAGAAAGGTACAGAAAGAAACTGACATTTTCTATAAAAAGAACACGTTTGCCTATCAATAGCATGTATTTCCTATTGTTGCTGTTTCTGCCGGGCAGAAACAGTTTCTGCCCGGCATAAATCAAACAACCCTGTAGGTAATTATTAATCAAATGTTTTTTGGTGAATCATAGTTACAGATCATTAAGGGTTATAATGGAAGTAAAATGTTTACATGTTTACTGTTTACTTATTGCACCACGTCTTGCATTTAGAGGAATAATTATAATAGAAAATAAAATGTTGTGGCACATATTTTTAAATACATGCGTCGATGAGAAACCGGGAATTACTTTTCTGTGGCCTAAGAATAACTAATTTCAATTAACTTTCTTCTTATATAAAACAACTGCATAAAAATATATATCCATACAAGACACCGCATGTGACAGATGTTTTGTGAAGGGGAATAGTGTTCTGTTTCTAGTACAAGGTGCTGTGTTTGTTAACCCAAGCCTCTGCCAGTGACCAATTACAGATTAGTCATACTGCCTACCACCAGCCACAGTGACCCAAGCCTCTGCCAGTGACCAATTACAGATTAGTCACACTTTAACCAGCCAGCCACATTGAGGTGTGAGAGATGTTGTGGGAAAGGGAGTAGTTGAACAAAAGGACTGGAAGCCTGCTAGAGCTGCTGCTACAGTTGGCCATTAAATTTAGTTAACAAATTTAGCATTTTATGGGACATTTGGAGCCCTTAGATTGATTGAATCAAATACAGATTTCTTGTGTATAGTGGCACTACCATATGAAATGTCTATGCGAAATTACAGAAAAAGTTACCAGTTTTGGGATCCTTTTGGGGGGGTCATTAGGTGCCCTTAGAATGATTCAATCAAATACAGATTTCATGTGTACAGTGACACTACCACATGAAATGTATATGCAAAATTAGAGAAAACGTTGCTGAACAGTTTTTGAAAAAATAGGCAAAATGTTACATCTTTACCAGTTTTGGGGTCCTTGGAGGCCCTAGGGAGCCCTTAGAATGATTCAATCAAATACAGAATTCTCGTGCATAGTGGCAGTGCCCTAAGATAGTCTATGCAAAATTAGAGAAAAAGTTGCTGAACGGTTTCTGAGATACGGCAGCTAACGGCGGACAGCAGACGCAGAGTGATGGCAATATTCCCTTGGACCTTTGCCCATAGGACTAAAAACAAAGGCCCAAGAACAGAAACCTGGGGAACACCAAATAAAGTTGCCAGTGCAGCCGCAAAGCAGTTCCCAATCTTTATAGTTTGGTATAGATCTATCAGTTAGGTATGAAGAAAACCAGCTTAGAGCTGTGCCAGATATGCCCTACCACTTTAATAAGTGCTCAGTGAGAATGTCGTGAGCAATTGTGTCAAAAGCAGCAGAGAGATCTAGTAAGGTAAGTGCAGTCACTTTGCCATTATTAATGTTCAAGTTAATGTTATTTTGAACCTTTAAGAGGGCAGTCTGAGCCAGTCTCTGTTGAATGAAACTGTCTATGCTGATTGTGACACATTAGTTAAGACATCTGTACTAATGTGAGACCTTAGACGAGTTGCTACAACTTTTTCTAGTATTTTGGAAATAAAGCTGAGGTTAGAAATAGGTCTATAACTGTTTAGGTCTAGTTTAGGCAGAGATGACTTCTTAAGAAGTGGTGTGACATGGACGTATTTGAAATCATCAGGAAAACAGCCAGAGCAAAGTGATGCATTTATAGGTTATAGGTCCAATTAATGTATCGAGACAAGCTTTTAGCAGTATTTTTTGAAATGGGATGACTTATTTGGGGAGGACATAATTATTTTCTAACTTCATCAACTGTTGCTGGTTCAAATGATACAAGTACAGAATTTACTTGTGGAAAGTCCACAATGACATTACTTAAAGTATGACCTGGGAAAGCAGAACGAATAATATTGATTTTAAAGTTCTAGACAAGAGAATGAGTCACATAGAGACTTAACTGATACATGATCAGGTAGCAATGGAGCAGGCCGTCTATGTAGAATGTTATTGATGCAGTTCTAAAACTGACGCGGTTTATAAGACTTATTTATGCCCATATCTGTATAATAATCTGAGTTAGCTTTAGCCATTTGTCTGTTACAGAGGTGACATTGCTTAGTATATATGTATATTTTGTTAAAGAATGTTTTGTAATTTAAATTTTAATTGCAGGGCCATCTTAGAAGTCAGAGTTAGATATAGCATCCATTGATAAATTCAACATTTACAGCTAGGTGCAATAATAAGGGCAGAAGAAAAAGTAAGAATTCATATCAATTAACGACCGATAATAATCATAAATAATAACAGAAAATGCATTACTGCTGTGTATTATTATTATTACTTAATTACCAATATACCTTCTATGGCACCACTGTACTTACTATGGTATCTGCTCAGGGCTCCAAGTTGCATTTGCGAGTATAATATTACACCTGCGACTGGATAAATTGCTTTAATCACAATGTGTCACTTAGAACTTTGTCCATTAATAATTTAGTTACTGCCCTGACAGGCAACTGACCATTTGGGCCCTGGTGTTAATATATTAAAATGTATTAGCCATCAGACAAATTGTGAATGATTACATTTTAACCCCTTTCTCTGCCCCTGCTTATCCCCTATAGTAGCAAATATTGATAAATTGTAGCAAGTGACTGATGACTTTTTTGCCTAAGGTTATGAGTTCATACTCTTATGCAGGCACACTTGTTCTGTCCACCCTTGTTCTGTCCACCCTTGTAGCACTTGGTGATTTGGGCAACCAGCAGAAAGTGGAAACTCCTAACCAACTAGCTGTTTTTTGTTTGTTTGAAGTTTAAACTGAAATAGTGTGTGCCGAAGCAAAATTCAATCTAATGCCTGTTATAATATATAGGGGATAATGTTCCTTGTGTTAAGACGGTATGTATATACATGTATACACAGTCAAAATAAATACATATAATGTAAAAGCATTCAATTGCTTAAGTAATTGTTATAGTTGAGATATAAGTTTCAAAACAATTACCGGGTAGCATGCATGGCTAGGTCCAATTACATAACTGTATGTGGAATTTGTTACAAACAAAACGTTATGTATAGTAGCAAAGATGATAATTCAGAACGCGTTAGTATGTAGTGTTGATTATTTGGTATAAAATTGTGTTCAATAAAATGCCATGACATGTATAGTTTTGTATTTTAATTAGCCAATGCATATGTGCTTGTAGAAATTATATTTTGCTCCTAAATGTTTCAATTTAGGAGATCAACGGAGTGTGGAGGGAAAAAGAAGACGAGGGGGACCGAGACTGAGTTGGGAGGATTGCGTGAAGAGAGACCTGGAGGGATGAAAAGGGGAATGGAGAAAAAGAACAAAAGACCGAGGAGAATGGAGAAGGGTGGTAGAGAAAGTAGTGCAAGCACAATGAGGAGGAAGAGAAATAAAATAAAATGTCGACGTATCCAAGCCAGCCTCACCCCTGAAGACAGTTGTCGACGAGGAAAGCAACACCACAAGAAAGAGGTGCGAGAGAGGTGCAAGAGTCCCGCAAGTTATGTTCCGCGACGTAGTCGCGAGATAAGAATACGCCGAGTAACGCGAGACTGCGCTAGGATGCGCCGAGACGCGCTGGGGTGCGCAAGTGATGCGCAAAGTCATGGATATGTGCCAGGGAGTGCCACATGTGAAAGTATATGAAAGTGTGTGAAAGTATGATAATTCGTGGACATACGATGAGGCAGTGTCATAGTACCGATAATGACGATGATGAGATTAATACGATGAATTAGATATTAGCTACTGCTATTAAAGACTGACTTGTATATGAGGCAGGACGATCGAAGCAGACCGATCTCACGAGGGCGAACCAACTTTACGAGGTAAGTTGGAGCGATGAAGCGAACAATTAATTAAACCTGTACTTGTATGGCCAATTTTTTGTTTTATAGTGTGATCAACGTTCACTGAAATTTCTAAACACTACAAAACTTACAAACAACCGCGTAATGCGATGGGCCCTAAAAGTCCGACCTTATCGTTTCCGGGTAGAGTCTATCCTTGGGACGGGTAACGTAGGTGCTGATTACTTGAGCCGCATGGAATAGATGCAGGTATTGCAAAGTATCGAGGCTGGAGAGCGAGGCTGGTGGCGCGAACAGGAAAATTTTAAATCATCCTCTATTAATCTTATTATTTTACTTGTTTTTAATTTGATTTATATTACGGTAAGGTGTTCGATAAGTGCTATTAGTTGGCGTCCTGTGACCAACACAAATACTAAAAAAACACCCATTTCTGTCTAAAACGAACATTATTTATCAAGACACTGTATTATCGCCCAGTAAACAACTGGTAACCAAGGCACCTATGATCCATAAATCTACATGCAAATCGGTTAAAATACACCGAGACTGGTACATAAACATAGGGATTAGTTATACTCCTGTCTTAGTATAAGTTTACAATAAAAAAAAAATAATAATAAATAAAAAAAAAATTCCTGGCTTGGGTCTGCCTAACATGGCCTCGTAAATGGTGCTGCTCTTTGTGTGTCCAGTGTAGGCCCTGGGACGAAGACTCTACATTTCCATTTCAAGTCTTTCTTCTACACTATCTACTATTTTTGTGTGTCCTTTAGCACATAGCAGTACCATCCATACTGTAGCACTTCCTGACTAACATAAATACTAGGTTTTACACTTACAGGATGTTTTACCTGAGTGTTGTTTTTCTCATGGTTGTATTTGTAGAGATTAAAAATAGTACGAATGACTGTTATGCAACTTCACATGAAATTCCTGTAAACACATCAGGATCGATTTCTCTCATCAAGGCATTGTCCATCAACTTGCTGCATAAACCAAGGATGTCCAGAGCAAACCCCAAAAAATTCCCATCATACTTTATGCTATATCTTCTTGTACTGGCAAACGACATTGAATTAAATCCCGGCCCCAGAGCACCCATGTACCCATGTGGTGTTTGCCAAAAAACAGTAACTTGGAAACAGAAAGCAATTTGTTGCGACTCCTGCAATACTTGGTTCCACACGCAATGTGAAAATGTCAGAGACACAATATATGAAACAATGCAAAACACCAACACATCATGGAATTGCCTAAAATGTGGAATGCCTAATTTCAGTAGTACCCTTTTCAATTATGACGACATTGAACTTTCTGAAAATATATATCAACACATCTCTCAATCAAATGATGACTCCATTCAACTCCCTACAACACCAGCAGGGTTAGGACCTCCACTACATACATCATCTCCTTCGAATCAAAGGAAACAGCACAATTACCGTCATACTCCTAATACTAAAAAACCATTGAGAATCATCAACCTAAATTGTCAATCACTAAAAAACAAGAAGGCAGAATTCCTTTCACTCATTGATAGCTCCAAACCAGACATAATTATTGGCACTGAATCCTGGCTTAGCAATAGCATATTAGATTCTGAATATTTCCCAGATAAATTCAATGTATATAGAAAGGACAGAACAGATGAACAGAGAGGAGGAGGGGTATTCATTGCAATACATTCTGACCTGCTTAGTGAAGAGGAATTTGAATTAGAGACAGACTGCGAAATCATTTGGGCTAAGATTAGCATAGCTGGTTGTAAATTACTTCACATATGTGCCTACTACAGACCTGACGTAAATGATGAACACAGCATAGAACAATTTGAAATATCTCTAGGCAGAGTAAATCAAAAGCAACACTTATTCATTGCAGGAGATTTTAATTTTCCTGGATGGGACTGGCAGAATGGAATGTTAAAACCAAACTGCCAAAACGTACTACTTCATGATAAATTTCGAAACATTCTAGATGACCTTGGTCTTATCCAGATTATAGACAAGCCAACAAGGGGAGAAAACACTCTAGACTTAATGATCACAAATAACCCTACCAATGTCAACCGAACAGAGATATTACCAGGAATCTCAGATCATGACTGTTGTTACACAGAGCTAGACATAAACCCAATGAAACACAAACAGAAACCTAGAAATATTCCCCTTTTCAATAAGGCAGATTGGGACAAATTTAGAAAACATATGAAAGATGTAAGCAAAAATCTTCAAAATTGCTATGAACAAAACAGTGCAAACAAGTTGTGGTGTATGTTTCGGGATAGCATTGTCAAAGGTACTGGGATGTATATACCATCCAGAATGGCTAGATGTAGGGACGGATACCCCTGGATTACACCAACACTAAAGAAACTTATGCAAAAAAGGGACAGAATGTACAAATGTCACAAGCACACTCCAAAATACAAACATCTAAAACAAACTATACAGCAACAACTGAGAACTGCCTACTGGAACTATGTAAATGAAATTGTCACCTCTACTGAAGATAGTCAACAAAAACAAGGTTATGCTAAGAGATTCTGGACTTACATGAAACACTGCCGTACAAACCACACAGCGATATCGCCTCTCAAACAAAATGGAATCCTACACTCAAACCCTAAAGCCAAAGCGGAGATACTAAATCAGCAGTTTCAATCAGTCTTTACAGATGACCCATCTCCCCAAGTAACCAAACTACCCAATCCAACACTACCAGAAATGCCAGAAATAGAAATTACAGAAGCTGGTGTACTAAAACTCCTACAAAATCTTAAACCGTATAAAGCACAAGGACCAGACAACATCAACCCAAGAATTCTAAAAGAATTGGCTGTTGAAATTGCACCATCGCTAACTTTAATCTTTCAGAAGTCATATGCTACAGGAGAAGTCCCCACAGACTGGCTAAAAGCAAATGTCTCACCTATTTTCAAGAATGGTCAAAAATACATAGCTTCAAATTATAGGCCCATTTCCCTGACATGCATAGCATCAAAACTAATGGAACATGTCTTGGTTAGTAGTATAATGAAACATGCACATTCACACAACATTCTTTATCATCTTCAACATGGCTTTCGCTCCCAAGTATCTTGTGAGACACAGCTTATTCAGTTCATACATGACTTAGTTACCCATATGCAGTCTGGCATGCAAACGGATGTCATGGTGATGGACTTCTCTAAAGCATTTGATAAGGTCAGCCATAAAAAACTGATTTACAAACTCCATCACTGTGGCATCCAAGGCAAAACAAATTCCTGGATTCGATCATTTTTAACAGACAGAACTCAAAGAGTCATAATAGAGGGCGAGGCCTCCTCTGAGGTACCCGTAACATCAGGAGTACCACAAGGCTCTGTACTTGGCCCTTGTCTATTCCTCTTTTACATAAATGACATCCCAGACAATATTACATCTACAGTTAGACTTTTTGCTGATGACACCATAATGTATATAGCCCTTAAGCCTAAGACAAATACAGCTGTGCTCCAGGAAGATCTTCACAAACTTGGAAAATGGGCCATAACCTGGAACATGGAATTCAATCTTCAAAAATGCCATGTCATACCTGTAACAAGAAACAAAACTGTCATTAACAATCAATACATGCTTCACGGTCAAACACTAGAAACTGTTTCACAGGTAAAATATCTTGGTATAACCATAACCTCAGATCTCCGGTGGAATGCCCACATAAATAACATTTGTCTAAAAGCAAATAGATCACTAGGCTTCCTCCGCAGAAATCTCAAAGTTCCGTCAATTCAAATAAAAACTCAGGCCTACTTCACCTTTGTCAGACCCATCGTGGAGAACAGCTGTACTGTCTGGGATCCATATACCCTTACACAAATAAACAAACTAGAAATGATTCAACGCCGTGCAGCCCGATATGTCTTATATCGCCACCACAATACCTCCAGTGTAACAGACATGCTCCAGACATTAGGATGGAGATCCTTATCAGACAGAAGAACTGATGCAAAACTATGTATGATGTACAAGATAGCAAATGGCCTAGTGGGTATACCAGCAAACCAATACCTTATTCCTGTAAATATAGTCACTAGAAAACAACATTCCTTATCTTACCTTATCCCTCACTCCAGATGCAACTACCACTTGTATTCTTTTTTCCCCAGTACCATTCGACTTTGGAATTCCCTCCCTCAATATATTGTAAATCAAAACAGCCTGTATGCGTTTAAAAGCAACATCCAGACTTTGCAGTACCCCATGTTTTAGACGTTAACAAGTTCTTCTGCACGTATTTATGTTTATTTACACGATAATTTGTGTTCTTATATATTGCACTCTAAAAACAAAACAAAAATGTCCTGTTCGCCTGCCATGCCATGGCACCGCCTGTATCCTCAGCATGTTGAGGCTAGGCGTGTATTGGAAGAAGAAGAAGAAGAAGTATCCTGGACACCGAAGTGTCCTTATATGTTTTAGTTGGTGTCCTGTGGTCTTATGCATGAACCGAGACAATTAATAGTCCGAGACAACGCTCATTGTTTCGGTTCATGCATAAGACCCCTGGCCTGTGTTTAATAGTCCGGCGAATAATTGCCTGTGGATTAGCATTAGACTATTGACGCGGATTTTACCCGGATGTAGATTCTTCGCGGGGGGCGAAGAATCTACATCCGGGTAAAATTGCCCCCCGCGAAGAATCTACATCCGGGTAAAATTCGCGTCAATAGTCTAATGCTAATCCACAGGCAATTATTCGCCGGACTATTAAACACAGGCCAGGGGTCTTATGCATGAACCGAAACAATGAGCGTTGTCTCGGACTATTAATTGTCTCGGTTCATGCATAAGACCACAGGACACCAACTAAAACATATAAGGACACTTCGGTGTCCAGGATACTTTGCAATACCTGCATCTATTCCATGCGGCTCAAGTAAACGTTACCCGTCCCAAGGATAGACTCTACCCGGAAACGATAAGGTCGGACTTTTAGGGCCCATCGCATTACGCGGTTGTTTGTAAGTTTTGTAGTGTTTAGAAATTTCAGTGAACGTTGATCACACTATAAAACAAAAAATTGGCCATACAAGTACAGGTTTAATTAATTGTTCGCTTCATCGCTCCAACTTACCTCGTAAAGTTGGTTCGCCCTCGTGAGATCGGTCTGCTTCGATCGTCCTGCCTCATATACAAGTCAGTCTTTAATAGCAGTAGCTAATATCTAATTCATCGTATTAATCTCATCATCGTCATTATCGGTACTATGACACTGCCTCATCGTATGTCCACGAATTATCATACTTTCACACACTTTCATATACTTTCACATGTGGCACTCCCTGGCACATATCCATGACTTTGCGCATCACTTGCGCACCCCCGCGCGTCTCGGCGCATCCTAGCGCAGTCTCGCGTTACTCGGCGTATTCTTAACTCGCGACTACCTCGCGGAACATAACTTGCGGGACTCTTGCACCTCTCTCGCACATCTTTCTTGTGGTGTTGCTTTCCTCGTCGACAACTGTCTTCAGGGGTGAGGCTGGCTTGGATACGTCGACATTTTATTTTATTTTTCTTCCTCCTCATTGTGCTTGCACTACTTTCTCTACCACCCTTCTCCATTCTCCTCGGTCTTTTGCTCTTTTTCTCCATTCCCCTTTTCATCCCTCCAGGTCTCTCTTCACGCAATCCTCCCAACTCAGTCTCGGTCGCCCTCGACTTCTTTTTCCCTCCACACTCCGGGCATTTGCTTTCTTTGCCAACCGTTCTTCTCCCATTCGCTCCACATGTCCTGCCCAGTTCAACCGACTTCTCATCAACTTCTTCTTGAAACTTTCTTTCACACCAACATCCTCCCTCAGCTCTTCCACTCTTCGCTTATCTATTCTCTTTTTGCCCTTGCAATTCTCCTGACCCAGTTGTTTTCGCACGCTTGAACCCTCTCCTCTTGTTTCTCTGTCATTGCTATAGTTTCTAGGCCATACAGGTAGGTTGGTGTCACATATGTGCACAGTACCTTTCCCTTGAGTTTTCGCGTTATGTGCCTGCCTTCCATCACGCACTCTACTTTCCTCCATGCATTCGCCCCTGCTTGTATTCACCTGCGAATTTCTGTCTCTGAGGAGCCATCCCCACATACCGCTCCGCCCAGGTATACAAAACTGTCTCTTTGTTTTAGTTTCTTCCCCTCCAGGTGCATTTCCAGCTCTGCTTTGTTGCCCAACTCACAGCTCCTCTGTCTTATCCAGATTCACGTTTAGTCCGTGTTTGCTGAAGATATCCTTCCACTCTATCAGTTGTTCCTGTAAATCCTCTTCACCGTCCGCTACCACCGCTAGATCGTTTGCATACAGTAGTTTCTGGAGAATAGCTTTCGTACTGGTCTTTCTAATTAGCAGTTCCATCACTGCGATAAACAGCAGTTCACTTTGAATTCTTCTGAAATTCCAGGTCCACACACCACTCTGCCCTTTGTTTCTCCATATGTCCCTTCCACCATCATGGCCTCTGCCTCTGGGACCCCCCTTCTTGTGTATACACAATTCACTTGCGGAACTCTTACGCTTCCCTCTCGTGTCTCTGAAATGCTCCCTGGCATTCATGCTGAAATCAGTAGGACCCACCAACCTCATACTTTGAGTTTTCTTCCTCCTCTCATTAACGCGGAATCTTACAGTAACTCCCGGTACTGTATTGCCGTTCGTGCGTGTCTCATTATCATTGGAGACGGTAGCAAATATCTTGTTTGCCATTAGCAGCTTCCGACAGAACATGGTACATAAAGCTCACCAAAGTCATAAATGGAAGTATCTAAGCATAATGCTTCTAGTTCTCAAGTGAAGATAGGCGTCTTCACAACAATGCGCACGATTTATCTATGGACATTAACGCTTGGGTATTCCCTGTTAATTGTTCAGCTCTCACAAGACTGCGGCGAACTATGACGCCTTTGCATTCGCTGTCTCTTAGCACTATGACAGGGTAATTCCCCACAGACCCTTTCATCAAAGGTAAGTTGCATTTTCCATCCTGTTGTACACAAGCACTAGCAACAACAGGGATCTGTAACGTGACTTCAGTTTTACCCACATGACATTGGTAGCTAGGGGAATCTTTATCCAAGATAACCCTACCACTGGCCTAACCTTAAGCAGCGACGAATTTCGATTCATCACGCCCACCGTACAGTTTCGCGCAACGTGACCTGGGCGATTGCATAGGAAACACGTGCGCGGCGAAGTAGCGGGACGGGGAGCAACATTAGGGATAGGGGGTTTCTCCCCTCACTACTATCCTCCGGGTGAGGTGTGGGAACTGGAATTGATCGAACTCGATTTCTATGATTGTCCCTCTTACTGAAAGAGAAATGGGCATCAGTGAACGTTTTTCACCAATTCTAGCAACTCCTCTTTCCCTTCCGGCTTGTGTTCCCTCAGGGATAAGGACAATTCCCTAGGACACATGAACAAAAACGGTTTTCTCAGAATGAGTTCTTTCAAGCCACCGTAATCCTCATCAATTTTTGACAAAGTAATCCACTGAGTCAAATAGTGCTCCATTCGAGCAACATACTGCGGCACTGTTTTGGTTGAATTGTGCGTACAGGAATAAAACTTCTTACGAAAATCGCCTACAGTTAATCGATACCATTCCAACAATGCTTGCATTAACTTTTCGTAATCATTGGCAACAGAAACCGGGAAACGGAAATAAACTTCCAGCGCATGTCCGGTTAACAATGCGCTAAGAAAAATGGCATAATTTCCACGCTCCGGTCCCTGATTCTCGGCATATCGTTCAAAACGCTGAAGATAAGCATCAGTCTAATCATTGTTCTCATTAAAGCATGACAATGGAGGACTATGGACACCCTTAGGAATGGCAGAAGTGTTACTCACCGATTCTCCGTTCTCTAGGGCCGCAGCCTCGTTATAGACCCTTACCATCTCCTTTTCATGCTCTATCTCGCGCACGCGGATCTCGACCTGTCTCGGCGTCTCCTTCTCTCGCAAATCGGCCTAGAGTGTCTCTTTCTCCATCTCGACCTGGAGCATCTCCTTCTCCATCTAGGCCTGACTCGCAACCTCCATCTCTCGGAGCTCGGCCTGGAGCCTCTCTTTCTCCATCTCCAGAGCAGCCTGGCGCTCAGCGTGCGCATTCTTGTTCCTCACGAACAAACGTTTGAAGTTCGGGACCTGTTAAACCTAACTTCCCACCTAGCTCGATCAGTTGAGCTAAATCCATGTTTACAAATAAGTACGAAACAGGAAAAAGTACTAAATGGGCATCTGATCTACTAATGTAAAAGGTAAATCACAATCTACTCTGTCTACGACTAGTGGTGTACTAGCCTGACCTTCCTACTTTAACAAAATGACAAGGAAATAAGATTCTGAAAATATATAAATAGCAGAAATGCTACATGCACTTTGTCACAAAATGTCATACGACCAAATACCGTGTGATCAAAACGAATTGCAACCAAATATTCTGCCTCCACAGTATGGACCTATAGGTTGCTATAACGTAAACACATAATAAAAATGTTTGTTAATGTAAATGTGTACATTTAGACGTAGTCTAAAATCACAAACTAGTATCAGTTCATTAGTTATTAATTGGTTGTCCATGATCAGTGTGGAGTCGTATACAGTTCCAGTAACAGAGACATTAGAGGTACTAATTGCAGTTACCGATGTGATTATGGACGAGTTTTGTGGGTACAATAAACCACCTCTGTTCTGTTGCTGTCTAGCCCTTTAATATGTGAAATGCATCAAGTCAGAACGAGCCGTAGGTATGCGCGTGATCACATGCAAGTGAAGATAATGTTTTCTGATAATATCACGAAGAGGCGTAACGTAGGCTTACGCAATAAATCACGGTGGCCACACCTCAAATAGGCGTCATGATTGACACATCGATTCTAGCTCGATATTACTGGTATTTTAGACCCATAGAACACAGACCATGCTACAACAGAACCATTCATGCCGAAGTATGCTTTCCAGCAGGCGTAATACAACTTAGTGGTAATTTTTGGCCAAAGTTAGCATTGTGTGTGAGTGTGTAGACCTATGTGTTCGTGCGTGTGTGTGTGTGTGCGTGTGTGCGCGAGTGTGTGTGCGTGTGCTCGCGCCTGTTAATGACATTCCCTCTTTGTTGATTGTTGCTCTACCACGAATCTAATCAAAGATCAAAACATGTATATCAGGCCAAGTTCGTAGTAGAGTTATTTCTGTAGAAGTAGGCCTAGGTGACAGAATGAGGATTGCTCATCCTTGGCACATGGTCGCTTATTCGTATTAACGTAATATGTTGTCATAGATGGGTACATGTAAATGCGAACAAAATAATATACTTAACGACATCGTCTGCTTTTGACAGCAGACGATAGATTTACATATCCTTCCGGTTAAAGCCGAGTTAGTATCGGCCACGTGTGTGGACACAATGGCGTTTGGTAGAACGTTCTTTGACAAAACTGTACGTTTTATTTGGCGTACGGATCTACGAAGATCAGCGGGTTGACGGTGTAATTTTGTAGCAACATTATTCTAGCGATGTTTTGTGTCATATTACTGTATAGATTGCGCACTCTTTATTTAAATAAACCCCGCCAAACTTGGCACATATATCGTCCATACCATGGGGACAATGTTAAATTAAATTTCCATAAATTAATTTTGTTAGAAATGGTAGCCATTTAAAAATTCCATGAAATCCAATTTTAACAAATCGTTATAATTACCTTCTATAGAGCCATACTTCGTGTGTCAACATATATGATTTTAGGACAACGGTTTCAAATAGTGTACCTTGTACCTTCTAGGATATTCAAATCCGCCATTTTTTAAGATGGCGGTCATCCAAAATGTCAAAGTTTGCCATTTATTCTTAAACAGGAGTGTAGTGTTTCGAAGCCATTAAATGCTTGTGTTCAACACAAATCTGGAGAAACCAACATCCAGAATATAAACCTTCATTTGTGTGGCTATTCTGAAAACCAGTAAAGTGGTTTATTTATTTGTGTTAAGGTAGGGTGGGTTAAGGCGCCTATACGAGGCGAGACGCCCACCCGTCCTATCTACATAACAACGATTCAGATTGGCACTATAGTTTGTGTAAATCCGTGCTGCCACACAGCGGATGAACAGAAACATAAAAAGAAACAAGACTCACAATCGTGAGTACAAAATGTGACTTTGTTGATTTGTAGGTTTAAAATAGTAAAAAAGGTGATTTCCTGTTTCGTTGTAAAACTCAGTGGTTATCATAAATAACCATAACAAATATGATTCTCTTACGATAAATATGTAGACTAAAATTTGGTAACAGTTAAATGAGCGATAATTAAACAGGAGACTACATACAGCTATTTTACTGTCGCACGTGCCTGGGGTCAAGACGCTCTTTTTGAATGGGGTAAGACGCCTACCATGGGCGTCTTGCCCCACCATATAATAATCATATATGATATCGCGTTAATTGTGTGTGTGTGTGTGTGTGTGTGTGTGTGTGTGTGTGTGTGTGTGTGTGTGTGTGTGTGTGTGTGTGTGTGTGAGTGTGTGTGTGTGTATTTCGTACATTATATAATAGTCTAGCAATATTCCTCTCTACTTCGTTTTTCAGGGCAGTGGTTCGGTCATACAAAAGAAAGACGGAGAGGGGAAAGTATGGTGACGGTCAGCTCGGCGAAGCTCTTCGTGCAGTTAGGGTGGGCATTCCTTTGATAAGAGCAAGCAAGCAGTTTGGAATACCAGCTCGTACCTTGCGGAGGCATAGAGACAACGCAGTGACCTCCTCTGGAACTTTGAAACTCGGTCCCAGGACTGTTATTCTTGGAGATGACGTTGAGGAAGCCCTGTACGAACATATCAAAGAGATGGAACGTCGAATGTACGGCTTGACAACTGTTGATGTAAGACGTCTCGCTTATGAGATTGCCGACAAAACTGGTGTGAACAACCTGTTCAACGAAACAACCAAGATGGCCGGTAAAGACTGGTTGAGTGGATTGTTTGCACGCCACCCCGATCTCGCCATAAAGAAACCGCAGGCTACCAACATTGCTCGCGCTCTTGGCTTTAACAAGCCACGAGTAAATGCGTTCTTCGAAATTTACCGCTCGGTTTTGGAGACGGCGCAATACACGCCAAGTCGATTGTGGAATATGGATGAGACTGGTATCACAAACGTCCAAAGACCAGGGAAAATCGTTGCGACCAAAGGAGCAAGACACGTTGCAAAGGTCATCAGTGGGGAACGTGGCGCTACAGTGACAGTCGTGTGTGCCATCAATGCAGCAGGTCGTTACCTGCCACCAATGTTTATTTTTCCACGAAAGAAGATGGTGGAAGCTTTAATGAACGGGGCACCATCTGAATCTGTAGGCCACTGCAGTCCGAATGGCTGGATTGATGCAGACTTGTTCGTCAAATGGCTTGAACATTTCGCTGCGTCGACCAATGCGTGTGTAGAAAACCAACAAATCATAATCATGGATGGCCACCACAGCCATAAAACACTGGCTGCGGTTAACTACGCGAGGTCAAAAGGCATACATCTGCTAGTTCTCCCACCTCATTGCACACAACGTTCTTCAAATCATTGAAGACCGCTTACAACAATGCAGTAGACAGCTGGATGGTCACCAAACAAGGTCGGCGAATGTTGTTTTACGACATGGCTGTTGTGTTTAATAAAGCGTTCAACAAATCAGCCACACTTGATAAGCCAATCACTGGATTCAGGGCATGTGGTATTTGGCCTTACGATCCAGATGTTTTCACTGACGACGATTTTGCTGCAGCACTCGTGGCAGAGGAGCCGACGCCGCTTGAAGAACCATCTGCCCACCTGGTCACTGCTGGCCCGTCATCTGATGGTGCTCCAACTGCCGGTCCTTCATCTGATGGCCCTGCAACTACCGGCCCGTCACATGAAGGCCCCCCAACTGCCGGCCTATCATTTGATGGCCATCCAACTGCCGGCCCTTCATCCGATGAGCCTCCAAGTGCTGGTCCTTCATCTGATGATCATGCAACTGCTGACATGCCACCGGGCGAAACGGTTGCCACTCTGCCCACTGGTGGGTCTGTCGCCTCGACACCGGCTACGACGGTCATTCGCCAACTGGTTAGGAACATTTCTCCATTGCCGAAAATATCAACGGCACACAGCAAGTCGAGAAAACAGGAATCAGCAGCCTGGATATCGTCGTCGCCGTACAAAAACGCACTTACCAAGAAGGGTGAAATATCTAAGCGGCAGGATAAAGGAGGCGGGAAACCGAAGGGGAAACGACCGATGCCTAAGAAGAAACAGATGACAATAACTGTACCATCAACGAGATTCCGGAGCGATCTAAGCAGTGACGAAGAAGATGAATGGTATTGCCTGATTTGTGGAGAGCCATTCAGCAACAGCAGAAGTCGCGAGGTCTGGGTTCAGTGTATGCTCTGTAGGGAGTGGGCACATAGAGAGTGCACTGTGGGAATGCCAATTTTATTTGTGAGAACTGCTGCAACTAGTGACAGTGAAGAGTCTGCGTAGTTGACACTGCTTCAGCTGCTGGGAACAATAGACCCTACCGAAATATCGAAAGCCACATTGGTTGTTACTTAACATTTGTGTAGATTGTTCGTTCGTTCTTCTTATTGCATGCCTGTTAAAATGCATTTCACAATATTGTTGGTATTTATTCAATCGCCTTACATGTCTACTACATAGTTAAATCAGCAGATACATACACACGCAGCATACACACCCACCCACCCAAACACATCCCACCCACCCATCCACACTAACTCGCATACTTGTGATTATTCGACGGATTGGGAAAGGCGTCTTGCCCCACCCAGATGGGCGTCTTGCCCCACCTATGGGGCAATACGCCTTTTTCGTAACTATTTTATAACGTAGAATTTTAAATTATTATTTTATGTCTATGTGTAAAATACTTATACACAAAGTAGAATATACATTTTAGATTAATGACAACATAAAATATATTCGATTGGGTTATTATTAAAACAAATGCAGCGTTTCCTGCTTATGGTGGGCGCCTTGCCCCACCCTACCTTATCTGACAGGAAATTGGACGTTCTCTTAGTTTTTATTTGGGTGGCGGGAGTAACAGAACGTTGCCGAGGGCTGGAAACAACTTGAACTAGATCAACAAAACAACTAGTATTTGAATAACATTGCAAAGTGTTCTTCAACTTCGTTTATTGTCATTAAAATCAACTTGGCTTACTGTTAGTTAGCTCATCTAATCTTTGTAATATAATATAACATACAAGGCAATTTTATGTAGGCAAACATATTTATATTCACTGCTTTATCCTGTAATAAATAATGTCTTCTAGCTTCGATCATACCTTTATAAACTTGCGTAAACACCTTAGGTTCCTGCATCCATCCTTATTGTGACAACTACATTTACTGGTTATCAATTGGGAGATTGATATGCTTCGGAGCTTGGTTTCCGAGGATTTAGGCGTAAACAATTGTTGCATTATTAGTACTATTATTATTGCCAAAAAAATTGTCAAACAGAAATTGAGACAGGCCTACAATTTGCATATCATATCGTAAATTCGTGCAAGCTGATTGTCACCCTAATCACCACCAAATACAAGGTTAGCATAACAACATCGATTCGTGAAGTATTGCCGCCAGTATGACAATATATTGACGGATATTGATGTCGCCATTTTGATTGGTACCCGTGACCATATGCAATACGGCGTTAATAATAACTAATGCAAGATTGTTGACTATCGGTATCTAGTTACATAACATTAAAAAAAATCCGTGTCAACATGGCGGCCCGTGAGTAGAAAGAATCGCTCAAGAGGAAGTATTGTAGTCAATGCGGCTGGCGAGAACATGAAGACAACCACGGCGAGTTGAGTGCATAAAACATTAACAGAAAACTGTTACTAGTCAGGATGAGAAGTGCAAGTACGGTAGGGGTTATTGTGTGTCCATTTCCAGGACGTGTCTTTCTCCAGCCATCATTGTAAATTGGACATCTCACCGAAATACGTAATCGGGTCATTAGCCGCAATTAGGTTTCCTGTTGGTAGTGAGGTCTAAAACACAAAGGTGACGGAGCTGGTTTATTGCGATTCGTTCTCTGTCCTTATGCATCGTTTTGTCGACTGGTACATTTCGATCAGAGACATCAGGTCACTAGTATCTTCGCACGAAACGAGAATCTTGTCTGAATCGGTTCCCTCTCAGACGCCAGTCGTCGATGCTTCCTTCCTGGAGAGACAATACAATTAGAATTACCGGTTGTATAATATGTCATTACAAACGATTCGATATTCGACTATACAACGTTTCACAGAAAGACGTTGTGATCTATTTAAAACGTGTTTTATTAACGACCACATGGTCAAACATGATTACATTTAAAATGGAACATAGGCAGACTCTCGGGAGCATCAATTGTCTTTCTCGGTATAGAGTCGCCCATGAACACCCTTTCTTTTCTCATTGCCCCCTCAATCACTGCCTCAGAGTAGCTCCTTCTCCCGTTTGTATCAGTCAAGTTGTTGATGGGGAGGCTTCAAACTGGAAATCAGTTTTGAGTGAGTGGGGTACCACAGGGATCAGTACTGGGACCTACATTATTCTTAATATATATCAACGATTTGGACGATGATATAACAAGCAAGGTGTTGAAATTTGCGGATGATACAAAAGTGTTTAGAAGGATTAAAAGTGATGGAGATAGACAGCATTTACAAGATGATCTTGACAGGTTGTTCAAATGGTCTGAAAAGTGGCACGTTGTTCAATTTTGGGAAATGTAAATGCCTCCACACAGGACATGGGAACGAAGATGTACACTTAATTAGGCGATATACAGCGTATAAGGAAAATATGTCGCAAGTTTTGACCATTTTCTCAATGTCCTGATCGATACTTGGTCACCACATCAGACTGCGACTCCCTGAGTGTGCACTGTGCAGTTTTTCCAACAGTGCTTTGCGGTAGACACTTGGAATGATCACTCATGTACCCCACATGAAACAGCTATCATGGATGCTGAGTTCATGTCTTCTTTGGATGTAGGGCTTCAGACTTTCGTTGTCGTCGTGATTTGAAAATCTTTCCCTCGTCCTAATGAAGACTTGTGACAGCACATGGTCACGTGTTGTTTCGCGACGTATGTCACTTGTAGTGACTGGGGACATGTCAAAATACTGCATTGTCAGTATCGTATCAGCTGGCACTGGTACATGTCTCGGAGCACCACCTGCCGCTAGGCGGCTAAGAGCGTCTGCTTGGGGGATGCTTTGGCCCGGCCTGTGAACTAGCTGGTATTCGCAGGCAGCCAGTGTCAGGACACACGGCGCTGAGCGCTGCATACGTGGGTACCGCATCTGCGGAACAGCCTTCGTTTCTCCGAATAACCCAAGAAGCGGCTTGTGGTCCTTGACGATTGTAAACCCCACAAGTTCTGGTGAAACTTCGTCAGTCCATCAATGACGACATTCCCCTCTTTGTTTTATCTCAGCCTGTGAGAGACTTCTGGAGTGGTACGTAATTGGTTTCTCTGCACCATCTTTCATGACGTGAGCATGGACGGATCCAATGCCGTATGGAGAGGCATCACATGTCAGGATCAGCGACTTGGAGGAGTCGAAATGTGTTACGGCCTGTAGCGAGCTCAGCATATCTTTCGTCCTGTCGACAGCCTCCAGTACCACTTCGTGTCCTTTCTGAGCAAATGATGCATGGACGCCAGGATCGCGTCGCTAAGTTGGGCAAGAAACGACCGTAATGTTTTACCATCTCAAGGTAGGATCGTAACTCGGTGATGCTGGCTGGCGCCGGAGCGTTGCGGATTGCTGAGAGAGTCGTACCGGAAGAGTGGATTCCTACCGCATATATCCGGTGACCTAAGTATTCTACTTCGTCACTCAAGAAATTGCATTTTGATGCTTTCAGTCGGAAACCAGCTTGAACGAGGCGTTCGAGCACTCGCTCAAGTGTCTGTAAGTGTTTATCTTCGGTTGATCCAGTCACCAAGATGTCATCTAGGTACACCATTGTATTGAGTATTCCCTTTAAGAAGGAGTCAATGACCCGTTGAAAAATCCCTGGTGCTGATGACACACCGCACGGCAGCTGCTTGTACGTGAAGAGTTTTCGCGACGTGTTGATCGTGACGTATTTGCGACTGTCTGGGTGTAGTTCGATTTGTTCGTAGGCGTGACGCTTGTCGATATTTGTGTACGTGCTACCTTTCTCCAGCTGTGCGTACATATACCTATCCAAAGTTGCCACCTGATTCACTGTGAGTTTGTAGTCCCCACAGAGTCGTACGCTTTTGTCTGCTTTCATCACTGGGACAACCGGTGCGGCCCAGTCCAAGTACTGAACGGGCTCTATGATATCCTCAGCCAGGAGTCTATCAAGTTCCTTGTCCACCATGTCTCGCATTACATATGGTAGCGGCCGCGACTTGTAATACTTGGGATCGGCATCGTCGTTTACATAAATCTTGGCAGCGTCTATTTTGACTGCCTGTTGAGAGTCTGTAAACATGGCGTACTTGTCCAATACAGCCTGCCGTTGAGGATTCTGCTTCGGTGTTGAATGTGATGTATTCAACTGATGAACCACACCCCAGTTAGAGTTTACTCAGGCAGTTCCTGCCAAGTAAGCTTGGACCGTTGCCAGGGACAACCATGTGCGGAAGCTGATGTTGGTCGCCATTTTTTGCTTCTACCATGACGTTGATGACACCTGTGATTTTCACACACTGTCCTGTATAATATGTCCGAAGCGTGTCGTTTGTGGCTTCTATGTTAAGCCTTGTAGAGTTTCGCTAATGTTTGTGTAGCGTTTCTTCGCTGATGATTGAGAGTGTGACACCCGTATCCACTTCCATCAGCAGTGCCTTCCCATCTACTTGTATGTGGGTAATAATCGGATCCGGACGTGGTCCTGTCATGCTGAACCTGTTGTATGTCTCTCCAGACTGTTTAGATGGAACACAATTCTATCTAGGTGCCATCAGCTGATGAGGGAAGTTTCATTTTCCCTTTTCCGCTTTCTGTTTGCGAAACAGTTACTCATGATGTGTCCTTTTTGTGGCAATAGCGGCATTGGGCATCCATGCAGTGACACTCATCCGCCGAATGAGATATTTTGCCACATCCGAATCATGGTTTCTGGTGATTATGGGTGGGTGGTTTCGTCTCCCACTCGTTGCTTTCTTGTGAGTGGTCTCTTTGTGTACACTCGGTGTACTGTCGTACGCAGGCGAGTTTAACTGCACGGTGTTATCAGCAGCGGATTCCATGACAAGGGTCATTTGTAGAGCCTTTCTGAAATCAAGCTCGGTTTCCCTCAATAATCGTTGTTGGATAACCGGATCTGCTACCCCACAAACTAACCGGTCCCTAAGATTTTCTTTCAGGATCAACTCGGCAGTCACCTGCGCACCAGCCTTTATTTGATCACAAAATCACAGTTTTCTGGCCAAATTTTTCAGTTCAGCAACAAAGTCACCTACTGACTGATCCTTCTTCCTGTAGGTCGAGTAGAAGTTGCAGCGTTGCAAAATCCTAATCGGTCCTGATATGACGACCAATCTTTTCCTGCAAACTCTGGTAAACTTCCGTGCCGTGACATGCTTACGACAGAACGACGTATTGCGGTTTTCCGTAAATTGACGTGCTGTGTCTGGCCGTTTGCGGGAAAGTTCGTTGCGCTCCCAAAGTTGGTCTGCGATTCGACGTGACTTCGAAAGTTCTAACCTTGTGCGTTAAGTGATGACCGCTGATACTCATGCAGTACATACTTGCTGACTTTCATCCTCGTCGCCAGATGTAATGAATTTTAAAAACGTGTTTTATTAACGACCACATGGTCAAACTTGATTACAGTTAAAACGGAACTTAGGCAGAATCTGGGGAGCATCAAATGTTCGATAGACAGCAGACGTGTATGTGTAACTTGTGGGTACTGCGAAATTAATGTCAGGTTCGTTCATTTGTAGAGAGAGAGAAAGAGAAAGAGAGAGAGAGAGAGAGAGAGAGAGAGAGAGAGAGAGAGAGAGAGAGAGAGACAGAGAGAGAGAGAGAGAGAGAGAGGAGAGAGAGAGAGAGAGAGAGAGAGAGAGAGAGAGAGAGAGAGAGAGAGAGAGAGAGAGAGAGAGAGAGGAGAGAGAGAGAGAAAAAAGAACGTTTATGGCAAACATTCAGCCACACGTTTCGCAATAGCGCGACATTTAGCACAACACGCGCGCGCGCGCACGCGCGCACGCACGCACGCACACACACACACACACCCATCCACTCATCCACCTAAAACCTAACCACCCACTCCCCACCCGCCGAATACACACATATTGACCGAGTCAGCGAGACTATTTGGAACTTTTGTGACGACGACGACGACGACGACGACACTACCTCCATCACCAGTATTATCACCACCAACACTGCACTACTACATGCTCTAAACACCCCGTACCATGGTGTTATAGTTCGACTTCTGCGATGCCTGTCTACGCAGCCAAGACTCGTCTTTTCGCCACAACATGTTCCCGGCACCGATCCTTCTATGCTCCATGATGTCGCTGGAAGCGGCTGCCTTCTCCGTGCGTCGCAACTGCGTGCGTAGTGTGTCCACTCGTCTCAAAATCACAGCCACGAGAACGATGATCACCAGTATAGCGAGTCCGAACAAACCCAGGAAGGTGACGATGGACCAATCGGGCAAATCGATCGCTGAAAACAAGAAATGTGTTGATATTTAAGTCGTAGAGAAAAGACTAGAGATTGTTTCAGCGACTGCGAATTTGGAAGGTCCTAACTCCATGAAGTGGCGCCACTTATTCCCACATTTATTTCATATTAGATGAGACGTGTACGCTGAGTTTAAAAAAAACGGGTAGTTTGACTATCAAGTTAACTGACCAGGTAAGAGAAACATTATTCAATGTTGCATAACATTACTATTATATAGTAACCATGAAAACTCACACATTGATTGCACCCTAAAATAAACAAATAGTCAACAATGAAGAAATCAATTGTTTTTAAAACAGTGCACACTACATTATTGTCGGCGATGATTAAAATATATATCATTGGCGTCGAAAGTATGCAAACTTTATTATTTATTTTTAACCATGGTTGGATAATACTAATACAGAGGAAGACACAGTGATGGTTCCAGCATCTACATAGAGCGCGTCATCATCAATATTAAGAACGGTGTTTAACAATTCCATATATGAAGTGGACAAACGAAATTTTAATGTTGTTGTAAGAGCATGTTATATGGTGTTATATTAAAATAAATAAATACACTCTCCTACAAAACAACTATCAATAAAGACAGGATTAATTAGGGAGGTAAATCCAATTTCGCAAAAACATAGCAAAGAGATTGTACCGCAGAAGCCGAGAATACTTACTCCAGTTGGTCTCCAAAGGTTTCGATGTTGGATCTGGAGAGACAGCACCTGAAGGGATAAACAATGTAAGCGGTCAGAGAAACTTCACTAGTGCGTAAACTGCGCCAACAAACTCGTGAATGTGTATGACATAATATACAATACAGAGTGTAATATACCTAGAGGCGAATGATCCACTTTTATTGGTATTTGCCAAAATTTCGACTGGACCCTTCAAAAATAATTCGGATACTTAAGAGGTTTTAAATTTCCAAGATATCAGCTGCAGCTGAACAAGCTATTTGCCCTCACCTTCAAACGTAATGCTGCTTGAATTAAGTTTCAAATAGTGAGCGTAGCCAGCGTGGTCGTCGACATATTTCTTTAGATGTCGCCTCAGACTCTCCGAAGTAATGGCCATGTCTAGGTCGAGTTTGTACTCAACTACCAAGCTCCCTTTGCTTGATTAAAGTTAAAGAGGCGACATATTAATTACGCAATCTTATATTGCAGTATGCATGCATGCATGCATACATACATACATAGGCCTACATACATAGGCCTACATACGTAGGCTTACATACATACATACATAGGCCTACATACATACACACATACATACATACATACATACATACATACATATATAGGCACAGACAGACAGACAGACAGACATACATACAGACAGACAGACAGACAGACAGACAGACAGACAGACAGACGAACGGACGGACGGACGGACGGACGGACGGACAGACAGACAGACTGACAGACATGGATAAGTCAATTGGTGGATTGTGGAAACGAATTTTCAATAAAATCTACGACGGAATTTCCGGCACCCATTTTGATGGTTTGACGGACCTAGCAGCTAGGCAATAGTTTACGTGATGGATCGGTCAATTACCTGAATTTGACATCTCTCACAGCAACAATATGCTTGGAGAAGCGTGAGCCAGTGTAGATGATGCGAACCTTGAATTCAAGAGATGTCAACAAATACATTTACAATCTTATTTTAAATATATTTAGTTATATAGGGATGCAATAGTTAGTGGTTTACTTGGAGTGCTTTCTGCCTTCCTTAGACCCCTTTCCAGGCAACAGATGTACATGTGTAACTGCTTCAAAACAACTGACAATCCATATTATATATATTTGTGTGTGTGTGTGTGTGTGTGTGTGTGTGTGTGTGTGTGTGTGTGTGTGTGTGTGTGTGTGTGTGTGTGTGTGTGTGTGTGTGTGTGTGTGTGTGTGTGTGTGTGTGTGTGTGTGTGTGTGTGTGTGTGTACGTTTAACAAGATTGCCATCCACACTATAAACACGGACGGCAAGTTTAGCAGGAAGCTGATAGCTTATCGAGAGTAGTACTGCTAGTCAGCCACTTGTCCCCAAATCTCTGAGATATTAATTAATGTTGTTTTAAACGTAGTCACTTTGCTTGCACTTATCCAATTAGTAGATCATTTATTCCACTAATTTGTTGTTCAGTCCGAAGATGAATTTTGTCATATATATGATCGATATTGTTCCTTAGTTAAAGCTACTTCTTGTCTCCTAGATATGTTGCATTTCTTTAGTGAGAAATAAAACGTTTATTGCCTACCTCAGTCTCTATTCCTGCAGCCAAGCTTTTGTAATCATCGCTGGTTTTGTCAGTTAGTGTTTTGCGGTAGTCCTTGTTTAAGACGGTGAATCTCCCGCTCTGTGTGAACAACACTGCAAGAGAAAGTATTACATTAAAACAGTGTACAGGACACACACCTGTAATTGAGTTATACTAGCACAACGGTATCGTCTGAATTTGAGTCGAATAAATAAATTTCCCATCGCGCTGTACACTGAGCCTGTTCTAATATTTATTGAGTACAATACCTGATGAATGTGACATATAGGTAAAGTTCTAGCTCAGGCGATAGCAATGTAGATACACGAAAACGCCAGTGATTCCTTATTGCTGCAACTTAACATAACACCACGGATTGACTTTGGACTCACCTGTTTCGCACTGTGATCCGATGACACCGGCGATGCAGGAGCATGTGTACCCGTTGACGCCATCACGGCACGTTGCTCCATTCTGACAAGGATTGCTCTGGCACTCGTCAATATCTACCAAAAATATAAGTGTCATAATATAGGATATGTCATTATCACCCTTAAAACACGCATTCTGACCATAAGTTCATAAGTACATACAAATACAATATAGTAGTCACCAGGACGTGATGGTTTCCAGCATATTATTATCGGAAATGTTGGCATAAACCTAATATGGTCACTTACAAATATAGTTATGGAATATTCCTTGTGGAGGGTTACAATGAGGTGGCATATATACCACAGCTAGCAAGCAGATTTGCCTGCAGTATCATAAAGCACTGTGGTTGATTAACGACTATTGAACCAATTGATACCCTAATTGTGATAGTGCTAAACAGTTTACGCATAATATTGAACTAATTAATACTCTAATTGTGATAGTGCTTAACAGTATACCCATGCCATTGAACCAATTAATACTGTAATTGTGATAGTGCTAAACAGTACACTCATACCATTGAACCAATTAATACCCTAATTGTGATAGTACTAAACAGTATACTAATGCCATTGAACCAATTAATACTCTAATTGTGATAGTGATAAACAGTATACTCATGCCATTGAACCAATCAATACTCTAAGCAAGAACATGTAATGTCGTCATATTACTTATCTAAAAATCACATAAAGACAGACAGACAGACAGACACACACACAGACACACAGACAGGCAGTATTTATTATGACGTTCATAAGCACATACAAATACAATATAGTAGTCATAGAAAGGTCAGGAAGGCTCCCATTAAGATAATTATATGTCGCTATTATGGGAGGCGCCCTACTAATGAAATAAATAAATTATGATTATCAGATTATCACGTGATCAACTACACACGTGTCGTTATCACCTTTAAACACGCATTCTGACCAAACACACCTGTTTCACACGACGTGCCAGTGTACCCGACGCTGCATGAGCAGGTGTAGCTGTTGACGTCATCGTTGCACTTTGCACCATTCTGGCAAGGGTTGCTCGCACACTCGTTGATGTCTACAAGTTACCAGGGCGTGATGGTTTCCAATAACTTATTATCGGAAATGTTCGAATAAACCTAATATGGTCACTCGCAAATATAGTTATGGAATATTCGTTGCAGAGGATTGCAATGGAGTGGCATATATACCACAGCTAGCAAGCAGATTTGCCTGCAGTATCACAAAGCACTGTGGTTGATTAACGACTATTGAACCTATTGATACCCTAATTGTGATAGTGCTAAACAGTATACTCATGCCATTGAACCAATTAATACTCTTATTGTGATAGTGCTAAACAGTATACTCATGCCATTGAACCAATTAATACTCTAATTGCGATACTGCTAAACAATTTACTCATGCCATTGAACCAATTAATATTCTAATTGTGATAGTTCTAAACAGTATACTCATGCCACTGAACCAATTAATACTGTAATTGTGATAGTGCTAAACAGTACACTCATACCATTGAACCAATTAATACCCTAATTGTGATAGTACTAAACAGTATACTAATGCCATTGAACCAATTAATACTCTAATTGTGATAGTGCTAAACAGTATACTCATGCCATTGAACCAATCAATACTCTAAGCAAGAACATGTAATGTCGTCATATTACTTATCTAAAAATCACATAAAGACAGACAGACAGACAGACAGACACACACACAGACACACAGACAGGCAGTATTTATTATGACGTTCATAAGCACATACAAATACAATATAGTAGTCATAGAAAGGTCAGGAAGGCTCCCATTAAGATAATTATATGTCGCTATTATGGGAGGCGCCCTACTAATGAAATAAATAAATTATGATTATCAGATTATCACGTGATCAACTACACACGTGTCGTTATCACCTTTAAACACGCATTCTGACCAAACACACCTGTTTCACACGACATGCCAGTGTACCCGACGCTGCATGAGCAGGTGTAGCTGTTGACGTCATCGTTGCACTTTGCACCATTCTGGCAAGGGTTGCTCGCACACTCGTTGATGTCTACAAGTTACCAGGGCGTGATGGTTTCCAATAACTTATTATCGGAAATGTTCGAATAAACCTAATATGGTCACTCGCAAATATAGTTATGGAATATTCGTTGCAGAGGATTGCAATGGAGTGGCATATATACCACAGCTAGCAAGCAGATTTGCCTGCAGTATCACAAAGCACTGTGGTTGATTAACGACTATTGAACCTATTGATACCCTAATTGTGATAGTGCTAAACAGTATACTCATGCCATTGAACCAATTAATACTCTTATTGTGATAGTGCTAAACAGTATACTCATGCCATTGAACCAATTAATACTCTAATTGCGATACTGCTAAACAATTTACTCATGCCATTGAACCAATTAATATTCTAATTGTGATAGTTCTAAACAGTATACTCATGCCACTGAACCAATTAATACTGTAATTGGGATAGTGCTAAACAGTATAAGCATGCCATAGAACCAATTAATACTCCAATTGGATAGTGCTAAACAGTATACTCATGCCATTCAACCAATTAATACTATAATTGTGATAGTACTAAACAGTATACTAATACCACTGAAACAATTAATACCCTAATTGTGATAATGCTAAACAGTATACACATACCATTGAACCAATTAATACTCTAATTGGTGATAGTGCCAAACAGTATACTCATGCCATTGAACCAATTAATTCCCTAATTGGTGATAGTGCTAAACAGTATACTCATGCCATTGAACCAATTAATACTCTTATTGTGATAGTGCTAAACAGTATACTTATGCCATTGAACCAATTAATACTCTAATTGCGATAGTGCTAAACAATTTACTCATGCCATTGAACCAATTAATATTCTAATTGTGATAGTTCTAAACAGTATACTCATGCCACTGAACCAATTAATACTGTAATTGTGATAGTGCAAAAGAGTATAAGCATGCCATTGAACCAAATAATACTCCAATTGGATAGTGTTAAACAGTATACTTATGCCATTGAACCAATTAATACTCTAATTGTGATAATACTAAGCAGTATACTAATACCACTGAAACAATTAATACCCTAATTTGTGATAGTGCTAAACAGTATACTCATGCCATTGAACCAATTAATACTGTAACTGTGATAGTGCTAAACAGTATACTCATGCCATTGAACCAATTAATACTCTAATTGTGATAGTACTAAACAGTATACTCATACCACTGAAACAATCAATACCTTAATTATGATAGAGCTAAACACTATACACATACCATTGAAACAATTAATACCCTAATTGGTGATAGTGCTAAACAGTATACTCATGCCATTGAACCAATTATTACCATAATTGGTGATAGTGCTAAACAGTATACTCATGCCATTGAACCAATTAATACTGTAATTGTGATAGTGCTAAACAGTATACTCCTGCCATTGAACCAATTAATTCTCTAATTGTGATAGTACTAAACAGTGTACTCATTCCACTGAAACAATTAATACCTTTATTATGATAGTGCTAAACAGTATACACATACCATTGAACCAATTAATACCCTAATTGGTGATAGTGCTAAACAGTATACTCATGCCATTGAACCAATTAATACTGTAATAGTGATAGTGCTAAACAGTATACACATACCATTGAAACAATTAATACCCTAATTGGTGATACTGCTAAAGAGTATACTCATGCCATTGAACCAATTAATACTGTAATTGTGATAGTGCTAAACAGTATACACATACCATTGAACCAATTAATACCCTAATTGGTGATAGTGCTAAAGAGTATATTCATGCCATTGAACCAATTAATACCCTAATTGTGATAGTGCTAAATAGTATACACATACCATTGAACCAATTAATACCCAAATTGTGATAGAGCTAAACAGTATACACATACCATTGAACCAATTAATACCCTAATTGGTGATAGTGCTAAAGAGTATACTCATGCCATTGAACCAATTAATACCCTAATTGTGATAGTGCTAAACAGTATACACATACCATTGAACCAATTAATACCCTAATTGGTGATAGTGCTAAAGAGTATACTCATGCCATTGAACCAATTAATACCCTAATTGTGTTAGTGCTAAACAGTAAACACATACCATTGAACCAATTAATACCCTAATTGGTGATAGTACTAAACAGTATACACATGCCGTTGAACAAATTAATACTGTAATTGGTGATAGTGCTAAACAGTATACACATGCCGTTGAACAAATTAATACTGTAATTGTGATAGAGCTAAACAGTATACTCATGCCATTGAACCAATTAATACTCTTATTGTGATAGTGCTAAACAGTATACTCATGCCATTGAACCAATTAATACTCTGAGCAAGAACATGTAATGTCGTCATATTACTTACCTAAAAATCACATAAAGACAGACAGACAGACACACAGACAGCCACACAGCCAAACAAACAAGCAGTATTTATTATGACGTTCATAAGCACATAGAAATACAATATAGTAGTCATAGAAAAGTCAGGGAGTCTCCCATTAAGATAATTATATGTCGCTATTATGGGAGGCGCCCTACTAATGAAATAAATTAATTATGATTATCAGATTATCACGTGATCAACTACACATGTGTCGTTATCATCTTTAAACACCCATTCTGACCAAACACACCTGTTTCACACGACGTGCCAGTGTACCCGACGCTGCATGAGCAGGTGTAGCTGTTGACGTCATCGTTGCACTTTGCACCATTCTGGCAAGGGTTGCTCGCACACTCGTTGATGTCTACAAGTTACCAGGGCGTGATGGTTTCCAATAACTTATTATCGGAAATGTTCGAATAAACCTAATATGGTCACTCGCAAATATAGTTATGGAATATTCGTTGCAGAGGATTGCAATGGAGTGGCATATATACCACAGCTAGCAAGCAGATTTGCCTGCAGTATCACAAAGCACTGTGGTTGATTAACGAGTATTGAACCTATTGATACCCTAATTGTGATAGTGCTAAACAGTATACTCATGCCATTGAACCAATTAATACTCTTATTGTGATAGTGCTAAACAGTATACTCATGCCATTGAACCAATTAATACTCTAATTGCGATAGTGCTAAACAATTTACTCATGCCATTGAACCAATTAATATTCTAATTGTGATAGTTCTAAACAGTATATTCGTGCCACTGAACCAATTAATACTCTAATTGTGATAGTGCTAAACAGTATACTCATGCCATTGAACCAATTAATACTGTAATTGTGATAATGCTAAACAATATACTCATGCCATTGAACCAATTAATACTCTGAGCAAGAACATGTAATGTCGTCATATTACTTACCTGAAAATCACATAAAGACAGACAGACAGACACACAGACAGCCACACAGCCAAACAAACAAGCAGTATTTATTATGACGTTCATAAGCACATAGAAATACAATATAGTAGTCATAGAAAAGTCAGGGAGTCTCCCATTAAGATAATTATATGTCGCTATTATGGGAGGCGCCCTACTAATGAAATAAATTAATTATGATTATCAGATTATTACGTGATCAACTACACATGTGTCGTTATCACCTTTAAACACGCATTCTGACCAAACACACCTGTTTCACACGACGTGCCAGTGTACCCGACGCTGCATGAGCAGGTGTAGCTGTTGACGTCATCGTTGCACTTTGCACCATTCTGGCAAGGGTTGCTCGCACACTCGTTGATGTCTACAAGTTACCAGGGCGTGATGGTTTCCAATAACTTATTATCGGAAATGTTCGAATAAACCTAATATTGTCACTCGCAAATATAGTTATGGAATATTCGTTGCAGAGGATTGCAATGGAGTGGCATATATACCACAGCTAGCAAGCAGATTTGCCTGCAGTATCACAAAGCACTGTGGTTGATTAACGAATATTGAACCTATTGATACCCTAATTGTGATAGTGCTAAACAGTATACTCATGCCATTGAACCAATTAATACTCTTATTGTGATAGTGCTAAACAGTATACTCATGCCATTGAACCAATTAATACTCTAATTGCGATAGTGCTAAACAATTTACTCATGCCATTGAACCAATTAATATTCTAATTGTGATAGTTCTAAACAGTATACTCGTGCCACTGAACCAATTAATACTGTAATTGTGATAGTGCTAAACAGTATAAGCATGCCATAGAACCAATTAATACTCCAATTGGATAGTGCTAAACACTATACTCATGCCATTGAACCAATTAATACTCTAATTGTGATAGTACTAAACAGTATACTAAAACCACAGAAACAATTAATACCCTAATTGTGATAATGCTAAACAGTATACACATACCATTGAACCAATTAATACTCTAATTGGTGATAGTGCCAAACAGTATACTCATGCCATTGAACCAATTAATACCCTAATTGGTGATAGTGCTAAACAGTATACTCATGCCATTGAACCAATTAATACTCTTATTGTGATAGTACTAAACAGTATACTTATGCCATTGAACCAATTAATACTCTAATTGCGATAGTGCTAAACAATTTACTCATGCCATTGAACCAATTAATATTCTAATTGTGATAGTTCTAAACAGTATACTCATGCCACTGAACCAATTAATACTGTAATTGTGATAGTGCAAAAGAGTATAAGCATGCCATTGAACCAAATAATACTCCAATTGGATAGTGCTAAACAGTATACTTATGCCATTGAACCAATTAATACTCTAATTGTGATAATACTAAGCAGTATACTAATACCACTGAAACAATTAATACCCTAATTGGTGATAGTGCTAAACAGTATACTCATGCCATTGAACCAATTAATACTGTAACTGTGATAGTGCTAAACAGTATACTCATGCCATTAAACCAATTAATACTCTAATTGTGATAGTACTAAACAGTATACTCATACCACTGAAACAATCAATACCTTAATTATGATAGAGCTAAACACTATACACATACCATTGAAACAATTAATACCCTAATTGGTGATAGTGCTAAACAGTATACTCATGCCATTGAACCAATTATTACCATAATTGGTGATAGTGCTAAACAGTATACTCTTGCCATTGAACCAATTAATACTGTAATTGTGATAGTGCTAAACAGTATACTCCTGCCTTTGAACCAATTAATTCTCTAATTGTGATAGTACTAAACAGTGTACTCATTCCACTGAAACAATTAATACCTTTATTATGATAGTGCTAAACAGTATACACATACCATTGAACCAATTAATTCCCTAATTGGTGATAGTGCTAAACAGTATACTCATGCCATTGAACCAATTAATACTGTAATTGTGATAGTGCTAAACAGTATACACATACCATTGAAACAATTAATACCCTAATTGGTGATACTGCTAAAGAGTATACTCATGCCATTAAACCAATTAATACCCTAATTGTGATAGTGCTAAACAGTATACACATACCATTGAACCAATTAATACCCTAATTGGTGATAGTGCTAAACAATATACTCATGCCATTGAACCAATTAATACTGTAATTGTGATAGTGCTAAACAGTATACACATACCATTGAACCAATTAATACCCTAATTGGTGATAGTGCTAAAGAGTATATTCATGCCATTGAACCAATTAATACCCTAATTGTGACAGTGCTAAATAGTATACACATACCATTGAACCAATTAATACCCAAATTGTGATAGTGCTAAACAGTATACACATACCATTGAACCAAATAATACCCTAATTGGTGATAGTGCTAAAGACTATACTCATGCCATTGAACCAATTAATACCCTAATTGTGATAGTGCTAAACAGTATACACATACCATTGAACCAATTAATACCCTAATTGGTGATAGTGCTAAAGAGTATACTCATGCCATTGAACCAATTAATACCCTAATTGTGATAGTGTTAAACAGTATACACATACCACTGAACCAGTTAATACCCTAATTGGTGATAGTGCTAAACAGTATTCTCATGCCATTGAACCAATTAATACTGTAATTGTGATAGTGCTAAACAGTATACTCATGCCATTGAACCAATTAATACTCTTACTGTGATAGTGCTAAACAGTATACTCATGCCAATGAACCAATTAGTACTCTAATTGCGATAGTGCTAAACAGTTTACTCATGCCATTGATCCAATTAATACTCTAATTGTGATAGTACTAAACAGTATACTCATACCACCGAAACAATTAATACCCTAATTGTGATAGTGCTAAACAGTAAACACATACCATTGATCCAATTAATACCCTAATTGGTGATAGTACTAAACAGTATACACATGCCGTTGAACAAATTAATACTGTAATTGGTAATATTGCTAAACAGTATACACATGCCGTTGAACAAATTAATACTGTAATTGTGATAGAGCTAAACAGTATACTCATGCCATTGAACCAATTAATACTCTTATTGTGATAGTGCTAAACAGTATACTCATGCCATTGAACCAATTAATACTCTAATTGTGATAGTGCTAAACAGTATACTCATGCCATTGAACCAATTAATACTGTAATTGTGATAATGCTAAACAGTATACTCATGCCATTGAACCAATTAATACTCTGAGCAAGAACATGTAATGTCGTCATATTACTTACCTGAAAATCACATAAAGACAGACAGACAGACACACAGACAGCCACACAGCCAAACAAACAAGCAGTATTTATTATGACGTTCATAAGCACATAGAAATACAATATAGTAGTCATAGAAAAGTCAGGGAGTCTCCCATTAAGATAATTATATGTCGCTATTATGGGAGGCGCCCTACTAATGAAATAAATTAATTATGATTATCAGATTATTACGTGATCAACTACACATGTGTCGTTATCACCTTTAAACACGCATTCTGACCAAACACACCTGTTTCACACGACGTGCCAGTGTACCCGACGCTGCATGAGCAGGTGTAGCTGTTGACGTCATCGTTGCACTTTGCACCATTCTGGCAAGGGTTGCTCGCACACTCGTTGAAGTCTACAAGTTACCAGGGCGTGATGGTTTCCAATAACTTATTATCGGAAATGTTCGAATAAACCTAATATGGACACTCGCAAATATAGTTATGGAATATTCGTTGCAGAGGATTGCAATGGAGTGGCATATATACCACAGCTAGCTAGCAGATTTGCCTGCAGTATCATGAAGCACTGTGGTTGATTAACGACTATTGAACCTATTGATACCCTAATTGTGATAGTGCTAAACAGTATACTCATGCCATTGAACCAATTAATACTCTTATTGTGATAGTGCTAAACAGTATACTTATGCCATTGAACCAATTAATACTCTAATTGCGATAGTGCTAAACAATTTACTCATGCCATTGAACCAATTAATATTCTAATTGTGATAGTTCTAAACAGTATACTCATGCCACTGAACCAATTAATACTGTAATTGTGATAGTGCAAAAGAGTATAAGCATGCCATTGAACCAAATAATACTCCAATTGGATAGTGCTAAACAGTATACTTATGCCATTGAACCAATTAATACTCTAATTGTGATAATACTAAGCAGTATACTAATACCACTGAAACAATTAATACCCTAATTGGTGATAGTGCTAAACAGTATACTCATGCCATTGAACCAATTAATACTGTAACTGTGATAGTGCTAAACAGTATACTCATGCCATTGAACCAATTAATACTCTAATTGTGATAGTACTAAACAGTATACTCATACCACTGAAACAATCAATACCTTAATTATGATAGAGCTAAACACTATACACATACCATTGAAACAATTAATACCCTAATTGGTGATAGTGCTAAACAGTATACTCATGCCATTGAACCAATTATTACCATAATTGGTGATAGTGCTAAAGAGTATACTCATGCCATTGAACCAATTAATACTGTAATTGTGATAGTGCTAAACAGTATACTCCTGCCATTGAACCAATTAATTCTCTAATTGTGATAGTACTAAACAGTGTACTCATTCCACTGAAACAATTAATACCTTTATTATGATAGTGCTAAACAGTATACACATACCATTGAACCAATTAATACCCTAATTGGTGATAGTGCTAAACAGTATACTCATGCCATTGAACCAATTAATACTGTAATTGTGATAGTGCTAAACAGTATACACATACCATTGAAACAATTAATACCCTAATTGGTGATACTGCTAAAGAGTATACTCATGCCATTAAACCAATTAATACCCTAATTGTGATAGTGCTAAACAGTATACACATACCATTGAACCAATTAATACCCTAATTGGTGATAGTGCTAAACAATATACTCATGCCATTGAACCAATTAATACTGTAATTGTGATAGTGCTAAACAGTATACACATACCATTGAACCAATTAATACCCTAATTGGTGATAGTGCTAAAGAGTATATTCATGCCATTGAACCAATTAATACCCTAATTGTGACAGTGCTAAATAGTATACACATACCATTGAACCAATTAATACCCAAATTGTGATAGTGCTAAACAGTATACACATACCATTGAACCAAATAATACCCTAATTGGTGATAGTGCTAAAGACTATACTCATGCCATTGAACCAATTAATACCCTAATTGTGATAGTGCTAAACAGTATACACATACCATTGAACCAATTAATACCCTAATTGGTGATAGTGCTAAAGAGTATACTCATGCCATTGAACCAATTAATACCCTAATTGTGATAGTGTTAAACAGTATACACATACCACTGAACCAGTTAATACCCTAATTGGTGATAGTGCTAAACAGTATTCTCATGCCATTGAACCAATTAATACTGTAATTGTGATAGTGCTAAACAGTATACTCATGCCAATGAACCAATTAATACTCTTACTGTGATAGTGCTAAACAGTATACTCATGCCAATGAACCAATTAGTACTCTAATTGCGATAGTGCTAAACAGTATACTCATGCCATTGATCCAATTAATACTCTAATTGTGATAGTACTAAACAGTATACTCATACCACCGAAACAATTAATACCCTAATTGTGATAGTGCTAAACAGTAATCACATACCATTGATCCAATTAATACCCTAATTGGTGATAGTACTAAACAGTATACACATGCCGTTGAACAAATTAATACTGTAATTGGTGATAGTGCTAAACAGTATACACATGCCGTTGAACAAATTAATACTGTAATTGTGATAGAGCTAAACAGTATACTCATGCCATTGAACCAATTAATACTCTTATTGTGATAGTGCTAAACAGTATACTCATGCCATTGAACCAATTAATACTCTAATTGTGATAGTGCTAAACAGTATACTCATGCCATTGAACCAATTAATACTGTAATTGTGATAATGCTAAACAATATACTCATGCCATTGAACCAATTAATACTCTGAGCAAGAACATGTAATGTCGTCATATTACTTACCTGAAAATCACATCAAGACAGACAGACAGACACACAGACAGCCACACAGCCAAACAAACAAGCAGTATTTATTATGACGTTCATAAGCACATAGAAATACAATATAGTAGTCATAGAAAAGTCCGAGATCTCCCATTAAGATAATTATATGTCGCTATTATGGGAGGCGCCCTACTAATGAAATAAATTAATTATGATTATCAGATTATCACGTGATCAACTACACATGTGTCGTTATCACCTTTAAACACGCATTTTGACCAAACACACCTGTTTCACACGACGTGCCAGTGTACCCGACGCTGCATGAGCAGGTGTAGCTGTTGACGTCATCGTTGCACTTTGCACCATTCTGGCAAGGGTTGCTCGCACACTCGTTGAAGTCTACAAGTTACCAGGGCGTGATGGTTTCCAATAACTTATTATCGGAAATGTTCGAATAAACCTAATATGGACACTCGCAAATATAGTTATGGAATATTCGTTGCAGAGGATTGCAATGGAGTAGCATATATACCACAGCTAGCTAGCAGATTTGCCTGCAGTATCATGAAGCACTGTGGTTGATTAACGACTATTGAACCTATTGATACCCTAATTGTGATAGTGCTAACCAGTATACTCATGCCATTGAACCAATTAATACTCTTATTGTGATAGTGCTAAACAGTATACTTATGCCATTGAACCAATTAATACTCTAATTGCGATAGTGCTAAACAATTTACTCATGCCATTGAACCAATTAATATTCTAATTGTGATAGTTCTAAACAGTATACTCGTGCCACTGAACCAATTAATACTGTAATTGTGATAGTGCAAAAGAGAATAAGCATGCCATTGAACCAAATAATACTCCAATTGGATAGTGCTAAACAGTATACTTATGCCATTGAACCAATTAATACTCTAATTGTGATAATACTAAGCAGTATACTAATACCACTGAAATAATTAATACCCTAATTGGTGATAGTGCTAAACAGTATACTCATGCCATTGAACCAATTAATACTGTAACTGTGATAATGCTAAACAATATACTCATGCCATTGAACCAATTAATACTCTGAGCAAGAACATGTAATGTCGTCATATTACTTACCTGAAAATCACATCAAGACAGACAGACAGACACACAGACAGCCACACAGCCAAACAAACAAGCAGTATTTATTATGACGTTCATAAGCACATAGAAATACAATATAGTAGTCATAGAAAAGTCCGAGATCTCCCATTAAGATAATTATATGTCGCTATTATGGGAGGCGCCCTACTAATGAAATAAATTAATTATGATTATCAGATTATCACGTGATCAACTACACATGTGTCGTTATCACCTTTAAACACGCATTCTGACCAAACACACCTGTTTCACACGACGTGCCAGTGTACCCGACGCTGCATGAGCAGGTGTAGCTGTTGACGTCATCGTTGCACTTTGCACCATTCTGGCAAGGGTTGCTCGCACACTCGTTGATGTCTACAAGTTACCAGGGCGTGATGGTTTCCAATAACTTATTATCGGAAATGTTCGAATAAACCTAATATGGTCACTCGCAAATATAGTTATGGAATATTCGTTGCAGAGGATTGCAATGGAGTGGCATATATACCACAGCTAGCAAGCAGATTTGCCTGCAGTATCACAAAGCACTGTGGTTGATTAACGACTATTGAACCTATTGATACCCTAATTGTGATAGTGCTAAACAGTATACTCATGCCATTGAACCAATTAATACTCTTATTGTGATAGTGCTAAACAGTATACTCATGCCATTGAACCAATTAATACTCTAATTGCGATAGTGCTAAACAATTTACTCATGCCATTGAACCAATTAATATTCTAATTGTGATAGTTATAAACAGTATACTCGTGCCACTGAACCAATTAGTACTCTAATTGTGATAGTGCTAAACAGTATACACATGCCATTGAACCAAATAATACCCTAATTGGTGATAGTGCTAAAGACTATACTCATGCCATTGAACCAATTAATAACCTAATTGTGATAGTGCTAAACAGTATACACATACCATTGAACCAATTAATACCCTAATTGGTGATAGTGCTAAAGAGTATACTCATGCCATTGAACCAATTAATACCCTAATTGTGATAGTGTTAAACAGTATACACATACCACTGAACCAGTTAATACCCTAATTGGTGATAGTGCTAAACAGTATTCTCATGCCATTGAACCAATTAATACTGTAATTGTGATAGTGCTAAACAGTATACTCATGCCATTGAACCAATTAATACTCTTACTGTGATAGTGCTAAACAGTATACTCATGCCAATGAACCAATTAGTACTCTAATTGCGATAGTGCTAAACAGTATACTCATGCCATTGATCCAATTAATACTCTAATTGTGATAGTACTAAACAGTATACTCATACCACCGAAACAATTAATACCCTAATTGTCATAGTGCTAAACAGTAAACACATACCATTGATCCAATTAATACCCTAATTGGTGATAGTACTAAACAGTATACACATTCCGTTGAACAAATTAATACTGTAATTGGTAATAGTGCTAAACAGTATACACATGCCATTGAACAAATTAATACTGTAATTGTGATAGAGCTAAACAGTATACTCATGCCATTGAACCAATTAATACTCTTATTGTGATAGTGCTAAACAGTATACTCATGCCATTGAACCAATTAATACTCTAATTGTGATAGTGCTAAACAGTATACTCATGCCATTGAACCAATTAATACTGTAATTGTGATAATGCTAAACAGTATACTCATGCCATTGAACCAATTAATACTCTGAGCAAGAACATGTAATGTCGTCATATTACTTACCTGAAAATCACATAAAGACAGACAGACAGACACACAGACAGCCACACAGCCAAACAAACAAGCAGTATTTATTATGACGTTCATAAGCACATAGAAATACAATATAGTAGTCATAGAAAAGTCAGGGAGTCTCCCATTAAGATAATTATATGTCGCTATTATGGGAGGCGCCCTACTAATGAAATAAATTAATTATGATTATCAGATTATTACGTGATCAACTACACATGTGTCGTTATCACCTTTAAACACCCATTCTGACCAAACACACCTGTTTCACACGACGTGCCAGTGTACCCGACGCTGCATGAGCAGGTGTAGCTGTTGACGTCATCGTTGCACTTTGCACCATTCTGGCAAGGGTTGCTCGCACACTCGTTGAAGTCTACAAGTTACCAGGGCGTGATGGTTTCCAATAACTTATTATCGGAAATGTTCGAATAAACCTAATATGGACACTCGCAAATATAGTTATGGAATATTCGTTGCAGAGGATTGCAATGGAGTGGCATATATACCACAGCTAGCTAGCAGATTTGCCTGCAGTATCATGAAGCACTGTGGTTAATTAACGACTATTGAACCTATTGATACCCTAATTGTGATAGTGCTAAACAGTATACTCATGCCATTGAACCAATTAATACTCTTATTGTGATAGTGCTAAACAGTATACTTATGCCATTGAACCAATTAATACTCTAATTGCGATAGTGCTAAACAATTTACTCATGCCATTGAACCAATTAATATTCTAATTGTGATAGTTCTAAACAGTATACTCATGCCACTGAACCAATTAATACTGTAATTGTGATAGTGCAAAAGAGTATAAGCATGCCATTGAACCAAATAATACTCCAATTGGATAGTGCTAAACAGTATACTTATGCCATTGAACCAATTAATACTCTAATTGTGATAATACTAAGCAGTATACTAATACCACTGAAACAATTAATACCCTAATTGGTGATAGTGCTAAACAGTATACTCATGCCATTGAACCAATTAATACTGTAACTGTGATAGTGCTAAACAGTATACTCATGCCATTGAACCAATTAATACTCTAATTGTGATAGTACTAAACAGTATACTCATACCACTGAAACAATCAATACCTTAATTATGATAGAGCTAAACACTATACACATACCATTGAAACAATTAATACCCTAATTGGTGATAGTGCTAAACAGTATACTCATGCCATTGAACCAATTATTACCATAATTGGTGATAGTGCTAAAGAGTATACTCATGCCATTGAACCAATTAATACTGTAATTGTGATAGTGCTAAACAGTATACTCCTGCCATTGAACCAATTAATTCTCTAATTGTGATAGTACTAAACAGTGTACTCATTCCACTGAAACAATTAATACCTTTATTATGATAGTGCTAAACAGTATACACATGCCATTGAACCAATTAATACTGTAATTGTGATAGTGCTAAACAGTATACACATACCATTGAAACAATTAATACCCTAATTGGTGATACTGCTAAAGAGTATACTCCTGCCATTGAACCAATTAATACCCTAATTGAGATAGTGCTAAACAGTATACACATACCACTGAACCAATTAATACCCTAATTGGTGATAGTGCTAAACAATATACTCATGCCATTGAACCAATTAATACTGTAATTGTGATAGTGCTAAACAGTATACACATACCATTGAACCAATTAATACCCTAATTGGTGATAGTGCTAAAGAGTATATTCATGCCATTCAACCAATTAATACCCTAATTGTGATAGTGCTAAATAGTATACACATACCATTGAACCAATTAATACCCAAATTGTGATAGTGCTAAACAGTATACACATACCATTGAACCAATTAATACCCTAATTGGTGATAGTGCTAAAGAGTATACTCATGCCATTGAACCAATTATTACCCTAATTGTGATAGTGCTAAACAGTATACACATACCATTGAACCAATTAATACCCTAATTGGTGATAGTGCTAAAGAGTATACTCATGCCATTGAACCAATTAATACCCTAATTGTGATAGTGCTAAACAGTAAACACATACCATTGAACCAATTAATACCCTAATTGGTGATAGTACTAAACAGTATACACATGCCGTTGAACAAATTAATACTGTAATTGGTGATAGTGCTAAACAGTATACACATGCCGTTGAACAAATTAATACTGTAATTGTGATAGAGCTAAACAGTATACTCATGCCATTGAACCAATTAATACTCTTATTGTGATAGTGCTAAACAGTATACTCATGCCATTGAACCAATTAATACCCTGAGCAAGAACATGTAATGTCGTCATATTACTTACCTAAAAATCACATAAAGACAGACAGACAGACACACAGACAGCCACACAGCCAAACAAACAAGCAGTATTTATTATGACGTTCATAAGCACATAGAAATACAATATAGTAGTCATAGAAAAGTCAGGGAGTCTCCCATTAAGATAATTATATGTCGCTATTATGGGAGGCGCCCAACTAATGAAATAAATTAATTATGATTATCAGATTATCACGTGATCAACTACACATGTGTCGTTATTACCTTTAAACACCCATTCTGACCAAACACACCTGTTTCACACGACGTGCCAGTGTACCCGACGCTGCATGAGCAGGTGTAGCTGTTGACGTCATCGTTGCACTTTGCACCATTCTGGCAAGGGTTGCTCGCACACTCGTTGATGTCTACAAGTTACCAGGGCGTGATGGTTTCCAATAACTTATTATCGGAAATGTTCGAATAAACCTAATATGGTCACTCGCAAATATAGTTATGGAATATTCGTTGCAGAGGATTGCAATGGAGTGGCATATATACCACAGCTAGCAAGCAGATTTGCCTGCAGTATCACAAAGCACTGTGGTTGATTAACGACTATTGAACCTATTGATACCCTAATTGTGATAGTGCTAAACAGTATACTCATGCCATTGAACCAATTAATACTCTTATTGTGATAGTGCTAAACAGTATACTCATGCCATTGAACCAATTAATACTCTAATTGCGATAGTGCTAAACAATTTACTCATGCCATTGAACCAATTAATATTCTAATTGTGATAGTTCTAAACAGTATACTCGTGCCACTGAACCAATTAATACTCTAATTGTGATAGTGCTAAACAGTATACACATGCCATTGAACCAATTAATACTGTAATTGTGATAATGCTAAACAGTATACACATGCCGTTGAACAAATTAATACTGTAATTGGTGATAGTGCTAAACAGTATACACATGCCGTTGAACAAATTAATACTGTAATTGTGATAGAGCTAAACAGTATACTCATGCCATTGAACCAATTAATACTCTCATTGTGATAGTGCTAAACAGTATACTCATGCCATTGAACCAATTAATACTCTAATTGTGATAGTGCTAAACAGTATACTCATGCCATTGAACCAATTAATACTGTAATTGTGATAATGCTAAACAATATACTCATGCCATTGAACCAATTAATACTCTGAGCAAGAACATGTAATGTCGTCATATTACTTACCTGAAAATCACATCAAGACAGACAGACAGACACACAGACAGCCACACAGCCAAACAAACAAGCAGTATTTATTATGACGTTCATAAGCACATAGAAATACAATATAGTAGTCATAGAAAAGTCCGAGATCTCCCATTAAGATAATTATATGTCGCTATTATGGGAGGCGCCCTACTAATGAAATAAATTAATTATGATTATCAGATTATCACGTGATCAACTACACATGTGTCGTTATCACCTTTAAACACGCATTCTGACCAAACACACCTGTTTCACACGACGTGCCAGTGTACCCGACGCTGCATGAGCAGGTGTAGCTGTTGACGTCATCGTTGCACTTTGCACCATTCTGGCAAGGGTTGCTCGCACACTCGTTGATGTCTACAAGTTACCAGGGCGTGATGGTTTCCAATAACTTATTATCGGAAATGTTCGAATAAACCTAATATGGACACTCGCAAATATAGTTATGGAATATTCGTTGCAGAGGATTGCAATGGAGTGGCATATATACCACAGCTAGCTAGCAGATTTGCCTGCAGTATCATGAAGCACTGTGGTTGATTAACGACTATTGAACCTATTGATACCCTAATTGTGATAGTGCTAAACAGTATACTCATGCCATTGAACCAATTAATACTCTAATTGTGATAGTGCTAAACAGTATACTCATGCCATTGAACCAATTAATACTCTAATTGCGATAGTGCTAAACAATTTACTCATGCCATTGAACCAATTAATATTCTAATTGTGATAGTTCTAAACAGTATACTCATGCCACTGAACCAATTAATACTGTAATTGTGATAGTGCAAAAGAGTATAAGCATGCCATTGAACCAAATAATACTCCAATTGGATAGTGCTAAACAGTATACTTATGCCATTGAACCAATTAATACTCTAATTGTGATAGTACTAAGCAGTATACTAATACCACTGAAACAATTAATACCCTAATTGGTGATAGTGCTAAACAGTATACTCATGCCATTGAACCAATTAATACTGTAACTGTGATAGTGATAAACAGTATACTCATGCCATTGAACCAATTAATACTGTAACTGTGATAGTGCTAAACAGTATACTCATGCCATTGAACCAATTAATACTCTAATTGTGATAGTACTAAACAGTATACTCATACCACTGAAACAATCAATACCTTAATTATGATAGAGCTAAACACTATACATATACCATTGAAACAATTAATACCCTAATTGGTGATAGTGCTAAACAGTATACTCATGCCATTGAACCAATTATTACCATAATTGGTGATAGTGCTAAACAGTATACTCTTGCCATTACAGTATTAATTGGTTCAATTAATACTGTAATTGTGATAGTGCTAAACAGTATTCTCCTGCCATTGAACCAATTAATTCTCTAATTGTGATAGTACTAAACAGTGTACTCATTCCACTGAAACAATTAATACCTTTATTATGATAGTGCTAAACAGTATACAGATACCATTGAACCAATTAATACCCTAATTGGTGATAGTGCTAAACAGTATACTCATGCCATTGAACCAATTAATACTGTAATTGTGATAGTGTTAAACAGTATACACATACCATTGAAACAATTAATACCCTAATTGGTGATACTGCTAAAGAGTATACTCATGCCATTGAACCAATTAATACCCTAATTGTGATAGTGCTAAACAGTATACACATACCATTGAACCAATTAATACCCTAATTGGTGATAGTTCTAAACAGTATACTCATGCCATTGAACCAATTAATACCCTAATTGTGATAGTGCTAAACAGTAAACACATACCATTGAACCAATTAATACCCTAATTGGTGAT
>CM034538.1:18822668-19113203 GCA_020002185.1 Paraescarpia echinospica | reverse complement strand
ATGCAAATGACCTTATATGGGCATTGTGTGCGTGGCTAGTTACGACCCCGGGATAAAGTATAGGGAATTTTATTGCAAAGGTATCCGACCACTTTTTGGATTTTTATCCCATTGTGTGCGTGGCTAGTTTTTTAGCCACATAGGCCATTTTTATCCCATGTTAAAGCATAGGCGCTATTATCGTAAAGGTGTGCGACCACTTTTTGAATACAATAAAATATACCAAGCAGCATTTGAATATGTCACACACGAGATTGCTTGACCCGTAGGCCGAGGCTCCGCCAAGGAACCGAGCCCTTATTTGGTTGACAATGACATGTCGAAAATGTGGTGTTATAATAAGGCGTAATGTGTAACAAAAGGGTTATAAATTCAACGGAGACCGTTTTGTCTGAAGTAATGTATACGAAATGTAGACTACATATAGGACTATGTTATATCAGAACCTCTAGCCTCGTTTTTTCGAACAGAGCGGCCATCTTGAAATTATACGTTTGGTGTCTGTTACAAAACCGTACTCGAGACGTGTCTGGACATGTTTGTTTGTTGCGAGCACGCGCATCCTGTATGACGTCATTAAACTGCTACGCGCAGTAATGTTGTACCCGAGGTTGACTTAGTTAAACAGGTAGTGCTTTGGTTAGACCTTGTTTTGAACTTGCACATATGTAATATAATCCCTTCATGTGTTAGATAGGGAATTTTCTCCATGTTAAAGCATAGGGATTTTTCCCCCATGTTAAAGCATAGGGAATTTTCACCATGTTCAAGGATAGGAGCTATCGGTAAACTGCTACGCACAGTAATTTTGTACCCGAGGTTGACTTAGTTAAACAGGTAGTGCTTTGGTTAGACCTTGTTTTGAACTTGCACATATGTAATATAATCCCTTCATGTGTTAGATAGGGAATTTTCTCCATGTTAAAGCATAGGGATTTTTCCCCCATGTTAAAGCATAGGGAATTTTCACCATGTTCAAGGATAGGAGCTATCGGTAAACTGTTACGCACAGTAATTTTGTACCCGAGGTTGACTTGGTTAATCAGATAGTGCTTTGGTTAGCCATTGTTTTGAGCTTTCGTGCTTGAATATAATCCCATCATTTGATGTTATGGTCATTGTCGTTATAGCGAGTGAAAAATTACCCTGTTAACTGGTATGAACCGGTATGAACTCGTAATGGCTGCTCTGTGACTGTGTGTTGGAAGAACATCTCGATATTCGGCCCGTGATAAAACATACGAGATACCAGTATTTGTTATACGAGATTTGTACTTACCAACCGTCGATATCCTGTTTGTAAACTGTTCTGATGGTGTATTCCCTGTTCAAGTCTCATCTATTTAAATAAACACGCTATGTGCGATGCGCAATGTCGACTCGGCGGCCTTGACACCAAAGATCCTATATCAATGCAAGACGGCACAGTGCTCGCTATCTACATTGTTCGAGGAAAGTGAAGCGTCATGTTAGAACAGTACAGGCACATAATAACCTCCCAGATAAGATGTACCAGTATTTATATAGTTTACCGTATTAAGGGTCAAGTGTACAAATGTCCATTAGAACGTTTTTATCTTTTTTCGTACTATAGTATTTAAATTCGTGCTTCTTCGGTAAAACCTTCCAAACTTGCTTCTGTCGTAAAACAACTAACCTGGCATGGGTAACCGAAAACGAACTCATAGATTCAACAGTTATGTTAACCACTTATGTCTATGTGTAGTTCAGTACATATACGGTAACCACTTATGTCTGTGTAGTTCAGTACAGTTATGTTAACCACTTTGTCTATGTGTAGTTCAGTACAGATACGGTAACCACTTATGTCTGTGTAGTTCAGTACAGTTATGTTAACCACTTATGTCTGTATAGTTCAGTACAGAGATGTTAATGTACTCAGACCAACTAGTGGTGCAAACGAAACACTATGCTTTGACCAACACACGGCACGAATTGAACTCAGACCAACTAGTTGCGTAAACGAAACAGAAACTTAACCGATTACGCTGCACAAATTGAACTCAGATCAACTAGTCACGCAAACGAAACACTATGCTTTGACCAACACCCTGAACGAATCGAACTATAGACACGAGTTGTACAAAGGAAACACTATGCTTTGACCAACATGCGGCACGAATTGAACTCAGACCAACTACGAATTGAACTCAGACCAACTAGTTGCGCAAACGAAACAGAAACTTAACCGATATCGCTGCACAAATTGAACTCAGACCAACTAGTTGTACAAACGAAACACTATGCTTTGACCAACACGTGTCACGAATTGGACTTAGATCAACTAGTTGGACAAACGAAACACTATGCTTTGACCAACACGTGTCACGAATTGAACTTAGATCAACTAGTTGGACAAACGAAACACTATGCTTTGTGAGACTACGGACGAGATATTACACGAGAGTACGGACGAGACAAGAGACGAGACTATGACCGAGATATGTCACGAGACTACGGATGACACGAGACTACGGATGACACATCACACGAGAGTACCGACGAGACAAGAGACGAGACTATGACCGAGATATGTCACGAGATTACGGATGATACATCACACGAGAGTACCGACGAGACAAGAGACGAGACTATGGCCGATATACGTCACGAGACTACGGATGACACATCACACGAGAATACGGACGAGACAAGAGATATGCCACGAGACTACGGATGACATATCACACGAGACTACGGATGACACATCACACGAGACTACGGATGACACATCACATGAGACTACGGATGACACATCACACGAGAGTACCGACGAGACAAGAGACGAGACTATGACCGAGATATGTCACGAGATTACGGATGATACATCACACGAGACTACGGATGACACATCACACGAGACTACGGATGACACATCACACGAGAATACGGACGAGACAAGAGATATGCCACGAGACTATGGATGACACATCACACGAGAGTACCGTCGAGACAAGAGACGAGACTATGACCGAGATATGTCACGAGATTACGGATGATACATCACACGAGACTACGAATGACACATCACACGAGAGTACCGACGAGACAAGAGACGAGACTATGACCGAGATATGTCACGAGACTACGGATGACACATCACACGAGAATACGGACGAGACAAGAGATATGCCACGAGACTACGGATGACACATCACACGAGACTTCGGATGTCACATCACACGAGAGTACCGTCGAGACAAGAGACGAGAATATGACCGAGATATGTCACGAGATAACGGATGACACATCACACGAGACTTCGGATGTCACATCACACGAGAGTACCGTCGAGACAAGAGACGAGACTATGACCGAGATATGTCACGAGATTACGGATGATATATCACACGAGACTACGGATGACACATCACACGAGAGTACCGACGAGACAAGAGACCAGACTATGACCAAGATATGTCATGAGACTACGGATGACACATCACACGAGAATACGGAAGAGACAAGAGATATGCCACGAGACTACGGATGACACATCACACGAGACTTCGGATGTCACATCACACGAGAGTACCGTCGAGACAAGAGACGAGACTATGACCGAGATATGTAACGAGACTACGGATGACACATCACACGAGAGTACGGACGAGACAAGAAATATGCCACGAGATTACGGATGACACATCACACGAGACTACAGATGACACAATTCCACCACAATAGACGGGTTACAGCGTGAGATTCCATCAAAAAGATGGAATTCCACCACAATAGATGTGTTATCGCGTGAGATTTGCTTCAAAAGGAAGCAAAGCAAAACAAATAGACGTGTTATCGCGTGAGATTTGCTTCAAAAGGAAGCAAAGCAAAGCAAATAGACGTGTTATCGCGTGAGATTCCACCATAATTCCACCACAATTCCACCACAATAGACGGGTTATCGCGTAAGATTCCACCAAAAAGAAGCAAAGCAAAGCAAATAGACACGTTACCGTGTGATATTCCATCAAAAAGATGGAATTCCATCAGAATAGACGCGTTACCGTGCGAGATTCCATCAAAAAGATGGAATTCCATCAGAATAGACGGGTTACCGTGTGAGATTCCATCAAAAAGATGGAATTCCATCAGAATAGACGGGTTACCGTGTGAGATTCCATCAAAAAGATGGAATTCCATCAGAATAGACGGGTTACTGCGTGAGATTCATAGCGGAAGCGTAGAGGCCGCCATGTCAGGTCGCCATGACATTCAAATAACTTCCGGTACTACGTTACTTCCGGCGTAGCGTCCCTAGTAGAGGCCGCCATGACAGTCAAGTGACTTCCTGTACCACGTCACTTCCGGCGTAGAGACCCCTAGTGGATAATCGGAGTACTACGTCACATACTGTCATAGCAAGCGAATTTGAAAACTGCTACGATCGAAAACGACTATGTCAATAACATGTAAGGACAACCACCTGACAGGACTACATTCAAAGAGGTGACCATCACGGTTTCCGACGCCACTCAATGGACACCAATGTAATTAGTCAGAGCATTGCCATCTACCGGCCATGATAGGTCTCTATTCGTTGACACACTTCCGGAAATATCGGAAGCGTAGAGTCCGCCACGACAGTCAAGTAACTTCCGGTGCGACGTCACTTCCGATGTAGCGCCCCCTAGTGGATAATCGGAGTATTACGTCACATGGTTTAGCCATCTAGCGGGTAAAAAATATATAATTAGGTTAGCCAGAGAAAAAAAAGTTGGGGTTAATCTCGCGAAAATTTTCAGAACATTTATACAACCACCTTAGTGGTTGTTGTTTAAATTTTCGCGAGATTAAACCCAACTTTTTTTTCTCTAGCTAACCTAATTATAATTTTTTTACCCGCTAGATGGCGCCACCATGTGACGTAGTACTCCGATTATCCACTAGGGGGCGCTACACCGGAAGTGACGTCGTACCGGAAGTTACTTGACTGTCATGGCAGCCTCTACTAGGGACGACACGTCGGAAGTGACGTCGCACCGGAAGTTACTTGACTGTCATGGCGGCCTCTACGCTTCCAGTATTCCCGGAAGTGTATCAACGAATAGAGATCTATCATGGCCAGTAGATGGCAATACTCTGACATTATCCACTAGGGGGCGCTACACCGGAAGTGACGTCGTACCGGAAGTTACTTGACTGTCATGGTAGCCTCTACTAGGGACGGCACGTCGGAAGTGACGTCGCACCGGAAGTTACTTGACTGTCATGGCTGCCTCTACGCTTCCTATATTCCCGGAAGTGTATCAACGAATAGAGACCTATCATGGCCGGTAGATGGCAATACTCTGACTAATTACATTGGTGTCCGTTGAGTGACGTTGGGAACCATGATGGTCACCTCTTTGAATGAAGTCCTGTCAGGTGGTTGTCCTTACATGTTATTGACATAGTCGTTTTCGGTCATAGCAGTTTTCAAATTCGCTTGCTATGGCAGTGTGTGACGTAGTACTCCGATTATCCACTAGGGGTCTCTACGCCGGAAGTGACGTGGTACAGGAAGTCACTTGACTGTCATGGCGGCCTCTACTAGGGACGCTACGCCGGAAGTAACGTAGTACCGGAAGTTATTTGAATGTCAGTGCGACTTGACATGGCGGCCTCTACGCTTCCGCTATGAATCGCACGCAGTAACCCGTCTATTCTGATGGAATTCCATCTTTTTGATGGAATCTCACACGGTAACCCGTCTATTCTGATGGAATTCCATCTTTTTGATGGAAACTCGCACGGTAACGCGTCTATTCTGATGGAATTCCATCTTTTTGATGGAATCTCACACGGTAACGCGTCTATTTGCTTTGCTTTTTTTTGGTGGAATCTTATGCGATAACCCGTCTATTGTGTTGGAATCTCACGCGATAACATGTCTATTTGCTTTGCTTTGCTTCCTTTTGGAGCAAATCTCACGCTATAACACGTCTATTGTGGTGGAATTCCATCTTTTTGATGGAATCTCCCGCTGTAACCCGTCTATTGTGGTGGAATTCCATCTTTTTGATGGAATCTCACGCTGTAACCCGTCTATTGTGGTGGAATTCCATCTTTTTGATGGAATCTCACGCTGTAACCCGTCAATTGTGGTGGAATTCCATCTTTTTGATGGAATCTCAGGCTGTAACCCGTCTATTGTGGTGGAATTCCATCTTTTTGATGGAATCTCACGCTGTAACCCGTCTATTGTGGTGGAATTGTGTCATCCGTAGTCTCGTGTGATGTGTCATCCGTAGTCTCGTGGCATATCTCTTGTCTCGTCCGTACTCTCGTGTGATGTGTCATCCGTAGTCTCGTGACATATCTCGGTCATAGTCTCGTCTCGTCGGTACTCTCGTGTGATGTGTCATCCGTAGTCTGGTGTGATGTGTCATCCGTAGTCTCGTGACATATCTCGGTCATAGTCTCGTCTCTTATCTCGTCGGTACTCTCGTGTGATGTGTCATCCGTAGTCTCGTGTGATTTGTCATCCGTAGTCTCGTGTGATGTATCATCCGTAATCTCGTGACATATCTCGGTCATAGTCTCGTCTCTTGTCTCGACGGTACTCTCGTGTGATGTGACATCCGAAGTCTCGTGTGATGTGTCATCCGTAGTCTCGTGTGATGTATCATCCGTAATCTCGTGACATATCTCGGTCATATTCTCGTCTCTTGTCTCGACGGTACTCTCGTGTGATGTGACATCCGAAGTCTCGTGTGATGTGTCATCCGTAGTCTCGTGGCATATCTCTTGTCTCGTCCGTATTCTCGTGTGATGTGTCATCCGTAGTCTCGTGACATATCTCGGTCATAGTCTCGTCTCTTGTCTCGTCGGTACTCTCGTGTGATGTGTCATCCGTAGTCTCGTGTGATGTGTCATCCGTAGTCTCGTGACATATCTCGGTCATAGTCTCGTCTCTTGTCTCGACGGTACTCTCGTGTGATGTGTCATCCGTAGTCTCGTGGCATATCTCTTGTCTCGTCCGTATTCTCGTGTGATGTGTCATCCGTATTCTCGTGTGATGTGTCATCCGTAGTCTCGTGTGATGTATCATCCGTAATCTCGTGACATATCTCGGTCATAGTCTCGTCTCTTGTCTCGTCGGTACTCTCGTGTGATGTGTCATCCGTAGTCTCATGTGATGTGTCATCCGTAGTCTCGTGTGATGTGTCATCCGTAGTCTCGTGTGATATGTCATCCGTAGTCTCGTGGCATATCTCTTGTCTCGTCCGTATTCTCGTGTGATGTGTCATCCGTAGTCTCGTGACGTATATCGGCCATAGTCTCGTCTCTTGTCTCGTCGGTACTCTCGTGTGATGTATCATCCGTAATCTCGTGACATATCTCGGTCATAGTCTCGTCTCTTGTCTCGTCGGTACTCTCGTGTGATGTGTCATCCGTAGTCTCGTGTCATCCGTAGTCTCGTGACATATCTCGGTCATAGTCTCGTCTCTTGTCTCGTCCGTACTCTCGTGTAATATCTCGTCCGTAGTCTCACAAAGCATAGTGTTTCGTTTGTCCAACTAGTTGATCTAAGTTCAATTCGTGACACGTGTTGGTCAAAGCATAGTGTTTCGTTTGTCCAACTAGTTGATCTAAGTCCAATTCGTGACACGTGTTGGTCAAAGCATAGTGTTTCGTTTGTACAACTAGTTGGTCTGAGTTCAATTTGTGCAGCGTAATCGGTTAAGTTTCTGTTTCGTTTGCGCAACTAGTTGGTCTGAGTTCAATTCGTAGTTGGTCTGAGTTCAATTCGTGCCGCATGTTGGTCAAAGCATAGTGTTTCCTTTGTACAACTCGTGTCTATAGTTCGATTCGTTCAGGGTGTTGGTCAAAGCATAGTGTTTCGTTTGCGTGACTAGTTGATCTGAGTTCAATTTGTGCAGCGTAATCGGTTAAGTTTCTGTTTCGTTTACGCAACTAGTTGGTCTGAGTTCAATTCGTGCCGTGTGTTGGTCAAAGCATAGTGTTTCGTTTGCACCACTAGTTGGTCTGAGTACATTAACATCTCTGTACTGAACTATACAGACATAAGTGGTTAACATAACTGTACTGAACTACACAGACATAAGTGGTTACCGTATCTGTACTGAACTACACATAGACAAAGTGGTTAACATAACTGTACTGAACTACACAGACATAAGTGGTTACCGTATATCTACTGAACTACACATAGACATAAGTGGTTAACATAACTGTTGAATCTATGAGTTCGTTTTCGGTTACCCATGCCAGGTTAGTTGTTTTACGACAGAAGCAAGTTTGGAAGGTTTTACCGAAGAAGCACGAATTTAAATACTATAGTACGAAAAAAGATTTAAAAAAAACGTTCTAATGGACATTTGTACACTTGACCCTTAATACGGTAAACTATATAAATACAGGTACATCTTATCTGGGAGGTTATTATGTGCCTGTACTGTTCTAACATGACGCTTCACTTTCCTCGAACAATGTAGATAGCGAGCACTGTGCCGTCTTGCATTGATATAGGATCTTTGGTGTGAAGGCCGCCGAGTCGACATTGCGCATCGCACATAGCGTGTTTATTTAAATAGATGAGACTTGAACAGGGAATACACCATCAGAACAGTTTACAAACAGGATATCGACGGTTGGTAAGTACAAATCTCGTATAACAAATACTGGTATCTCGTATGTTTTATCACGGGCCGAATATCGAGATGTTCTTCCAACACACACAGTCACAGAGCAGCCATTACGAGTTCATACCGGTTCATACCAGTTAACAGGGTAATTTTTCACTCGCTATAACGACAATGACCATAACAATGGCTAACCAAAGCACTATCTGATTAACCAAGTCAACCTCGGGTACAAAATTACTGTGCGTAACAGTTTACCGATAGCTCCTATCCTTGAACATGGTGAAAATACCCTATGCTTTAACATGGGGGAAAAATCCCTATGCATTAACATGGAGAAAATTCCCCATCTAACACATGAAGGGATTATATTACATATGTGCAAGTTCAAAGCAAGGTCTAACCAAAGCACTACCTGTTTAACTAAGTCAACCTCGGGTACAAAATTACTGTGCGTAGCAGTTTACCGATAGCTCCTATCCTTGAACATGGTGAAAATTCCCTATGCTTTAACATGGGGGGGAAATCCCTATGCTTTAACATAGAGAAAATTCCCTGTCTAACACATGAAGGGATTATATTACATATGTGCAAGTTCAAAACAAGGTCTAACCAAAGCACTACCTGTTTAATTAAGTCAACCTCGGGTACAACATTACTGCGCGTAGCAGTTTAATGACGTCATACAGGATGCGCGTGCTCGCAACAAACAAACATGTCCAGACACGTCTCGAGTACGGTTTTGTAACAGACACCAAACGTATAATTTCAAGATGGCCGCTCTGTTCGAAAAAACGAGGCTAGAGGTTCTGATATAACATAGTCCTATATGTAGTCTACATTTCGTATACATTACTTCAGACAAAACGGTCTCCGTTGAATTTATAACCCTTTTGTTACACATTACGCCTTATTATAACACCACATTTTCGACATGTCATTGTCAACCAAATAAGGGCTCGGTTCCTTGGCGGAGCCTCGGCCTACGGGTCAAGCAAACTCGTGTGTGGCATATTCAAATCCTGCTTGGTATATTTTATTGTATTCAAAAAGTGGTCGCACACCTTTACGGTAATAGCGCCTATGCTTTAACATGGGATAAAAATGGCCTATGTGGCTAAAAAAACTAGCCACGCACACAATGGGATAAAAATCCAAAAAGTGGTCGGATATCTTTGCAAAAAAATTCCCTATACTTTATCCCGGGGTCGGAACTAGCCACGCACACAATGCCCAGCTCGCTCGTGATTGGTCAATTGCATAACTGGTCACGCACACAATGCCCATATAAGGTCATTTGCATAATTAGCCATGCCCAGCTCGCTCCTGATTGGTCAATTCCACTTTACCCACAATGCCCAGCTCGCTCCTGATTGGTCAATTCCACTTCCGGGAGGAAAATCCGTTCAACTCATTTGCATAAATCATAAGCGGTGGAAAAGGAGCAGTCTGGTGGAAATCCCTATCTCTTAACATGGGCTTCCACTCCTCCGACTCCAACGTCCCCGCTGATTAACCTCCTTTACTACTATCGTATCCAGCTACAGAAAGTAACGTGTAAAATCTCATAATATCACTAGAATATCGATGTATGAAGGAGGAGTTGTACAATTTATCATAACAACTGAAATCAGTCAGCGAATTTCTGCTGGCCCTGATAGTTCACTTGGTAAACGCGTTGGTTCGTTGGCATTTGTTTTACAATCCGGGCGACGCCGGTTCAATCCTGACAGCATGCAAAGTATTGATTTTCTTTACACTTTTTTGTTTATATTTTCACGAAGTAATATAAACCAAATCATTTAGTATACTATGATGCACTGTTTGTAAATATTTTTTATTTTTGTAGTAATTATTTATTCGCCACAAAAATGAAAATATGGTCATTATATAACGATGTTTCTAAAATTTATTTATCCAAACAAATATAATGTAATGGATATATAATTTATTAATTGTAAATATATTGTACAGTAATATATTGTAATTATATATGTGAAAAAGATTGTGATCTGTCTGGATAAATACAATTTAGAAACATCGTCATATATAATGACCATATTTTCATTTTTGTGGCGAATAAATAATTACAAAAAAAATATATATCTAAATATTTACAAACAGTGCATCATAGTATACTAAATGATTTGGTTTATATTACTTCGTGAAAACATAAACAAAAAGTGTAAAGAAAATCAATAGTTTGCATGCTGTCAGGATTGAACCGGCGTCGCCCGATTGTAAAATAAATGACAAGTAACAAACGCGCCTACCCACTGAGCTATCGGGACCAGCGGAAACTCTCTAACTTATTTAAGTTGTTATGGTAAATTGTACAACTCCTTCATATCTCGATATTCTAGTGATATTATGAGATTATACATGTTACTTTATGTAGCTGGATACAATATATGTTTGCTATGTATGTTTATTGGTGTAGATTATTTCTCGTTGGTTGCATTCGATATAATTATTCTGAAAACGAGCCCAAGCTCGGCGAAACCTAGTCGACTTGTAGCCCCATTCGCACACGTTGTTTTGAATAAAATTGGATTCATGTGGAACCGTAAGATAACTGCTTGTTCCTCTATGATGACTAGTGTTTGTATTACGTCGGAAAATTGCACAATAACTCATTCTGACGCTCGTTTCGACCCAAAAACTATACTTGTAAACATGCTCTGAATGCATGGAAAGGGTCGGCCTGATGCGAGTTTGAGTCATAAGTGACGTCACATCTCGGCATCCCGAAAAGCGCGCCAAAAATATGCATATTCGAAAATGTCCGGATGTACAGCATTAAATGTGGAATTTCTAATTCATTTAATTTTTTTGCTTGGTGGACGTGGAAATAGATAGCAGGATGTAATATAATATGAATTCAAGCAATATATGTTTTTATTCCCTTTAAATGTAGTGTTTTATAATATGGGATATATATATATATATATATATAATATATAGCATAACACACATCTCATTTAATATCAGTCTTATTTGTTTAATTAATAAGATGATTACATCTCATTTAATAATTTTATTTAGCGCGTTTATGTGTGCATAAAATAATGTGTACATTAATTTAATTTATCATTGTACACATAAATATAAAGTAGAATGTACGTAGTTAATATGTTGCAATTAGCTGTGCCTACAAAAATGGTCACAGGTCAGGCAGGTTCAGGGAAATCTACTTTAATCAGGGCTATGCACACGGCATTAACAAAGAAAGGGAAACGTGTGGCATTAACTGCTGCAACGGGAATCGCCACCATGCAACTGAATGCAGGAGTTATGACGATTCATAGATGGGCTGGAATCAAGGTGAGATTATAAAATAAAAATATATAAGTAAATATGCATGTATTAATTTGTTTGTGTGTGTGTGTGTGTGTGTGTGTGTGTGTGTGTGTGTGTGTGTGTGTGTGTGTGTGTAGTTGTGCATGTATGCATATATATAATAATAAGATAACTTCTATTGCGCCTAAATCCTTGAAAACCAGATATGTATGTAATGAATATATATATATACATATATTGCGCAAAGCAATAATACAACACCAGAATATTCTATATATGGCCAGAATAACTTTCTGACAGTTATTTATTACTGAAGTAATAAATACATATATGAGTTTTTAAATGCAAACATGTAAAATGAAATGTGAGCCAGTTGAGTTCTTGAAACATTGCCTCATTTACTTAGCTTAAACATTGTAATAAAAGGCCCATACCGTACCATATTTAAGTTATGGTAATACACAACTACGTAATTGAAAAGATGTCTGCAAGACCTTTCGACGACTGAGCCTCCTTCCTATTTCACATAACAGTGGGGGATAGTGCCATTCTGCCACATATTTATACATATTATATATGTATATATATATATATAAAATATGTGTATATATATTATATATATATAATTACAGAACATAATTACATTGTTATACATATAATTTAATATATAGTCTATGAAATCTTATTTTAATTAATAGTGGCCTTTGAGACTTTGTTAATTTGAGAAAGATGATGTGTAGCGCCAAAAATGTTAGCAAACATTGTCTCATTTATGGTATATAATGCTGTTTTGACCATTACTGACAAGTTGATTTTTATCACCCCCCCCCCCACCCATCAGAGGTTGCATGATTTCTTTCACCTCCCCCTTCCGGAAATAATGATGGCTTCCCTTAATATAAATATCCCACCTGTCTTTGATTTTACATATTCAAATTTAAAGGTCACATTATGTGTCAGAAAGTTCAATCCCAAAATTACGACGTGTGATTTATCAGAACCCACCTATGCTTGTGGTGCTGCCTGGGGCTTCACATTGGCCAGGTGCATTACATTTGTGAACATATTACAGCATTCGGGGCAGTTCCTGAATTTCTGATTAGGGGATGGGGTGAAAGATTTGATATGGAGAGTCCATCAAAAGTTATTATCCCCTTGAATTTTTGTTAAAAGTTAATGCCCCTTGAATTTTGTCCCACCCCCTCCTATTGTGAATTGCACTTTTTCTATTGCTGTATATTAGTTTTAAACTTTATTTTTGATGCTCAAGATACTGAACAAAATCTCTGCTAACAGAACATTTACATACAAATTAATACCCCCTTTGTAAACAAATATTACCCCTCCCATCCCCAATCAGAAATTCTGAAATTCCTAACAGAGATGAGCCATTATTAATGTTTAAGAGCTAATAAAGTTGAAAATTTTGAAAATTAGTATTAACTCCCTCTAATCTATGAAAACCTTGTGATCCTGTTTCAGAATGCAGCTGCAGGGAATAATAGCGCAACAGAGCTAAGCCGGATGCCTTCGATGGACTTTACTTCTGATGAAGATGAAATTTAAACTGATACCCATGTAATAAAGACAAAATAAAGGTTATAAAAAACCTTTGTATTCTGTTCTTATTGACATCATCTTATTGACCCTTTCATGTTGTGGTAATGTTGCTGGAAGGTTGTGGGAATGTTGTAGGAAGGTTGTGGGAATGTTGCTGGAAGGCTGTGGGAATGTTGCTGGAAGGTTGTGGGAATGTTGTGGGAATGTTGCTGGAAGGTTGTGGGAATGTTGCTGGAAGGTTGTGGGAATGTTATGCATAACGTTTTGATAAAACGTTGTGGCAACGTAACAGGGACCATCCATTTGAACGTTGTTGCAACGTTTTGTCAAAACGTTGCTACAACCAAAATGTAACGTTGTGGCAACGTTGCTGCAACGTTATTTTGTTAGCTGGGGTGCCCCTACATATTCATTTTCCGAAAAAACATATTTGATGTTCTGTTTTCTGAGATGAGTAAACATCATAACCATTTCATGTTGGAGCTGGTCCATGACAGGCAAGAGTTCTCTGGACATTCTTGTCTGTCATTATCTACCCTTCTCTGAACTTGTCATGCTAGGTTTATAGAATATGTTGGACACGGCGAATCTACCATGATATATCGTGCCAGATAATAAGAAGTGTAAAGAAGCTGAACGTCAAGATGTTCTGAAACAACTGCCCCCACACCGTGGTTTCTGGTGATTCGCTCGGATCCTGACAGCCTGACGCGTCCTGTGTTACCTGGCCATCCGTAACGACAGTCACCCCAACAAAATGGGTTTGATCGCTTGCGCACGTGACCGTCACGCTGACTCCGACCACGATCGGTGTTACGCTTTGTAGAGCAGCCCCTAACACCGCTGGACGAAGTTTTCATTAGCTCCACAAACCGCCGGATCACAATTACCCCCTAGTACGTTGACTATTTCTATGGTTGAATGGCATCTGCAAACTGAGTCCTATAGAAATATATTTATATATAACGTTTGGAGTGACGTAACGTGAGTGACGGGCAGTAAGTACAAACAGTGACGAAATCAGTTGGACCAAGCTACACTGGAAAAAGACCGTGCGTTCGCGCAAATATTATACACTTGGCTGCGATATTTTGCACTCTCTCTTTGTTGAGACTACATATGTGATAGATATATCGTCAGTATAACAAATAGCACCAGAATACATGTGACTTTTCAAACACCCAACCACAGATGAGCTAAGTCTTGTTAACAGTTCATCTATGTATATAATATAGACAATAAAATAGGGGATAAAACCCCAACCTGCTTCACTCCATATGTCGAGAGAAATAATCTGACATGGAATTGTTCCACGACACGTCCAATTGTTGATTAGTGTACATATATCTATGGCAATTGCAATGAGATGATCAATAATAAGGCGTTGAATGCTGAATTCTCGCCATTTGTGTCCATCTACAAACCGACCACAAGCTTTTGTTCTGCTGAGTGTAACAATCGTGTGGTTGAGAGATCACGAACTAACCCGGGACCTGCCTATTCGTTCACGCCCGCTATTCAGTATGGAATGCTCTGCCGACTACCGTTACTTCTCAATCTTATCTTCAATCTTTCACGGCAACTTTAAAGACCCACCTTCTCATCACTGCGTACACTACTGAAGTGACGGCATACTTTTTAGACTTACTCATATTTTTATCTATCGTAATTTATTTTAAAGCCGAAAGAACTTAATTCAATCAATGATTTGTCATAACCATTGACATCAAGCGGTCTGTCGTGGTCATTGATATCACTGGTCTGTCAGGAACATTGACATCACTGGTCTGTCAGAACATTGATATCAATGGTCTATCATGACCATTGATATCACTGGTCTGTCAGGATCATTTATATCACTGGCATGTAAGAACCATTTATGTAACTGGTATGTCAAGACCACTGCCGTATTTTTCTGCTAGGACATATGATTTAATGGTAAAACTTTGGGGAAGATCGGCTTTACCCAGGTCCTATGTTTTGCTGTGTAATTCTAGTAATAAGAAGTATGACACTTTTCACACTTTTGGTAGGTAGGTGAAGGTCGCCCACTATTTATATTGCTACAACAGAGCCTCTTCGAATAAGCAACGAACTGTGTAGTTAAACTTCATGTTCGAACCTGGGAATGAACAGAGAGTTCCGTGGATCGCCCAATATGAAACGGATGCAGACAATTTGAGGTATCTCCAAGTGAATCTATCTTGACATTGGTTCAACTTTTAGTTGTGATCTGAACAATTATTTCCCGCCAATGGACACTACAGGTGGTTACTTTGCCAGCAGCCTGTAAAGACCGGCACTGGACCGTGGAGATTGTCTTGTGATTGTGACTGGTGACTGTGTTAACCATTACACGGTTGCTTGCGTGCTCACTGGACTGTATTAATTGTTAACTTAACGGCCAGGTGTTCGCCGCGATGCCAAGGAAGAATGAAAAGTGTGCTGTTAAAGCAGATCAAACACTCGAAGACAATGCTGCTATTACGCTTAACACCGACGTAAAACAGCTCGTTCAAGACAGCGTAAGAACTGCCATCACATAGCTGCTGGATACGGATGGGGATTTCATGAAATCAGTTGTTTCTTCAGTCAGTAATGCTCTATCTCGCTTCATAGCGGACAACGAAGAGTTAATGAACAAACTGATCCAGAAAATAATTAGTTGGACAGTGTCAAACAAGACGTATACGCCGCTTGCCAAATGGACATAAAACGAGTGTCGGACAACGCAGCTGCCCTGCAAGAGAGGATCGCAGTTCTCGAAACGGCAAAAAATCAATTACCGACGAGATTGACCAAATGGAACAATACAGCAGACGCAACTGCCTCCTCATACACGGAGTGTCGGAGAACGATACTGACACGTTGAAAGCGGCTATAGATGTGTTCAACACCAAACTCGGCCTCGACGTGAATCGTGACGTCATAGACCGCAGCCACCGACTCGGGCAGAAAACAGACACCAGCCGTCAACCTAGACCAATCATTGTCAAACTCAAAGACTATAACGTCCGCAATGACATTTTCATGGCAAAAAGGAGACTGAAAGGGTCCCGGATTGTCGTTACCGAAAACCTCACAAAGAGAAGATCGGAGTTGCTAAGGAAGTGCCGGGAAATGAGGGATATTAAAGCAACATGGACAATTGACGGTCGTGTAGTGTGCCTCCTGGTAAACGGGAGGAAGGTTACCTTAACAACGGAACAACACCTGCGACAACTTCAGCGTCGTTAGGGAGATCTTGACTATCTCATGGTCAGTATACCGTATGGCCCATGGCTTTTCATGGCCAGTTTTTTTCCAAGCGGTAATCATTCTGTTCATGTGGCCAATGCATTTATGTTGCATTTATTATTATAATCAGTTATGCTGTAAGTCAGACCCCAGTGTGGCTAACATGCCTAGTCACCTGTTTTGTGTTTTTTCCTTACTTGTTCTTTTCCTTATTATCCCTCTTACCCTTCACTTGTGTTTAATCAAAGTAACGTTTAATTGTAAATTGCTTTTGAATGTCATTATTACAAAACCAAACGTGACCTTCTTAACTATTTTCTTAACGCTATGTCTAAACTCGTTTTAGCTATGTTAACGTTATTGCATAGGCTCACTTACAAAATGTTATCAAAGGACTTTATAGTACCAATTATGTTTTCTATAAAACATTTAATGTTTTTGATATATGCTGTTTTGCTAAAATTTACTCTTGAGCGAACTGCTCCAAATGAAATGACGTTTTATTTAAATAGTGCAATTTCATATCATTTTAGTCTACAGCTATATGGTGTGCATCGATGTATATTGATATACGGTCAATATTCACGTTGTTTTCATTTTTTGGGAGGGCAATGTTTATACATTTTCGTTTCAGTACGTTTAGTGTTAGTTACTCTACATTTTTATTTTTTGGGACAGTGCACTATGTATAGTATTTCCTCAAACATTACTGTCTACTCAATAATCCTGTTGTGTTTTGTTCGATATACTTATTTGCTTATTCTCACTCTACGTTCATGTTGTGGCAGTACATATGCTTTAATTTACTTTTACTCTTTTTGCGCTGATGCAATAAGTACATTGTGTTATATATGCATGCGGAATATTCGTAATATTCTCTTTTATAAAATGTATTTGTATAATGCTCAGGGTATAGCTTGTGCAGTTCTTTCACAACGTCTAGTCTATGTTTATATGATGTATCCTGTAAACACAGAGCACTATTGTTTATTCAATTTTCCAATATGATTGATAACAATTATTTCTTAGCGCAATTTGGTGGTCTAGAGAAAAATTATCTCTATCAGATATTAAAAACGGATGAAATGAATGAAGATGGGGATGTTGAACCATTTCAACATTCACCATAATTGGGCGATGATAATTTAATAAACCATTTAACGAACAAACAAAGCAAAGTTATCGTGCTAGGCCTAAACTGTCAGAGTTTAAATGCAAAAATTGACGAAATTAAAATAAAGCTAGAATCATTCAGAAGTAGTGGCTGTGAGATTAATGCTCTATGTTTACAGGAAACATGGCTCGACGAAGAGGCTGACACTTCTTTATTTCAAATAGATGGATATACATTAATATGCCAAGGCAAAATCTGTAGTGCACATGCCGGCGTGGCAATCTACCTCAGCAACAAATACAATTACAAATCTGTAAATATCCGTGCAAATACAGACACTTGGGAAGGTCAATTTATTGAAATAACATGTTGTGCCATGAAGAAAAAAATAATTTTTGGAAATATATATAGACCACCTAGAAATATTATCGAAAACTACCGTATATTTACAAAAGAATTTGCATCAAATTTAGTTGATTTACAAAAATATAAAAGTGAAATAATAATTGCAGGAGATTACAATATTCACTTGCTTAAAATTAACGAAAAACCCATAATATGTGACTATTTTGACACAATCGTTTCACATGGTTTCTTCCCTAAAATTACTATGCCAACACGACTTTCAGAATATCATGGAACACTCATTGATATTTGTTTATGCAATTTGTCAAAAGGATTCTTCAAATCCTCAGCTGGTATTTTAGTGAGCAATATTTCTGATCACTTTCCGTACTTTGTAAGTCTGGATTATATTGAAACCACTAGTGCAATACCAAGGTTTATACGAATAAAACAACAAAGTCCTGACTCGCTTAATACATTTAAAATTGAAATAATAAACTCAAATATTTATAATAAACTTAACACAGATATTCATGCGGATCCGAATGAAAACTACAATATCCTCGATGAAATTGTTACTGCAGCTATGGATAAATTTATACCTATTAAAGTAATTAAATTTAACAAGTATAAACATAAGAGAACTCCTTGGATTACCAATGGCATTATTGTGTCGATAAAATTTAGAAACAAATTGTATTCGAGAATGAAAACGACTCAAGTAAATACAGAGCATTATCATGAACTTAAAACTGACTTACATACTTATAATAACATTCTTAAGAGTAATATTAGATTAGCTAAGCAAATGCATTACCAATCCAGTTTTGAAAAGCATAAGCATAGTGTTAAAAGACGTGGTGTTTAATTAAAGAAATTATTCAGAAAAGTCGAAAGAAAGAACAATTTCCAGATTTGTTCAAGGTCGATGGGGAAATGATTAGTGACAAATTCATTATTGCAAACAAATTTAACATGTTTTTTACTAATGCTGGTCCTACTCTAGCCTCTAAAACAACTACTAGTGGAGGTAAATCATACAAAGATTACCTGAAAAAAACAATATTGCACACTTTCAGATTTAATCCGATGGACATGGAAACTATTGTTAATACAATTGATCGGTTACCTCCAAAATCAAGTTGTGGAAAAGACGGTATTTCAACATAATTACTAAAATTGAGAAAAAATGATATCAGCAAAGCAGTCACTCTAATTATTAACCAATCAATAATAACTGGTATTTTTCCAGACAAATTAAAAATTGCAAAAGTCATACCCCTTTTAAAAAAGGTGATGTTTCTGATTATAACAATTATCGTCCTATTTCTATCCTGCCAGTGATTTCAATTTTTTTGAAAGGGTTGTGTTTGATCAAATCCACGATTACTTCCATTCTAAAGCCAATATGGGTTCAGAAAGAAACATTCTACTGAGCTTGCTACACTCGAAATCATAGAGAGAATTATACAAGAACTTGATAAATCGGTTACTCCAATAAATATATACCTTGATTTATCAAAAGCATTTGACACAATTGATCACAATATATTGGTTCAGAAGTTAAATTACTATGGATTAAATGACAAGGCTCTGGACCTTTGTAAGAGTTATTTACAAAATCGTAAGGAGTATTTTTTTATTTTTTACCACCTAATACATTATATATTATGTACAATGCTTTTATTCTCCCTCATATTAATTATAGCTTACTTTTATGGGGTCATCAGGCACATCGACTTTTCAAATTACAGAAAAAAGCAATACGAATAATATCCTTAAGTAAATATAAGGCTCACACAAGTCCTGTTTTAAAAGACTTCAGTTGCTAAAGTTGGATGACATTTATAAAATCCAACAATTAATATGTTACTATAAATTAATTAACAATATTTTACCCTACTACTTCAATGTTTTTTTCCAAACACACACATCTATAATATTCATCAGCATTGCACACGTGAAAGAAATAATCTGTATATGTCCAGATTCAAACATGAATTTGCCAACAAATGCATTAGACACAACATAGTTGAGACAGTTAACAATACACCAAGTATTATCATTAATAAAATTTACACCCACAGTCTGTATGGTTTTTCAACATACACAACAAACTTTTTTATTTAAAATTATGAATCCTGTTGTCGTATTCATAATTGCTTTATTTGCAATTCGTAATACGTATTGAAATGTATACCTAACTATCCATACGTACGTCAATTAGTTGTACAAGAGTACATTTAATCAGTCCTTGTATTATGTATGTATGTTGATACACTGAGTAATTATCAACTGTAAAACAAGGCATATGCTATTCTGATTTGTGACATGTAAATTTTGGTGTTGATTATATTTATGGGGTGGCTCCTGTGCTAGCGATATTGTATATCTTAATGGGAGTCTCCCGACCTTATCTAGTACTCATGTTATTCATTGTGTATATATCGTATTTATAGGTAAAATAAACTGATTCTGAGTTCTGAGTTCTGAGTTCATCTGCAACTGTAAAAAAATATTACTTCTAGATGTGTAACAGCTAGATTGGTTTTCAGACCCACTGCACCATTGTGGGTGATTTTGTTGTTGTCTGGCTATGGTGGGCTTCACTTGAGGCGCTGAATCTGTTCGTGGGAAACACACCGTCGACCCCGATGATGACAAGATTGACGTTTTTTATTGTACAGCCACTGTACTCACCTCTTCTTGCCACACCATTGAATCTGGAATTTTTGTTCTAGTTCAGCTGGGAACCGTTTCACTAAGATATTAAGCTCTTAAGGAAAATCCACCCTGAAACAGAATCTAAAAGAAAATTTAAGGAGGATTTTCAAAATGCGTTTCGCATAAAAAGTATAAATAAAAATACACACACACACACACACACACATACGCACACACACACATGCACACGGACGCACACTCACGCACACACACACACACACATGTACACGCATGCACGCACACTCATACGCACACGCACACACACACATACACACACACAACAGACACACACACATGGACGCACACGCACACACACGCACACACACACACAAACGTAGTACACACATAACACACACATACACAAACATACACACACACATACACAACACACACATAACACACACACACACACACACACAATACACACACACAACACTCACACACAAACAGACACACACACACACACACACACACACACACACACACACACACACACACACACACACACACACACACACACACACACACACACACACACACACACACACACACACACACACACACACACACACACACACACACACACACACACAAACAGACACAGACACACACACACACACATACACACACACACACACACAACACAGACACAGGTCTGTCAGAACATTGATATCAATGGTCTATCATGACCATTGATATCACTGGTCTGTCAGGATCATTGATACCACTGGCCTGTAAGAACCATTTATGTAACTGGTATGTCAAGACCACTGCCGTATTTTTTTGCTAGGACATATGATTAGAATCACAATTAGAATCACAACTTTCACTTAATTAAAATAATATTTAAATTAATGCGAAGGATAACCTTTCAAAAAGTTTTTTTTTCACTTTGTACCATCTGGATATGATGCTAACGATTTTATTTAGTTTTATATGTGGGCACCCTTTCGGCTGTTCCATGAGGAAAACAGCTAAGGCTGAAATGGGTTTGGGTTTAACTGGGTGATTACCTAAAGACAGTTGTGAATGCAGCAGTGCTCTCGCAGACTGTCAGTCAACAAGGGGTGTAGATCTTGCCAAAAACCACAAAGAACATGTGTCCCCAAACTGTAACGATGGCCCACATGTTCAGTCCTGGGTCATGACCTACTTGTTTAGATGATATGATTCGTGGAAGAATATCAATCACAAAATGGGGTACATGTCGGGTGAGGGTTTTGTGCAGACCGTGACGGCCTGCAAGTACACATAAGACGAACCAAATAGGTCCAGCTTCGCAGAAACGATCATTCGCACAATGTAGTGTTTGAGCCATAATTGATACATGATGTAGTTTATGACGAACTAGCTATGGTACCGTCAATTGGGGTAACGTTGAACACGGTGTAACTTCGAACACAAAATTATATCTTGTTAATTGATCAAAATAAAACATACAAATAACATACAAACTGCATTTAGACAACACTGAAATTGTACATGAGATTACTGAACCATTATCGATAGACATTCAGCAATAGTTGTGTTAATATACTGGTATTACTTCTGATTCAAATCCAAAATTGTTCCTTCGGACTTGAGAGAAAATATTGTTTTGAAACTTCTAGTTCTACACTGGTACGTATATACCACACATGTTTAAATGCACCCATAATACGGTTTAACGTGTGTTTGAGAAAGTACCACAATAGGTTTTACAATCATGTTATGTTCATAGATTATAAAACAGAATTGGTATAGCATATGGAGCTACTATGAACTCGAAGGAGACCCCATTTTACGATGGCATACGTCCTACAGACTCTATTGAAGTTGGCATAACTAGTCGAACGTCGACCCATTGCACTTGTTGTCTCCCCGGGGTCATTATTGCGGGAACCAGGGGGAACACATATTCACCTTTGCGACAATCCTCACTCCGTGTTTGTCCAACGAGGCAAATCATAGGAGTAACTTGCGGTTTTGACAGATTGGGTTTGGAGACTAAATCCACGCTTCGACGGGTAGATCAGACATGCCAGGTTATTGATACATTCAGTGGTCTCTCGTTCGCTCGAATGGGCGACTTGTGTAAGGATTGTTCTGATACAGATGATGTGGTCAGGCTGCATGTACGTAGCGCCACACAACGGTGGTTTTCCTTGCTTTCAGCGGAGTCTATACAATACCATGGTTCTTTGCAACGCTATAAGTAGCCGATTGAGTCATTACTGTTTTTTAATCACCCAGGTTTCAACGTCACGTAGCACTCCACACAAAAGAGGCGACTTGCTTGATATAAGACTTTCAACACGATTGCTTTGCAGTTTTATGGGATATATAGACTTAAAGTATATTAAAAATGCATCGTTAATGTTCATGTTAATTGTGCTAAGATTCATAGTCTGGTGGCTGCAACAGCGAAGGATCGGTCACGCCTAGTTCACATTGGCCGCGAAGCACCTGGGACAAAGCAATCAAACCGATTGGCATCGGTTGACATAATCTGCGATATACTGCTATGCTTCAACTATTCTGATCTGGTACTGAACATGAATGACGCAAGACACTGATTTTACACTTAGCAGAACACACTCGTCACTGGCCATTTGCAAGTGTAGATTTTATACATTTACATTAGGTTGAACAGAAATATGTTCATCTAACTATAATCGAGCTAGCGTATGTGTACTTGTGTGTGTGTGTGTGTGTGTGTGTGTGTGTGTGTGTGTGTGTGTGTGTGTGGGCGGATGTGTGGGTGTGTGTGTGGGGGGGGGGTATGTTACCATATCCATCCTAGACCTTTTGAATCTCGGACGTCAAACTTTCAGGGATTAATCGTCGACCCATCGGAAGAAAAGATGGGGATGATTTTCGTAACTAGCTGTAACGCGAAACACTGTTTCACATTTATGTCTTAATAAATGTATTTACGAATACTCCTGGAAACCGTCATCTGTGTTTGTGTGTACGTAGCGACACCCGTGGACGGGTATATTGGTTAGTAGAAATAAAGACAACATGAAACTCTGTAGTGTGACTTGTGCTATAGCCTGATTCTTGATGGGGGGAGTTCACGACAATAGAATATCTATTTAGATGTACTCCATTTAGAAAACTATATTTATAAGTACTCCATTTAGAAGACTGTATTTAGAAGTACTCCATTTAGAAGACTGTATTTAGAAGTACTCCATTTAGAAGACTGTATTTAGAAGTACTCAATTTAGAAGACTGTATTTAAAAGTACTCCATTTAGAAGACTATCTATATTTAGAAGTACTCCATTTAGAAGACTGTATTTAGAAGTACTCCATTTAGAAGACTGTATTTAAAAGTACTCCATTTAGAAGACTATATTTAGAAGTACTCCATTTAGAAGATTGTATTTAGAAGTACTCCATTTAGAAGGCTATATTTAGAAGTACTCCATTTAGAAGACTGTATTTAGAAGTACTCCATTTAGAAGACTATATTTAGAAGACTGTATTTAGAAGTACTCCATTTAGAAGACTATATTTAGAAGACTGTATTTAGAAGTACTCCATTTAGAAGACTGTATTTAGAAGACTGTATTCAGAAGTACTCCATTTAGAAGACTGTATTTAGAAGTATTTCATTTAGAAGATTATATTTAGAAGTACTCCATTTAGAAGACTATATTTAGAAATATTCCATTTAGAAGTTAGAAGACTATATTTAGAAGTACTCCATTTAGAAGACTGTATTTAGAAGTACTCCATTTAGAAGACTATATTTAGAAGTACTCCATTTAGAAGACTGTATTTAGAAGTACTCCATTTAGAAGACTGCATTTAGAAGTACTCCATTTAGAAGACTGTATTTAGAAGTACTCCACTTAGAAGACTGTATTTAGAAGTATTCCATTTAGAAGACTGTATTTAGAAGTACTCCATTTAGAAGACTACATTTAGAGGTACTCCATTTAGAAGACTACATTTAGAAGTACTCCATTTAGAAGAATATATTTAGAAGTATTCCATTTAGAAGATTATATTTAGAAGTACTCCATTTAGAAGACTATATTTAGAAGTACTCCATTTAGAAGTTAGAAGACTATATTTATAAGTACTCCATTTAAAAGACTATATTTAGAAGTAATCCATTTAGAAGACTATATTTAGAAGTACTCCATTTAGAAGACTATATTTAGAAGTACTCCATTTAGAAGTTAGAAGACTATATTTAGAAGTACTCTATTTAGAAGTACTCCAGTGTCTCCATCAATTCTACCTTTTGCTCTTCCTGTTACTATTTCTGCGAAAACGGAAATCTGCTTAGTATTCACTAGGCCATGCTAGTTCGTATGTGCACATTTTTTTATCAATGTTGGTTGAACTTATCAGACGTATTATAACATGATTTAGGAGCCGATAGGTTCGTAATTGTTCGATTCTTAGTTATGCGATGTGTGTCGAGAAATGGCGATTTAAACACGTGTCTACAGTCTGGTCAAAGTTCGGCCGGGCACGAAGTCACGGCAAGTTCGGCTGTATTATGACAAGTTCGCCTGCGAGTGCTTATGACATCAACTCAGCGAAATATGGGGCTGAAGACTAATCTAGCCAGATACAATTGCCGATAATGAGGACGTATTTGAGAAAGGCATAAATAGACAAAAGCAATGCACGTGTTTTGTTGTCGTTTTGTGACCGGCCAGTTTAACTGGTTGGCGTTAAATGTCAGCCAGGCAATTGGATATCGGAAGCTACCAGATGTAACGACCAAAATAATTTTTTACACGACTAAAGAGTAATTTCTATTAAGCAGAGTATACACATTACTAAACTATTAATATACAATGCATTTGAAAATAAAATAACCGAATTCGCAATGGGCAATCGGGTTGAGGAAGCAGTTTTAGTAATATATTTATCTGTCACAATAACCAACGTCCCCTTGTATGACTCCCGAAATTCTACAACTGAAAAGGCGCCATCATTATCTTGAGCGTGTATGGCACAAAACATTGCATTTGCATTTGAATAAGAAACACTTGCATTTGCATTGGATTAAAAACAGTCTAGTTTTCTGGATGTTTAACTAGTGATTTGTTTGTCTAGTATCTGTGGTGGATTCGTTATCTAATTGTTGTTCTAGTTGAATAATTATATCAATACTCCTGCCAATTTCCAGTAAGTTTCTGCTAACAGAGAGTAAAGACAAAGTCAGACCAGCCAAACCTTATTGCATTGTCATTAGCAGTGGGCCATGTTTTCCTTCCAGACATTTTGAATAAACACACAGAAACAGTAGAACTTGTATAATTCGGCAGTGATCAATAGACAGTATTCAGCTAGGTTTCTAATGCTGTGTTGGCCAGCCACACAGAGTCAGTACTGGGCCTTGAAATCATTGAAAACCTTGAATTAAACCAATCCCAATTGAAGGCCTTGATATCCTTGAATTCTTACTTGCAGCCTTTATTAGGCCCTGCCTCTGGCCTTTGTTCTAGGTTGCTTATCTGCTTATTTTGCATAATCCATGGCACTGCTGTTGGCTACAATTGCCCACTGACCCTGGTAGCCTTTGTTCGTCAGTATGCCTCCCCTCCCAAGGCTGTGTTTCAGCTGGGGAGCACTTCTGTTACCCATCAGCTTATCTGCTTATATTGCACAACAGTTGCCTATAGTCCCCTTTTTATGACGCAAGGATTCCTGTTCATTCAAATTGATCTTCCTTGACCAATCACTTTTATGGGTATGGATGTTACATACTTAGACCTATGTGATTGAAAGGCTGGAAGCCATGGATAGTTTGCTTGACCTGTGAAAGGCTATGCAATTAAGAATACTTTTATTACTCCTTTCATTTTTGTATTAGAATCATTTGAAGCATTTGCATATTCTCAAAACACTTGCATTTGAATAATATAATAACAATTGGAGTTTAATAATATAAAACACTTGCACTTGCATAATATATACAAACAGAGGCATTTTATTTTTTCAAAAAAACATTTGCATTTGAGTTTTCTCTCAAAACATTTCCATTTTTTCAAAACACTTGCATTTGCAATTTTTCAAAACACTTGCATTTGCATTTTAATAGTTTAAAAACATTTGAATTTGCATTTGCTTAATTTCAAACACTTGCATTTGCATTTAAATGCAACCGTGTATCAAAGCACTTGCAATTGCACTTGCATTTGAATCCTTTCAAACATTTGCATTTGCATTTAAATGCGATCACTCGCATTTTAACCCAAGCCTGGTCTCTACTCCAACATACATGCAAACAGACAAAGCTGAACAGGATTATTTAACAAATATGGTCTCAAATAACTCTGCTGTGCTAAGTGCATGTCAGGTCAGCTATGAATAGATAGCATAAATAAAATTCTACACACACACGGCCTGCTTATGCGTAATCACGTTTGACAAACGTCTGAATGTAACTCCGTACGTCTCTTGACATTTAAAAGACAGAAAGAGTCTTAATTATTTTATTATTACTTCTCCGGGTCACACACTCAACGTCACAAGAAACTTACCACGTTGTTATTTTACGCATATTTCTGTGATGCCAATATAATGAGTGTTTCTGTGTAGGAATTATTCGGTGTAGGTTTCTGGAAACCAATTTGTCATGAATGTTTTAACAAGATTTAATAAGATTTAACAAGATTGCCATCCAGAGAATTAACTCTAGATGGCAGGTGGACAAGGAAGCCCTTTGGCTTATCGAGAGTCCAACCCTTTTATCTATATATATCCAGTCCTTCTGAGGTATGTGTCGATTTTATTTTTAAACATATTCACACTACTAGCACCCACACAATCATCAGATAATCTGTTCCATTCATTCACAGTCCTTTGTGAAAATGAGAACTTTCTTACGTCTAATCTACACTGCTCCTTTACTAATGTAACTTCATGTCCTCTAGTCTTTCTATCTTTCTTAACTGAAAAAAACATATTTCTATCAATATTTTCATAACCATTCAATATTTTAAACACTTCTATCTGATCTCCTCTCAGTCTCCTGGTCTCTAGTGTTGTTAAACCACATTCTTTTAGGCGTTTTTTATAACTAAGATCCCTCAGTTTTGGTATCGTTTTAGTCGCTCTCCTCTGTACTCTTTCTAGCATATCTATGTCCTTCTTGTGGAATGGCCTCCACGCTTGTATACAATATTCTAAATGAGGCCTAACTATTGTTTTGTACAGCGGTATTATTAGGTTTTTTTCTTTATATGCTATATTTCGCCTAATCAAACCAAGGATTTGATTTCCTTTTGAAGCTGCAAGTCCACACTGCTCTGAAACCTTCATGTCAGCACTAATTGTCAGCCCTAAGTCTTTTTCTTTTACAGTAGTATTTAGTACAGTTCCCCCCATTGTATATTCTACGTATTCGTTCCCATGTCCTGTGTGAAGGAATTTACATTTCCCAAAATTGAACAACATTTGCCACTTTTCAGACCATTTAATCAATCTGTCAAATCATCTTGTAAATGCTGTCTATCTCCATCACTTTTAATCCTTCTAAACATTTTTGTATCATCTGCAAATTTCAACACCTTGCTAGCTATATCATCGTCCAAATCGTTTATATATATTAAGAATAATATAGGTCCCAGTACTGATCCCTGTGGAACCCCACTCAAAACTGATTTCCAGTTTGAAGCCTCCCCATCAACAACTACCCGTTGTCTTCTGTCAATCAGCCATTTTTCTATCCAGTTAATTATACCATTTCCTATGCCATGGGCCTTTAGTTTAAGCAGTAATCTCTGATGTGGCACTTTGTCGAAAGCTTTTTGAAAATCTAAGTAGATGATCTCTACTGGTGATCCATCATCTACCCACTTAGTGATATCTTCCAAAAAACATAACATATTTGTTAAGCATGACCTCGATTTTAGAAATCCATGTTGAGATGGGTTTATCAAGTTATGTTTAACAAGAAAATCCACCATGTGATCTTTAATTAGTCTTTCTAACAATTTACAAATCACTGATGTTAAACTAACTGGTCTATAATTATTTGACTTGTTTCTCGAATCTTTTTTGAATAACGGTATAATGTTTGCTTCTTTCAATTCTAAAGGAACCACTCCCTCTTCGAATGACAAGTTGAAAACTGTTTCAAGCGCTATGCTAATTTTTTCTACAATTTCCAATAGTAGTTTGGGTGGAATACCATCCACTCCAGGTGATTTATTATCCTTCATAGCCGTAATTTTCTTAGCTACCATTTCTGGGGTTACAATTAACTGTCTTAAGTAGTCTGATTCTGCCCCCTTGAACTTAGCCTCTGGTACTGGCAGTGAACTAATGTCTTCTCTGGTAAACACTGAACTAAAATACTCATTCAGATCTTCTGCCATTAAGAATCCTTCTGATATTATATTTCCAGCACTATCTTCTAGAGGGCCGACATTATCCTGAACTTTCTGTTTGCTTCGAACATACGCACAAAAACTCTTGCTGTCATGTTTTATATTACAGGCTAATTTATGTTCATAGCTTCTCTTTGAATTTATAATTTCAGTTGTAGCTTGGTTTAGTGCTTCTTTATAAATGTTGTAGTCTTCGTCATTTCCAGTACGTCTATATGACTTCCACATCATTTGTTTATTCTTAATTTTCTAATGGCTTCTTTCGATAAGTGTTTCTTTTTGGACCGTTTCCCGTGTTTTTAAGGGAACAAATTTGACGATGATGCATTCAATTTCACTCTTTAAGATATTCCAGCATTCTGTTGCTGTCTTATTCTTCAGTGTGTAATCCAGTCTATCTTTGCTAAATATTTCCTTATGTCCTTATATTTTCCTTTGTGGAAATTTCTCCTGTACTGCTTTTTACTATTCCTTTCTGATTTTACTTTGATGGTAAAATGTATCTGGTTGTGATCACTATTCCCCAGTGGCTCACATATCCTGACATTGTCAACTAATTAATTCTGTGAGGACAAAACTATGTCTAACACATTCTCTCCCCTGGTTGGTTCTAGCACATGTTGAGAAAGGAAACTATCTTGTACTAAAACTAAAAACTTGTGGTCCTCATTACCCATACTCTGTAGAGATTTTCATTTTATATGCCCATGGTTGAAATCCCCCATAATAACACAGTCTCGTTTGCTCACTTCCCTTATAGCGTTTTGTATTTTTTCATTCTCTTCTATGCTTATGTTTGGACTTCGATAAACTAATCCAACCGTTAACGCTGAGTTTCCTGTAACTATGTTTCACCAAACAGCTTCTTCGCAATCTGCTTCTCTGTCTAATTTTATTTCATAAGCCTGGATAGATCCTTTAATATATAAAATAACTCCACCTCCCCTTCTTCCTATTCTATCTTTCCTAAACATTACATATCCTGTCAGTCCCAATTCGGCATCTGATACATCGGTGGTTGCCCATGATTCGGTTATACCTATTATGTGAGGGTCAATATCTTCTACCATAATGTTTAGTTCATTTCGTTTGTTTACTATACTCCTTGCATTTAAACAAACACATTTATATCCAGCTTCAGAACAGTTTTCCAGACTGTTCTTTGCTGAATTATTTTTGCTGTCTTTATCTATGCCTCCAGTTTCAGGCTTCTCTGCGAGTCCCCCTCTCATGTACATATCTTCTCTCCCAACAAAGTACCCCCATAAATCTATGAATCCCACGCCCTCTTCTTTACTCATCTGCTCAACTAGTGAGTTGATCGCCATCCTCTTACAGTTTCTGTATGATGCACCCCTTCCTCCCATTACTGGCAAAATTCCTGAGAGAACAACCTTTTAAACGTAGCACGCGTCGTATCGTCTGCTGATGGCCGGGTTAATCACGTCATTCATAATGAAAAGGCAACCATGGACCCTTTTTAGGAATTGAAATGCCGCGCCTATCAAGTGATGAACGCAACCGCGTCTCTGCTTTCCCGGATGTGCACTCACGTTCGCGAGCACCTACTCATATGTTAGAAGGAAGCTTCACTGTAGTTACCTGACTACAAAGAGATCATACAGAGGTCCGGGGAAACGTTGGAGTGGTCCGAGTGTACGGCATGTCTTGACACCAAAGATCTCTTTTGGTCGTGATTTATGTGACCCACAATGCACGTCGATATATGAATGAAATCTTCATATCAGGCCTGATTTGATGTCCTTCCTTCACGTGCATTCAAACGTCGCGACGTTCCGGCTGCACAACGCTGTTCTCCATGCAGATCGAGCTACTTCAGCTTTCTTGCAGGAGTGAGACTGTCGCGGTCACACCAGAACTGAGCCCCGTCGAACATCTGTGTGATTCGTATTCTTCACATGCACTTTGAAGACAGGCTTAGATTCCAACCGACTGACGGAAATTCATCTAGGCATTGCTAGACGATTAGATGGAATCCCTCATAAGACCTCACTGCGAAAAACGAAAAATATCCAATAGCTCCCACAAGAACACGCACACATGAACATATTGACATATCTGTGATCTTCCACCATGAAATGAGTCTTATTGCACCAACATTCATGTTGAGATACAGGCAGAAATTTATGACGACGGATTAGGGTCTGTCTTATTTTGTTGAGTTTAACTGGTGCTACGAAATTAGTATATAAACCTTTTCTGTAAACATAATATTTTACTGAGAACTGTCCGTAAGTACTCAACATTATGTTTATGAAATAGAATACCTTCAGGCGAACTCGTGAATATGCAGGCCTATAGGGCTTGATTTCGGAGAACTGCTTTTTATGTGTACCATGTTAACAACTATATATCTTAGCACACGCTTAAGGTGACGTCATGTAATTGATGTCGTTGGAAAGCACAATTTGTTTTGTTGCACGCGAGTACAATAACTCAGGCACGACGGATGACGCAATACGATTCGTACCACAACGGAGTAGCACAGGTGGTTGGTTGGTCAGAGAAAAATACCACCAGTGCGGGAACCAAGCACTTCTTCAGTTTTTAACGTGTTGGGTCATTCTATATTTCCCTGGCACAGACACCAGGTAGAAAGGACCAACGGGTTTTAATGTCTCTTCCAAAATACACGCAAGTAAGGGGGTAAACGAAAAATGCCCCAATTTTGGAAAGGCGGCAGTTTCAATCGAACCATCGTCTTCTCGGTCGACCTTCTCTGTTCACCTAGACCACAGCTCCCCACCTAGAACAATACTTTTAAGTTCCATGTAAGCAGTCAGCGTATTTACACTTATTGCATAATCCTGTATAATCCTATATCAAACTTCGATCATATAGTTCTCGTTGAACTTTTTGTTCCTGGGGTCAACACTAACATTGGAACTAGGCCTGTTTGTGCTGCTGCGCCAACTATATTGGGAATAGTTTCCCTCTTAATGTTAGATCAGTTGAAAATGTTGAAAAGCATTAACGATTGTGTACTAGGCCTAGTTACTAGTGCGTGTCGGGTTGCAGACGGCGTGGCCTTGTGCCAAGCGTAACGATCTTTATATAAGATTAGTCGAGCATTTCTATAAGCCGCTTGAATACACGAGTTTTACATGTTTTTTTTATAGTTTGAGCAGGCGCAGTGGTATGTTCACAATGGAGTAAATATTTTGTAAATTACTGGCCACCTGAGTCCTGGCGGCTACTCTCACCACAAACGGTGTCACGTGTTGTTGAACACGTGACGAAGGCTTTATAAGGTCCACACACAGCCCAGGTAAATCTTGACGAAGGCTTTATATGCTCCGCACACGGCCGGAACACAACTGAATACAGGGCCGGGTCCAAGTAGAAAATACCTGACAAAGAAACAACAGACAATACAACGAAAACAGGTAACACATTTCCTAAACAATTTCACGAATTGTATAAACAGACATTTGCTCATATGTGTATCGTGTGTGTGTGTGTGTGTGTGTTTGCGCGCGCGCGCGTCCGTGCCCGTGCATGTTCGCGCGTTCGCGTGTGTGTCTATATATTTGAGCAAATGATCCAAAATCATGGTAAAACATAACTACCATATACTAGTGCAGTCCTTCTCAACCTTTTTGATGTTACGGCACATCTGTGAGTTTGCTCGATCTTCGCGACACACCGAACCAAATATTACCATACCAATTATATAATTTTACGTCCTTTGTGTGTGACCAATGGAGGGGATGTCTGTCCAACAGCGTTAATCGTTACCAATGCGGTTGGTGTTTCACCCTTTTCAAGCACAGTGTTGTTATAAGTAGGAACGCCCACTTCTCCAAATACCTGATCAGCTTTGTGGATGTTCTGGCATCCGGTTTCATCACAGTTCCACAGATGGGATGGCATATCTTTAATGCCAAGTTTTTTCAACATATCTCCTAACTTCTGAAACCACGTCACGACTTGTGGTTTATTCATGGTCATTGCCCGAGCGACAGACAGGTGTTATGCCCTTTGTACATAGAGTTCTCGGTTCCGTTTCATGAATCCCTCCAACCAGTAACACCCTGCACATTTTAAAACTGTTTCTGCTGAAAATCCACTAAGACCATTTGAAATCGCATACTCGTATGTTAAACCTCGGACTTCTAGTCTCGTCAGAGGAAATCCAGCAGCTGCCAAATTTCTAATATGAACCGCCAATTCCGCCGGTCCTACTTGCTGATGTTCTCCCCTTCGTGGCTAGCCCTCGATGTCGAGCATTAACATGTTGGCCGCCTGCATCTTTGAGATTCGGTATTTGCTGCTTTAATCCTTTTCTTTTCTCCATGGCAGTGCAGAAAAATAAATCATGATTACGAGCCTATTTAAGCTATGATTCAAAATATATATTCTATTTACTGGGTTTTTGTGTTGAGGTGTCCTCTTTCAAGGTGTTCTAAGCATGTATCGACGGTCCCAGCTGTTTCGTGTTTATATGTGTTAAGTATTATTTTCGAAAACAGCACAATTTATACAATCCATGTAAAAACCAACCCAGTTATTTTGACGTTGTGTAGAACCTGGAACCACATCATTGAGTTCATTTCACCATTCCACATCGATTTACATCGATCATGAGCATGTTGCGTTTAGGGCACTCGAGAAGTTGAAGCCCAGTTAGCGCTTTGGTTTGCGCCAGTTTGAGCCGATGCGGCCGTCGGTTACCGCGGTCAGCGCACTAAAAATTAATGAACGATAAAAATAGTAATACTAATGATACATTTATTAAATAGCACTCCACCCAAATATTTCTTCTTATACAAACGGACAGCTGTAATTCGCTGTTAAGCACCTGGAAGTATCGTAGCTCGTCTTTCAACTAAAGGGTGTATGCCAGAACCACATTACCTCCGTATGAAGACGTACGGTAAAGTGACGTGCGCCGATCGCTTCACAAAGGACCAACAAAATGCGATATTTGTGAGGACATAATTTCATAACGATGAAAAAATCTTGATGTGTTCATGCACAGTTAATTCCCCTCCTCCGCCAAGCTATTTGGCATGAGATTGTATTAATAAAATTAACGGTGCATGGTTGAACAATTGGGTTATTGTTTTTTTTTACACATTTGACACAAACGTTTTGATATTTATGCTATTTTTGTTGTTTTTTCTCCCCATACGTCATGCTAATAATGTCGTCTAAGAACAAAACTCACAGACAAAGACAGACAGACAGACATAACTGTTTTTATCCAATTGTACAACATGGTATACTAATAATGATAATAATAATGTACATTACGGTATAACAGTAACAATGTTAAATTTAAAAATGGGTGTCATATTAAATATACAACTTGGATATTTGTGTCATTCGTATATTGGTGATGTGAATAGCATAATGAAATAGTTATTCTTGGCTATGTGTACATATATAGCAGTCGATAACTGAATATGCTTATATAACCTGATATTCACTACCATCTGTAAAATCGTAGTCCGTATACATTCTTTCCACGCTGGTAGAATAAATGTTTGAGCAATGGTGTGCAGTTTTGGTCATTAACCAAATATCATTGTTAATGGCGTTCTTGTCTTGTCAGAAATCGGCACGCGGTTTTTTATGAGGGAACTGTACTTAAGCTTCTGCCCCGCTTGAAATAACAGATATTCTCAACGATTAGACGTGGCGAGATGCCAACAAATGTATAATTTCGCATTCAACTTTTCCACTAATCAAGTGTTAACAAAATACCGCGACACACTTGAGACTTAGTCACGACTAACTGTTGCCCCGCGGCACACCAGTTTAGAAGAACTATACTAGTACCACGTAACACGGGTCATACCTGTCATCAGAGTGGCAATTAAAAGTCAGCAAACACGTAAAACTATTGTTAGCAAATCTTTAAAAAATGGTACTTGACCAAAGAGCCTTTCTGGAAGGCTCTTTAGTTTGCAGATTTAAGAGCCTTTCCGACTTCCCAAAACTTTGTTTTGCAACCTTCCAGAATATGTGTTTGTGCCCGGATGTACTTTAGGCTAAATAGTCAGGACGGCAAGACCTGTTAAATGGACTGGTTCAACCTCTTTATATGGTTGTTTTTTTCAGTTCAGGCTACTTGAAGGATGTCACTAGAACATTTCCAAGGCACAGTTGATTTTCCCACTGGTGGCCATGTTAACGTTTTATCAGATTATAACAAAACTGTACTTGAGGCAATTGGGAAGAAGAGTGACAAACCCATGTTTTACGTGAATGAACATAATTTCAACGACGTCACGCATTTGTGCCAATATTGAGAAAGTCACTTCATAAAGGAACGGCATTGAACACGATAGCCATAGGGTTTATATGCCAAATGCCTTACCACGTGTGTCGTTAATATTTTTAAATGTCCCTCCAAAATGCGTCCCGATGCACCGAACTAATAACTTTGAGAGTTCTTGGATATCTTAATTCAAATTGCGTCCTCACACTCCTTGATTGCTGTCACATGAAGCGAAAGAATTACGAATCCAGTCATATTACTTCGTGTTGGTCAACTAGAAGTAATGTTGAAAGCATGTACCCAGATGTTCTGCTACCATATGCGACTGTTTGTCCAGAATGTGTCACTGATCCAATTGAACATGTGCAGTGATGTTTTGATTTGAACCCGTTTTCACATTTTTACAGCGTGTTTAATTATATGTTTAAATACATACACTGCTGTTAGCCACGTATACCCTTGTTTCTATCCAGTATTTCTTCTTAAACATATGGACATGCTGTAATTCGTTGTTAAGCACCTGGACTGTAGCTCGTTTTTCAGCTAAACGAAGTTTGACAGGACAACGCCTATGTATGAAGGTAAAATGACATGCATCGATCGCTTCACAAAGATCCAACAAAAAGCGACATTTGAGAGTATATACTTTATCTGCTCTCTTTAAAATCGTATTCCATATACCTTCTTTCCAAGGTAGTAAAACACGTGTTTGAACAATGGTGTGCATGTTTTGGACATTAACAAAACATAATTGTCAATGGCGTTCTTGTCAGTTCTTGTCCGAAATCGGCACGTAGTTTTTCACGAGGGAACTTTACTTAAGCTTCTGCTCCTCTTGAAATAGCAGATATTCTCAACGATTAGACGTGGCGAGATACCAATAAATGTATTATTTCGCATGGTACTTTTTCTACTAATCAAGTATTACAAAAGCACCGCGACACATTTGAGACTTAGTCACGGCAAACTGGTGAGCTTGCGGCACACCAGTTGAGAAGCATCGTATTAGTGTCACGTAACATGTGCCAATCCTTTCATAGACATGTAAATTAAAGGTGAGCAAACACATAGAACTATTATTAGCAAATCTTTAGAATTGGTAGTAACTAAAGAGTCTTTCTGGAAGACTCTTTGGTTTGTAGATTTAAGAGTCTTTCTGACTTTCCAAAACTTTGTTTTGCAACCTTCCAGAAAAGTTGTTTTTCCCCGCGATGTACTTTTGGTTAAATAGTCCGCAACAAGACCAACTAAAATGGTTTAGTTCATCCTACACTTTTGTTAGTTCAGGCTACTGGAAGGATGTCGCTAGAACATTTCTAGTGGCTATGTTAACGTTTTGTTAGATTACCAGAAAACTGTACTTACAATTCTTAAACTTTTGCACAACCGATGCCGTTATGGCATAGATATGCTGATCAAATTCAGTGAATAAAAATGGCAAAAGAATCACTCCGCCAACAAGGCAATTCCAAATATAAAGGCCGTTTCACTGAACACTAAAAGTGCTTATATGCCTGATCTATTGCATTAAATTAATATAAAAATGTTTCAAAGTTTCAATTATCACGATTTTATAGGTCCGATATTATAATATCACACTGCATTCTTTATACAGATAACGACTAGATTACAACGATGACAGTAAAGCTACCAACGCGGTGTCTTCTCGCTTTGTTTGTGAGCTTCGCTTGTGAGTAGACCTGATTTCTTTCACCGTGTCATTTGTCACAATGAATAAAGCTAACGTTCTGTGTACCTAAACGCTGTGTTGAAAGTAATACGAGTAATTCCATATATGTGGATCGAGTTGCGTTTGCATTTTTTCACGCGGAACGAGTATTCTACGTACCCAGCTGCAGTGCTTTCTACCATTTCCATCTTATGCTGCTTTAGAAACCAATAAGTACCGAATCCTCGTTCCGCGTTCCTCGTTCCTCGTTCCGCGTTCCTCGTTCCTCGTTCCGCGTTCCTCGTTCCGCGTTCCTCGTTCCTCGTTCCGCGTCCGTACGCATGGAGTATTAACTTGTAAAATTGAGAAATGTTCTTCGAACGTTGATCTGAATTGTACCTCTTACCAGAAGCAAAATTACATATTGGAAATTGATTTTGCACGTACTTGCCATCAATGCGACAAGTTGTGAAATTAACTTAAACGGGGCCCTTCGTCTTGTCAAAAAATGGTGAATGCCCGTCTAGCTATGTAACTACCAAGTGAAGCGCTGCAGATATCCTCAAAAGTTATGTTTACAAAAACTGTATCACGTCCATTTGTTTATTTGTAGGCGTGGACTAGAGTCATGGTGGTAAGACGTTTTTATTTATATAATAGAAAGACAACGGGCTCGTTGTCGATGTAAAGTGACACCATTTCAATAATGTAGTCTACAATATGCGAGAGTAGGTATGTATGCACGCATTCAATATTATTGTTGTATTACTTGAACGAACTTGGGAAATATCACCGCTACATCCATGTGTTTGTTGTAAGCGCTTCATTTAGCATGAGTGTGTATACCCTCATTTGTGAGGCGATTCTTCGTGTGGATGTGGGTATTGCAACACAGAAATGAATAACAAACATTTGTTTTCGTTTACATAAACTAGGCTATGAACTTTACATTTATAATATATAGTCCTACGGTGTCTTTCTTCAACGCCAGTGTTTGACGGTGGTGGAAGAAACTGGGCAGACTGGAGCAGCTGCACTTTCTCGTGCAGCCGACGTAGGCGAAATAAACGGATAACCATGTCTTCTTGTCATGAAACCCTAAACGTATACCGGTACAACATGGGTAGTTGTGAAAGTGTCGACGTCGTTGTTTAGAAGACCCACCACTCGAGTGTATTTTAACGGAGGACGGACGTGACTACCAGGGACATGTGAATACCACGGTGACCGGCCGGACATGTCAGGAGTGGACTTCACAAACGGTACAACTTACTGAAACCGCTATATTTTTCATAATATTTCCTTACAAAAAATCGCGTAGGGCCTACATTTGAATTATCATTGCCAAACATTGAAAAACTAGCACCGTAATTTGCTTATATAAGTAATGATACAGCAGTTTTCTCTCAGACATCGCATTATTTTAATTTTCAAGATATTTACAATTACCTGCCAAGTCCTTTCATCCAAATAACCTGCATACCTACATTCAATGTTCACCCTAGCTAGAATGCCCGCATACTTAATGCGAAAGCTGGAACTCGAGCCTTCTCAGTTGCCGCACCAAGTTTGTGGAACTCACCGTCAGCGTTAAGTCAGTAGGAAATATAGTTTCATTTCTCCGTCATCTAAATACCTATCGTTTTAGTATTGCAAATCGTCCTTAGGGTCTTAGCAATTCCATCCATGTGTTGAAGACTTTTCCTCTGTAAATGATTATGAAAACTGTGAATCTTTTGGTTTTGTTGTGCGCCACTGTGCTCGGGTTTTCAAAGGCTATTGGCGCTAAAGAAGTAATGTACGTAGGTGTTGTTATTATTATTATAACTTACTTGATATTGGGCCCTGGCTTTACTTGAAGTGATTGGAGTTTTAAATTACGTGCTTGCGCGATACGATTACGCACGAGTTTCTATATTGTTGTCATCTTTCTTTGCTCTCGCTAAAACCATTCGACCAACAAGTTCCGTGGATTGAAGACTGAATGTTGGCCTCATAATTGGCTTTCTCAGTTTGCCAAATGTAGCGTGCAAAGTCAGTTAGTTCGACAATATAAATAAAATTGCTCACTTTTTGTATTAAACCGACTGTGAGTATTACTTACATTGTTCACACACGATGTCCGTCGACAATTAATGATCTGTCCTTTCCTTAAAGCCATACAAACACCCCTGTGCCGACGGTACCACTGCTAACTATTGCACCAACAACCGGATGAATCCCAGTAAGTGTCCGGAAAAATGGCCTTGGTGCTACACTACGGATCCCGCCCATCGCGTGGAGAGGTGCGACATCCCGAGGTGTGAAGGTATGATGCCACTTCGAATTCTTAGCATGTATTTGTATTATATTATTATTATTATTAGGTGCACTTTCGCTTGGCAGAAGTAGTACATACCATCAACAGTTATTAAAAATGAATAGTTGTTTGCGTTACTCTGTGGCTTAGTAAAGAATGATGAGCGTCACCAAAACTACACAAGGCGGCGCCACTGTGACTGCAGGTAAATATTACTAAGTGCAACACGACGCTTTCAAAACCAAAAGCAGCCCGCGTTATGAACATAATAATGGAATAGCACATGATGTGAGAACGTCACGAGAGTCTTGGCATTTTTCAAACATTCCATGAGTGTCCCATCCCCCGTGTGTTATGCTCGCTACGCAACGGCAAGTTTACTTTTTATCTTTTAATTATCATCATTTATTATCAGGTGATGCCCCGTACTGAGTTCCATCTGGCGAGTGACTAAAAAAAATTTCCCAGCTGCAATTTAGAGTAACCAATTGTAGCTGGGATAAAATTTGAATAAACAGTTGTCATTTCTTTATGTGAAATAATTTTTATTTGAGGCAACCAACATGACAAAATTAGATCATTCCTACTGCAATTGTGTTATGTTTATGTGTTAAAACGCGTGTTAAAAGGAAATATGAAACCCCGTTAAACTTCAGATATCAACGAGTGCGATAGCAACCCCTGTCAGAACAACGCAACGTGCAACGATACGTTGAACAGCTACGAATGTCTTTGCGCAGCAGAATATATAGGCTCGGCTTGTGAAACAGGTACGGCATGATGTGTTTCATATTTATTGTTGTTTCCTGCACTTGGCAATTTTCTATCAACTGATAAAACTGTAAACATTATGGTTATGGAGAATGTTGTCATCTTGACTTATGATGCATCATTCAAATAGCCAGCCTTTTCGAAACATTATGGTCAAGCTGACCTTTCTGTGCTGGCATTGAGGGAGACCACTGCCAGAGTGTATGTCGATTTGAGTGGTTCTGTTATGTCGCAGATTGAATCGTGCAATATATTTAATTCAACAAATTATAAAAAGCACTATATGAATATGAACAGATAGGCTCCTATACACATTGAAACTATGGTATGTTTGCTATGGTATGAGTAATTTGTTTTTCTAACTATTATTTATTTCCCGTCACGACCACATCTATCTAACCTAGTTATTTTAATATTTAATCAATAATTTTATAGAGCCGTGGCTATCCGGTACATCCTGCATTTAATTAATTTGTAGATACTAACACCTGCCGGAGTAACCCTTGCCACAATGGAGCGACGTGCCACAACGGTCTAAGCGAATACAATTGTTCTTGTGCCGCTGGATACAAAGGAACCGAGTGTAAAACAAGTATGAGTATACTGTTTAGCACTATCACAATTAGAGTATTAATTGGTTCAACGGCATGCATATACTGTTTAGTACTATCGCAATTCGAGTATTAATTGATTCAACGACATGAGTATACTGTTTAGCACTATCGCAATTCGAGTATTAATTGATTCAACGGCATGAGTATACTGTTTAGCACTATCACAATTAGAGTATTAATTGGTTCAATGAAATGAGTATACTGTTTAGCACTATCGCAATTCGAATACTAATTGCTTCAACGGCATGAGTATACTGTTTAGCACTATCACAATTAGGGTATTAATTGGTTTAACGGTATGAGTATACTGTTTAGCACTATCGCAGTTAGAGTATTAATTGGTTCAACGGCATGAGTATACTGTTTAGCACTATCACAATTAGAGTATTAATTGGTTCAATGAAATGAGTATACTGTTTAGCACTTTCGCAATTCGAGTATTAATTGGTTCAACGGCATGAGTATACTGTTTAGCACTATCACAATTAGGGTATTAATTGGTTTAACGGTATGAGTATACTGTTTAGCACTATCGCAGTTAGAGTATTAATTGGTTAAACGGCATGAGTATACTGTTTAGCACTATCACAATTAGGGTATTAATTGGTTCAATAGTCGTTAAACAAACACAGTGCTTTATGATACTGCAGGCAAATCTGCTTGCTAGCTGTGGTATATATGCCACTCCATTGCAACCCTCCACAACGAATATTCCATAACTATATTTGCGAGTGACCATATTAGGTTTATTCCAAAATTTCCCATCATAATATGTTGGAAACCATCACGCACTGGTAACTTGTAGACATCAACGAGTGTGCGAGCAACCCTTGCCAGAATGGTGCAAAGTGCAACGATGACGTCAACAGCTACACCTGATCATGCAGCGTCGGGTACACTGGCACGTCGTGTGAAACAGGTGTGTTTGGTCAGAATGCGTGTTTAAGGGTGATAACGACACATGTGTAGTTGATCACGTGATAATCTGTTAATCATAATTAATTTTATTTCATTAGTAGGGCGCCTCCCATAATAGCGACATATAATTATCTTAATGGGAGCCTCCCTGACCTTTCTGTGACTACTATATTGTATTTGTATGTGTTTATGAAAGTCATAATAAATACTGTCTGTCTGTGTGTCTGTGTGTCTGTGTGTCTGTCTGTCTGTCTGTCTGTCTGTTTGTCTGTCTGTCTTTATGTGATTTTTAGGTAAGTAATATGACGACATTACATGTTCTTGCTTAGAGTATTAATTGGTTCAATGGCATGAGTATACTGTTTAGTACTATCACAATTACAGTATTAATTGGTTCAATGGCATGAGTATACTGTTTAGCACTATCACCAATTAGGGTATTAATTGGTTCATTGGCAAGAGTATACTGTTTAGCACTATCACAATAAGAGTATTAATTGGTTCTATGGCATGAGTATACTGTTTAGTACTATCACAATTACAGTATTAATTGGTTCAATGGCATGGGTATACTATTTAGCACTATCGCAATTAGCGTATTAATTGGTTCATTGGCATGAGTATACTGTTTAGCACTATCACAATAAGAGTATTAATTGGTTCAATGGCATGAGTATACTGTTTAGCACTATCACAATTACAGTATTAATTGGTTCAATGGCATGAGTATACTGTTTAGTACTATCACAATTACAGTATTAATTGGTTCAATGGTATGAGTATACTGTTTATCACTATCACAATAAGAGTATTAATTGGTTCAATGGCATGAGTATACTGTTTAGCACTATCACAATTACAGTATTAATTGGTTCAATGGCATGAGTATACTGTTTAGTACTATCACAATTACAGTATTAATTGGTTCAATGGTATGAGTATACTGTTTATCACTATCACAATTACAGTATTAATTGGTTCAATGGTATGAGTATACTGTTTAGCACTATCACAATTACAGTATTAATTGGTTCAATGGCATGAGTATACTGTTTAGCACTATCACAATTACAGTATTAATTGGTTCAATGGCATGAGTATACTGTTTAGCACTATCACAATTACAGTATTAATTGGTTCAATGGTATGAGTATACTGTTTAGCACAGTATTAATTGGTTCAATGGCATGAGTATACTGTTTAGCACTATCGCAATTAGGGTATTAATTGGTTCAATGGTATGAGTGTACTGTTTAGCACTATCACAATTAGAGTATTAATTGGTTCAATGGCATGAGTATACTGTTTAGCACTATCGCAATTAGGGTATTAATTGGTTCAATGGTATGAGTGTACTGTTTAGCACTATCACAATTAGAGTATTAATTGGTTCAATGGCATGAGTATACTGTTTAGCACTATCGCAATTAGGGTATTAATTGGTTCAATGGTATGAGTGTACTGTTTAGCACTATCACAATTAGAGTATTAATTGGTTCAATGGCATGAGTATACTGTTTAGCACTATCCAATTAGAGTATTAATTGGTTCAATGGTATGCGTATACTGTTTAGCACTATCACAATTACAGTATTAATTGGTTCAATGGTATGAGTATACTGTTTAGCACTATCACAATTAGAGTATTAATTGGTTCAATGAAATGAGTATACTGTTTAGCACTATCGCAATTCGAGTATTAATTGGTTCAACGGCATGAGTATACTGTTTAGCACTATCACAATTAGGGTATTAATTGGTTTAACGGTATGAGTATACTGTTTAGCACTATCGCAGTTAGAGTATTAATTGGTTCAACGGCATGAGTATACTGTTTAGCACTATCAGAATTAGAGTATTAATTGGTTCAATAAAATGAGTATACTGTTTAGCACTATCGCAATTCGAGTATTAATTGGTTCAACGGCATGAGTATACTGTTTAGCACTATCACAATTAGGGTATTAATTGGTTTAACGGTATGAGTATACTGTTTAGCACTATTGCAGTTAGAGTATTAATTGGTTCAACGGCATGAGTATACTGTTTAGCACTATCACAATTAGAGTATTAATTGGTTCAATAAAATGAGTATACTGTTTAGCACTATCGCAATTCGAGTATTAATTGGTTCAACGGCATGAGTATACTGTTTAGCACTATCACAATTAGGGTATTAATTGGTTTAACGGTATGAGTATACTGTTTAGCACTATCGCAGTTAGAGTATTAATTGGTTAAACGGCATGAGTATACTGTTTAGCACTATCACAATTATGGTATTAATTGGTTCAATAGTCGTTAAACAACCACAGTGCTTTATGATACTGCAGGCAAATCTGCTTGCTAGCTGTGGTATATATGCCACTCCATTGCAACCCTCCGCAACGAATATTCCATAACTATATTTGCGAGTGACCATATTAGGTTTATTCCAAAATTTCCGATAATAATATGTTGGAAACCATCATGCCCTGGTAACTTGTAGACATCAACGAGTGTGCGAGCAACCCTTGCCAGAATGGTGCAAAGTGCAACGATGACGTCAACAGCTACACCCGATCATGCAGCATCGGGTACACTGGCACGTCGTGTGAAACAGGTGTGTTTGGTCAGAATGCGTGTTTAAGGGTGATAACGACACATGTGTAGTTGATCACGTGATAATCTGTTAATCATAATTAATTTTATTTCATTAGTAGGGCGCCTCCCATAATAGCGACATATAATTATCTTAATGGGAGCCTCCCTGACCTTTCTGTGACTACTATATTGTATTTGTATGTGTTTATGAAAGTCATAATAAATACTGTCTGTCTGTGTGTCTGTCTGTCTGTCTGTCTGTCTGTCTGTTTGTCTGTCTGTCTGTCTTTATGTGATTTTTAGGTAAGTAATATGACGACATTACATGTTCTTGCTTAGAGTATTAATTGGTTCAATGGCATGAGTATACTGTTTAGTACTATCACAATTACAGTATTAATTGGTTCAATGGCATGAGTATACTCTTTAGCACTATCAACAATTAGGGTATTAATTGGTTCATTGGCAAGAGTATACTGTTTAGCACTATCACAATAAGAGTATTAATTGGTTCTATGGCATGAGTATACTGTTTAGTACTATTACAATTACAGTATTAATTGGTTCAATGGCATGGGTATACTATTTAGCACTATCGCAATTAGAGTATTAATTGGTTCATTGGCATGAGTATACTGTTTAGCACTATCACAATAAGAGTATTAATTGGTTCAATGGCATGAGTATACTGTTTAGCACTATCACAATTACAGTATTAATTGGTTCAATGGCATGAGTATACTGTTTAGTACTATCACAATTACAGTATTAGTTGGTTCAATGGTATGAGTATACTGTTTAGCACTATCACAATTACAGTATTAATTGGTTCAATGGCATGAGTATACTGTTTAGCTCTATCACAATTACAGTATTAATTGGTTCAATGGTATGAGTATACTGTTTAGCACTATCACAATTACAGTATTAATTGGTTCAATGGCATGAGTATACTGTTTAGCTCTATCACAATTACAGTATTAATTGATTCAATGGCAAGAGTATACTGTTTAGCACTATCACAATTACAGTATTAATTGGTTCAATGGCATGAGTATACTGTTTAGCACTATCACAATTACAGTATTAATTGGTTCAATGGTATGAGTATACTGTTTAGCACTATCACAATTACAGTATTAATTGGTTCAATGGCATGAGTATACTGTTTAGCACTATCGCAATTAGGGTATTAATTGGTTCAATGGTATGAGTGTACTGTTTAGCACTATCACAATTAGAGTATTAATTGGTTCAATGGCATGAGTATACTGTTTAGCACTATCGCAATTAGGGTATTAATTGGTTCAATGGTATGAGTGTACTGTTTAACACTATCACAATTAGAGTATTAATTGGTTCAATGGCATGAGTATACTGTTTAGCACTATCCAATTAGAGTATTAATTGGTTCAATGGTATGCGTATACTGTTTAGCACTATCACAATTACAGTATTAATTGGTTCAATGGTATGAGTATACTGTTTAGCACTATCACAATTAGAGTATTAATTGGTTCAATGGCATGAGTATACTGGTTAGCACTATCACAATTAGAGTATTAATTGGTTCAATGGTATGAGTGTACTGTTTAGCACTATCACAATTACAGTATTAATTGGTTCAATGGCATGAGTATACTGTTTAGCACTATCCAATTAGAGTATTCATTGGTTCAATGGCATGAGTATACTGTTTAGCACTATCGCAATTAGGGTATTAATTGGTTCAATGGTATGAGTGTACTGTTTAGCACTATTACAATTAGAGTATTAATTGGTTCAATGGCATGAGTATACTGTTTAGCACTATCCAATTAGAGTATTAATTGGTTCAATGGTATGCGTATACTGTTTAGCACTATCACAATTACAGTATTAATTGGTTCAATGGTATGAGTATACTGTTTAGCACTATCACAATTAGAGTATTAATTGGTTCAATGGTATGAGTGTACTGTTTAGCACTATCACAATTACAGTATTAATTGGTTCAATGGCATGAGTATACTGTTTAGCACTATCGCAATTAGGGTATTAATTGGTTCAATGGTATGAGTGTACTGTTTAGCATTATCACAATTAGAGTATTAATTTGTTCAATGGCATGAGTATACTGTTTAGCACTATCCAATTAGAGTATTAATTGGTTCAATGGTATGCGTATACTGTTTAGCACTATCACAATTAGGGTATCAATTGGTTCAATAGTCGTTAATCAACCACAGTGCTTTATGATACTGCAGGCAAATCTGCTTGCTAGCTGTGGTATATATGCCACTCCATTGCAACCCTCCACAAGGAATATTCCATAACTATACTTGTAAGTGACCATATTAGGTTTATGCCAACATTTCCGATAATAATTTGTTGGAAACCATCACGTCATGGTGACTACTATATTGTATTTGTATGTACTTATGAACGTATGGTCAGAATGCGTGTTTTAAGGGTGATAATGACATATCCTATATTATGACACTTGTATTTTTGGTAGATATTGACGAGTGCCAGAGCAATCCTTGTCAGAATGGAGCAACGTGCCGTGATGGCGTCAACGGGTACACATGCTCCTGCATCGCCGGTGTCATCGGATAACAGTGCGAAACAGGTGAGTCCAAAGTCAATCCGTGATGTTATGTTACGTTGCAGCAATAAGGAATCACTGGCGTTTTCGTGTATCTACATTGCTATCGCCTGAGCTAGAACTTTACCTCTCTGTCACATGCATCATGTATTGTACTCGATAAATATTAGAACAGGCTCAGTGTACAGCGCGACGGGAAATTTATTTATTCGACTCAAATTCAGACGATACCGTTGTGCTGTTATAACTGAATTACATGTGTGTGTCCTGTACACTGTATTAATGTAATACTTTCTCTTGCAGTGTTGTTCACACAGAGCGGGAGATTCACCGTCTTAAACAAGGACTACCGCGAAACACTAACTGACAAAACCAGCGATGATTACAAAAGCTTGGCTGCAGGAATAGAGACTGAGGTAGGCAATAAACGTTTTATTTCTCACTAAAGAAATGCAACATATCTAGGAGACAAGAAGTAGCTTTAACTAAGGAACAATATCGATCATATATATGACAACATTCATCTTCGGACAGAACAACAAATTAGTGGAATAAATGATCTACTAATTGGATAAGTCCAAGCAAAGTGCCTACGTTTAAAACGACATTAATTAATATCTCAGAGGGTTGGGGACAAGTGGCTGACTAGCAGTACTACTCTCGATAAGCTATCAGCTTCCTGCTAAACTTGCCGTCCGTGTTTATAGTGTGGATGGCAATCTTGTTAAACGCACACACACACACACACACACACACACACACACACACACACACACACACACACACACACACACACACACACACACAAATATATATAATATGGATTGTCAGTTGTTTTGAAGCAGTTACACATGTACATCTGTTGCCTGGAAAGGGGTCTAAGGAAGGCAGAAAGCACTCCAAGTAAACCACTAACTATTGCATCCCTATATAACTAAATATATTTAAAATAAGATTGTAAATGTATTTGTTGACATCTCTTGAATTCAAGGTTCGCATCATCTACACTGGCTCATGCTTCTCCAAGCATATTGTTGCTGTGAGAGATGTCAAATTCAGGTAATTGACCGATCCATCACGTAAACTATTGCCTAGCAGCAAGGTCCGTCAAACCATCAAAATGGGTGCCGGAAATTCCGTCGTAGATTTTATTGAAAATTCGTTTCCACAATCCACCAATTGACTTATCCATGTCTGTCAGTCTGTCTGTCTGTCTGTCCGTCCGTCCGTCCGTCCGTCCGTCCGTCCGTCCGTCCGTCTCTGCCTATATATGTATGTATGTATGTATGTACGTATGTATGTATGTATGTATGTGTGTATGTATGTAGGCCTATGTATGTATGTATGTAAGCCTATGTATGTAGGCCTATGTATGTATGTATGCATGCATGCATGCATACTGCAATATAAGATTGCGTAATTAATATGTCGCCTCTTTAACTTTAATCAAGCAAAGGGAGCTTGGTAGTTGAGTACAAACTCGACCTAGACATGGCCATTACTTCGGAGAGTCTGAGGCGACATCTAAAGAAATATGTCGACGACCACGCTTTGAAGGTGAGGGCAGATAGCTTGTTCAGCTGCAGCTGACATCTTGGGAAGCGAATCAAACTTAATTACCAATCGCAGAGTATGTGTTAAGACTGCTTCTGAATTTCAATCGTTCTCTCTTCTTGTTTTATCATCATTTCACGAAATTTAAAACCTCTTCAGTATCCGAATTATTTTTGAAGGGTCCAGTCGAAATTTTGGCAAATACCGGTAAAAGTGGATCATTCGCCTCTAGGTATATTACACTCTGTATTGTATATTATGTCATACGCACATTCACGAGTTTGTTGGCGCAGTTTACGCACTAGTGAAGTTTCTCTGACCGCTTACATTGTTTATCCCTTCAGGTGCTGTCTCTCCAGATCAAACATCGAAACCTTTGGAGACCAACTGGAGTAAGTATTCTCGGCTTCTGCGGCACAATCTCTTTGCTATGTTTTTGTGAAATTGGATTTACCTCCCTAATTAATCCTGCCTTTATTGATAGTTGTTTTGTAGGAGAGTGTATTTATTTATTTTAATATAACACCGTATAACATGCTCTTACAACAACATTTAAATTTCGTTTGTTCACTTCATATATGGAATTGTTAAACACCGTTCTTAATATTGATGATGACGCGCTCTATGTAGATGCTGGAACCATCACTGTGTCATCCTCTGTATTAGTGTAAACTTGATTATCCAACCATGGTTAAAAATAAATAATAAAGTTTGCATACTTTCGACACCAATGATATATATTTTAATCATCGCCGACAATAATGTAGTGTGCACTGTTTTAAAAACAATTGATTTCTTCATTGTTGACTCCTTGTTTATTTTAGGGTGCAATCAATGTGTGAGTTTTCATGGTTACTATATAAAAGTATTGTTATGCAACATTGAATGTTTCTCTTACCTGGTCAGTTAACTTGACAGTCAAACTACCCGTTTTTTTTAAACTCAGCGTACACGTCTCATCTAATATGAGTAATAAATGTGGGAATAAGTGGCGCCACTTCAAGGAGTTAGGACCTTCCAAATTCGCAGTCGCTGAAACAATCTCTAGTCTTTTCTGTACGACTTAAATATCAACACATTTCTTGTTTTCAGCGATCGATTTGCCCGATTGGTCCATCGTCACCTTCCTGGGTTTGTTCGGACTCGCTATACTGGTGATCATCGTTCTCGTGGCTGTGATTTTGAGACGAGTGGACACACTACGCACGCAGTTGCGACGCACGGAGAAGGCAGCCGCTTCCAGCGACATCAAGGAGCATAGAAGGATCGGTGCCGGGAACATGTTGTGGCGAAAAGACGAGTCTTGGCTGCGTAGACAGGCATCGCAGAAGTCGAACTATAACACCATGGTACGGGGTGTTTAGAGCATGTAGTAGTACAGTGTTGGTGGTGATAATACTGGTGATGGAGGTAGTGTTGTTGTCGTCGTCGTCGTCGTCGTCGTCGTCGTCGTCGTCGTCGTCTTTTTTCTCTCTCTCTCCTCTCTCTCTCTCTCTCTCTCTCTCTCTCTCTCTCTCTCTCTCTCTCTCTCTCTCTCTCTCTCTCTCTGTCTCTCTCTCTCTCTCTCTCTCTCTCTCTCTCTCTCTCTCTCTCTCTCTCTCTCTCTCTCTCTCTCTCGTTACTCAAGAAAAGTAAACTTTTCTTTTCAAGTAAAGTAATGATGTACAAGAGAAGTACACGAAGTATTCCGTTACATATTGGCTCTGGTGTGTGTGAGTGTGCGCGTGCGCGCGCGCGTGGTGCTAAATGTCGCGCTATTGCAAAACGTGTGGCTGAATGTTTGCCATAAACGTACTATCTCTCTCTCTCTCCCCCCTCTCTCTCTCTCTCCTCTCTCTCTCTCTCTCTCTCTCTCTCTCTCTCATCTCTCTCTCTCTGTGCCTAAGTTCCGTTTTAACTGTAATTAAGTTTGATCATGTGGTCGTTAATAAAACACGTTTTTAAAATTTATTACATCTGGCGACGAGGATGAAAGTCGGCAACTATGTACTGCATGAGTATCAGCGGTCATCACTTAACGCACAAGGTTAGAACTTTCGAAGTCACGTCGAATCGCAGACCAACTTTGGAAGCGCAACGAACTTTCCCGCAAACGGCCAGACACTGCACGTCAATTTACGGAAAACCGCAATACGTCGTTCCGTCGTAAGCATGTCACGGCACGGAAGTTTACCAGAGTTTGCAAGAAAAGACTGGTCGTCTTATCAGGACCGAATAGGATTTTATTTTGAAGCAAATGACATTGTCGACGACGCCATATAGGCAATCGTAGAGCAAAATTGCTGACATCAGTGGGAGAAGAAACTTATACGTTGTTATGCAGCCTGGCATCGCCATGGGCGCTGGCTGATTTCCCCTACGTTGAACTGTGTAAATTGCTAGAGACGCATTTCCAACCGAAACCAAACTCGATTTTGCAACGCTACAACTTCTACTCGACCTACAGGAAGAAGGATCAGTCTGTAGGTGACTTTGTTGCTGAACTGAAAAATTTGGCCAGAAAACTGTGATTTTGTGATCAAATAAAGGCTGGTGCGCAGGTGACTGCCGAATTGATCCTGAAAGAAAATCTTACGGACCGGTTAGTTTGTGGGGTAGCAGATCCGGTTATCCAACAACGATTGTTGAGGGAAACCGACCTTGATTTCAGAAAGGCTCTACAAATGACCCTTGTCATGGAATCCGCTGCTGATAACACCGTGCAGTTAAACTCGCCTGTGTACGACAGTACACCGAGTGTACACAAAGAGACCACTCACAAGCAAGCAACGAGGAAGTGGGAGACGAAACCACCCACCCATAATCACCAGAAACCATGATTCGGATGTGGCAAAATATCTCATTCGGCGGATGAGTGTCACTGCATGGATGTCCAATGCCGCTATTGCCACAAAAAGGACACATCATGAGTAACTGTTTCGCAAACAGAAAGCGGAAAAGGGAAAATGAAACTTCCCTCATCAGCTGACAGCACCTAGTCAGAATTGTGTTCCATCTGAACAGTCTGGAGAGACATACAACAGGTTCAGCATGACAGGACCACGTCCGGATCCGATTATTACCCACATACAAGTAGATGGGAAGGCACTGCTGATGGAAGTGGATACGGGTGTCACACTCTCAATCATCAGCGAAGAAACGCTACACAAACATTAGCGAAACTCTACAAGGCTTAACATAGAAGCCACAAACGACACGCTTCGGACATATTATACAGGACAGTGTGTGAAAATCACAGGTGTCATCAACGTCATGGTAGAAGCGAAAAATGGCGACCAACATCAGCGTCCGCACATGGTTGTCCCTGGCAACGGACCAAGCTTACTTGGCAGGAACTGCCTGAGTAAACTCTAACTGGGGTGTGGTTCATCAGTTGAATACATCACATTCAACACGGAAGCAGAATCCTCAACTGTAGGCTGTATTGGACAAGTACGCCATGTTTACAGACTCTCACCAGGCAGTCAAAATAGACGCTGCCAAGATTTATGTCAACGACGATGCCGATCCCAAGTATTACAAGTCGCGGCCGCTACCATATGTAATGCGAGACATGGTGGACAAGGAACTTGATAGACTCCTGGCGGAGGATATCATAGAGCCAGTTCAGTACTTGGACTGGGCCGCACCAGTTGTCCCAGTGATGAAAGCAGACAAAAGCGTACGACTCTGTGGGGACTACAAACTCACAGTGAATCAGGTGGCAATTTTGGATAGGTATATGTACAGCACTCTTAAAGGGAATACTCAATACAATGGTGTACCTAGATGACATCTTGGTGACTGGATCAACCGAAGATGAACATTTACAGACACTTGAGCGAGTGCTCGAACGCCTCGTTCAAGCTGGTTTCCGACTGAAAGCATCAAAATGCAATTTCTTGAGTGACGAAGTAGAATACTTAAGTCACCGGATATATGCGGAAGGAATCCACTCTTCCGGTAATACTCTCTCAGCAATCCGCAACGCTCCGGCGCCAGCCAGCATCACCGAGTTACGATCCTACCTTGTTCCGCAGATGCGGTACCCACGTATGCAGCGCTCAGCGCCGTGTGTCCTGACACTGGCTGCCTGCGAATACCAGCTAGTTCACAGGCCGGGCCAAAGCATCCCCCAAGCAGAAGCTCTTAGCCGCCTAGCGGCAGGTGGTGCTCCGAGACATGTACCAGTGCCAGCTGATACGATACTGACAATGCAGTATTTTGACATGTCCCCAGTCACTATAAGTGACATACGTCGCGAAACAACACGTAACCATATGCTGTCACAAGTCTTCATTAGGACGAGGGAAAGATTTTCAAATCACGACGACAACGAACGTCTGAAGCCCTACATCCAAAGAAGACATGAACTCAGCATCCATGATAGCTGTTTCATGTGGGGTACATGAGTGATCATTCCAAGTGTCTACCGCAAAGCACTGTTGGAAAAACTGCACAGTGCACACTCAGGGAATCGCAGTCTGATGTGGTGACCAAGTATCGATCAGGACATTGAGAAAATGGTCAAAACTTGCGACATATTTTCCTTATACGCTGTATATCGCCTAATTAAGTGTACATCTTCGTTCCCATGTCCTGTGTGGAGGCATTTACATTTCCCAAAATTGAACAACGTGCCACTTTTCAGACCATTTGAACAACCTGTCAAGATCATCTTGTAAATGCTGTCTATCTCCATCACTTTTAATCCTTCTAAACACGTTTGTATCATCCGCAAATTTCAACACCTTGCTTGTTATATCATCGTCCAAATCGTTGATATATATTAAGAATAATGTAGGTCCCAGTACTGATCCCTGTGGTACCCCACTCACTCAAAACTGATTTCCAGTTTGAAGCCTCCCCATCAATAACTTGACTGATACAAACGGGAGAAGGAGCTACTCTGAGGCAGTGATTGAGGGGGCAATGAGAAAAGAAAGGGTGTTCATGGGCGACTCTATTCCGAGAAAGACAATTGATGCTCCCGAGAGTCTGCCTATGTTCCATTTTAAATGTAATCATGTTTGACCATGTGGTCGTTAATAAAACACGTTTTAAATAAATCACAACGTCTTTCTGTGAAACGTTGTATAGTCGAATATCGAATCGTTTGTAATGACATATTATACAACCGGTAATTCTAATTGTATTGTCTCTCCAGGAAGGAAGCATCGACGACTGGCGTCTGAGAGGGAACCGATTCAGACAAGATTCTGGTTTCGTGCGAAGATACTAGTGACCTGATGTCTCTGATCGAAATGTACCAGTCGACAAAACGATGCATAAGGACAAAGAACGAATCGCAATAAACCAGCTCCGTCACCTTTGTGTTTTAGACCTCACTACCAACAGGAAACCTAATTGCGGCTAATGACCCGATTACATATTTCGGTGAGATGTCCAATTTACAATGATGGCTGGAGAAAGACACGTCCTGGAAATGGACACACAATAACCCCTACCGTACTTGCACTTCTCATCCTGACTAGTAACAGTTTTCTTTTAATGTTTTATGCACTCAACACGCCGTGGTTGTCTTCATGTTCTCGCCAGCCTCATTGACTACAATACTACCTCTTGAGCGATTCTTTCTACTCACGGGCCGCCATGTTGACACGGATTTTTTTTAATGTTATGTAACTAGATACCGATAGTCAACAATCTTGCATTAGTTATTATTAACGCCGTATTGCATATGGTCACGGGTACCAATCAAAATGGCGACATCAATATCCGTCAATATATTGTCATACTGGCGGCAATACTTCACGAATCGATGTTGTTATGCTAACCTTGTATTTTTTATATTAGGCGATTTTATATACAACACGCTTGCATGAATCGATCATACTATGTTAGTGGTATCTTTGTCAATGGTAGATGATTCGGGTGACAATCAGCTTGCACGAATTTACGATATGATATGCAAATTGTAGGCCTGTCTCAATTTCTGTTTGACAATTTTGTTGGCAATAATAATAATAGTACTAATAATGCAACAATTGTTTACGCCTAAATCCTCGGAAACCAAGCTCCGAAGCGTATCAATCTCCCAACTGATAACCAGTAAATATAGTTGTCACAATAAGGATGGATGCAGGAACCTAAGGTGTTTACGTAAGTTTATAAAGGTATGATCGAAGCTAGAAGACATTATTTATTACAGGATAAAGCAGTGAATATAAATATGTTTGCCTACATAAAATTGCCTTGTATGTTATATTATATTACAAAGATTAGATGAGCTAACTAACAGTAAGCCAAGTTGATTTTAATGACAATAAACGAAGTTGAAGAACACTTTGCAATGTTATTCAAATACTAGTTGTTTTGTTGTTCTAGTTCAAGTTGTTTCCAGCCCTCGGCAACGTTCTGTTACTCCCTTGGCCAAATTCCGCCAACCAAATAAAAATAAGAGAACGTCCAATTTCCTGTCATATAACACAAATAAATAAACAATTTTACTGGTTTTCCGAATAGCCACACAAATGAAGGTTTATATTCTGGATGTTGGTTTCTCCAGATTTGTGTTGAACACAAGCATTTAATGGCTTCGAAACACTACACTCCTGTTTAAGAATAAATGGCAAACTTTGACATTTTGGATGACCGCCATCTTAAAAAATGGCGGATTTGAATATCCTAGAAGGTACAAGGTACACTATTTGAAACCGTTGTCCTAAAATCATATATGTTGACACACGAAGTATGACTCTATAGAAGGTAGTTATAACGATTTGTTAAATGGCTACCATTTCTAACAAAACTAATTTATGGAAATTTAATTTAACATTGTCCCCATGGTATGGACGATATATGTGCCAAGTTTGGCGGGGTTTATTTTAAATAAAGAGTGCGCAATCTATACAGTATTATGACACAAAACATCGCTAGAATAATGTTGCTACAAAATTACACCGTCAACCCGCTGATCTTCGTAGATCCGTACGCCAAATAAAACGTACAGTTTTGTCAAAGAACGTTCTACCAAACGCCATTGTGTCCACACACGTGGCCGATACTAACTCGGCTTTAACCGGAAGGATATGTAAATCTATCGTCTGCTGTCAAAAGCAGACGATGTCGTTAAGTATATTATTTTGTTCGCATTTACATGTACCCATCTATGACAACATATTACGTTAATACGAATGAGCGACCATATGCCAAGGATGAGCAATCCTCATTCTGTCACCTAGGCCTACTTCTACAGAAATAACTCTACTACGACCTTGGCCTGATATACATGTTTTGATCTTTGATTAGATTCGTGGGAGAGCAACAATCAACAAAGAGGGAATGTCATTAACAGGCGCGAGCACACGCACACACGCACACACACTCACGCACACACACTCGCGCACACACGCACACACGCACACGCACGAACACATAGGTCTACACACTCACACACAATGCTAACTTTGGCCAAAAATTACCACTAAGTTGTATTACGCCTGCTGGAAAGCATACTTCGGCATGAATGGTTCTGTTGTAGCATGGTCTGTGTTCTATGGGTCTAAAATACCAGTAATATCGAGCTAGAATCGATGTGTCAATCATGACGCCTATTTGAGGTGTGGCCACCGTGATTCATTGCGTAAGCCTACGTTACGCCTCTTCGTGATATTATCAGAAAACATTATCTTCACTTGCATGTGATCACGCGCATATCTACGGCTCGTTCTGACTTGATGCATTTCACATATTAAAGGGCTAGACAGCAACAGAACAGAGGTGGTTTATTGTACCCACAAAACTCGTCCATAATCACATCGGTAACTGCAATTAGTACCTCTAATGTCTCTGTTACTGGAACTGTATACGACTCCACACTGATCATGGACAACCAATTAATAACTAATGAACTGATACTAGTTTGTGATTTTAGACTACGTCTAAATGTACACATTTACATTAACAAACACTTTGATTATGTGTGTACGTTATAGCAACCTATAGGTCCATACTGTGGGGGCAGAATATTTGGTTGCAATTCGTTTTGACCACACGGTATTTGGTCGCGCGACATTTTGTGACAAAATGCATGTAGCATTTCTGCTATTTATATATTTTCAGAATCTTATTTCCTTGTCATTTTGTTAAAGTAGGAAGGTCAGGCTAGTACACCACTAGTCGTAGACAGAGTAGATTGTGATTTACCTTTTACATTAGTAGATCAGATACCCATTTAGTACTTTTTCCTGTTTCGTACTTATTTGTAAACATGGATTTAGCTCAACTGATCGAGCTAGGTGGGAAGTTAGGTTTAACAGGTCCCGAACTTCAAACGTTTGTTCGTGAGGAACAAGAATGCGCACGCTGAGCGCCAGGCTGCTCTGGAGATGGAGAAAGAGAGGCTCCAGGCCGAGCTCCGAGAGATGGAGGTTGCGAGTCAGGCCTAGATGGAGAAGGAGATGCTCCAGGTCGAGATGGAGAAAGAGACACTCTAGGCCGATTTGCGAGAGAAGGAGACGCCGAGACAGGCCGAGATCCGCGTACGCGAGATAGAGCATGAAAAGGAGATGGTAAGGGTCTATAACGAGGCTGCGGCCCTAGAGGACGGAGAATCGGTGAGTAACACTTCTGCCATTCTTAAGGGTGTCCATAGTCCTCCATTGTCATGCTTTAATGAGAACAATGATTCGACTGACGCTTATCTTCAGCGTTTTGAACGATATGTCGAGAATCAGGGACCGGAGCGTGGAAATTATGCCATTTTTCTTAGCGCTTTGTTAACCGGACATGCGCTGGAAGTTTATTCCCGTTTCCCGGCTTCTGTTGCCAATGATTACGAAAAGTTAATGCAAGCATTGTTGGAATGGTATCGATTAACTGTAGGCGATTTTCGTAAGAAGTTTTATTCCTGTACGCACAATTCAACCAAAACAGTGCCGCAGTATGTTGCTCGAATGGAGCACTATTTGACTCAGTGGATTACTTTGTCAAAAATTGATGAGGATTACGGTGGCTTGAAAGAACTCATTCTGAGAAAACCGTTCTTGTTCATGTGTCCTAGGGAATTGTCCGTATCCCTGAGGGAACACAAGCCGGAAGGGAAAGAGGAGTTGCTAGAATTGGTGAAAAACGTTCACTGATGCCCGTTTCTCTTTCAGTAAGAGGGACAATCATAGAAATCGAGTTCGATCAATTCCCGTTCCCACACCTCACCCGGAGGATAGTAGTGAGGGGAGAAACCCCCTATCCCTAATGTTGCTCCCCGTCCCGCTACTTCGCCGCGCACGTGTTTCCCATGCAATCGCCCAGGTCACGTTGCGCGATACTGTACGGTGGGCGTGATGAATCGAAATTCGTCGCTTCCTAAGGTTAGGCCAGTGGTAGGGTTATCTTGGATAAAGATTCCCCTAGCTACCAATGTCATGTGGGTAAAACTGAAGTCACGTTACATTCTAGATGTAAGATCCCTGTTGATGCTAGTGCTTGTGTACAACAGGATGGAAAATGCAACTTACCTTTGATGAAAGGGTCTGTGGGGAATTACCCTGTCATAGTGCTAAGAGACAGCGAATGCAAAGGCGTCATAATTCGCCGCAGTCTAGTGAGAGCTGAACAATTAACAGGGAATACCCAAGCGTTAATGTCCATAGATAAATCGCGCGCATTGTTGTGAAGACGCCTATCTTCACTTGAGAACTAGAAGCATTATGCTTAGATACTTCCATTTATGACTTTGGTGAGCTTTATGTACCATGTTCTGTCGGAAGCTGCTAATGGCAAACAAGATATTTGCTACCGTCTCCACACAAACGGCAATACAGTACCGGGAGTTACTGTAAGATTCCGCGTTAATGAGAGGAGGAAGAAAACTCAAAGTATGAGGTTGGTGGGTCCTACTGATTTCAGCATGAATGCCAGGGAGCATTTCAGAGACACGAGAGGGAAGCGTGCAGGATGTGATGAATTGCGCGAGGTAAGCGTAAGAGTTCCGCAAGTGAATTGTGTATACACAAGAAGGGGGGTCCCAGAGGCAGAGGCCATGATGGTGGAAGGGACATATGGAGAAACAAAGGGCAGAGTGGTGTGTGGACCTGGAATTTCAGAAGAATTCAAAGTGAACTGCTGTTTATCGCAGTGATGGAACTGCTAAGTAGAAAGACCAGTACGAAAGCTATTCTCCAGAAACTACTGTATGCAAACGATCTAGCGGTGGTAGCGGACGGTAAAGAGGATTTACAGGAACAACTGATAGAGTGGAAGGATATCTTCAGCAAACACGGACTAAACGTGAATCTGGATAAGACAGAGGAGCTGTGAGTTGGGCAACAAAGCAGAGCTGGAAATGCACCTGGAGGGGAAGAAACTAAAACAAAGAGACAGTTTTGTATACCTGGGCGGAGCGGTATGTGGGGATGGCTCCTCAGAGACAGAAATTCGCAGGTGAATACAAGCAGGGGCGAATGCATGGAGGAAAGTAGAGTGCGTGATGGAAGGCAGGCACATAACGCGAAAACTCAAGGGAAAGGTACTGTGCACATATGTGACACCAACCTACCTGTATGGCCTAGGAACTATAGCAATGACAGAGAAACAAGAGGAGAGGGTTCAAGCGTGCGAAAACAACTGGGTCAGGAGAATTGCAAGGGCAAAAAGATAATAGATAAGCGAAGAGTGGAAGAGCTGAGGGAGGATGTTGGTGTGAAAGAAAGTTTCAAGAAGAAGTTGATGAGAAGTCGGTTGAACTGGGCAGGACATGTGGAGCGAATGGGAGAAGAACGGTTGGCAAAGAAAGCAAATGCCCGGAGTGTGGAGGGAAAAAGAAGACGAGGGCGACCGAGACTGAGTTGGGAGGATTGCTTGAAGTGAGACCTGGAGGGATGAAAAGGGGAATGGAGAAAAAGAGCAAAAGACCGAGGAGAATGGAGAAGGGTGGTAGAGAAAGTAGTGCAAGCGCAATGAGGAGGAAGAGAAAGAAAATAAAATGTCGACGTATCCAAGCCAGCCTCACCCCTGAAGACAGTTGTCGACGAGGAAAGCAACACCACAAGAAAGAGGTGCGAGAGAGGTGCAAGAGTCCCGCAAGTTATGTTCCGCGAGGTAGTCGCGAGATAAGAATACGCCGAGTAACGCGAGACTGCGCTAGGATGCGCCGAGACGCGCGGGGGTGCGCAAGTGATGCGCAAAGTCATGGATATGTGCCAGGGAGTGCCACATGTGAAAGTATATGAAAGTGTGTGAAAGTATGATAATTCGTGGACATACGATGAGGCAGTGTCATAGTACCGATAATGACGATGATGAGATTAATACGATGAATTAGATATTAGCTACTGCTATTAAAGACTGACTTGTATATGAGGCAGGACGATCGAAGCAGACCGATCTCACGAGGGCGAACCAACTTTACGAGGTAAGTTGGAGCGATGAAGCGAACAATTAATTAAACCTGTACTTGTATGGCCAATTTTTTGTTTTATAGTGTGATGAACGTTCACTGAAATTTCTAAACACTACAAAACTTACAAACAACCGCGTAATGCGATGGGCCCTAAAAGTCCGACCTTATCGTTTCCGGGTAGAGTCTATCCTTGGGACGGGTAACGTAGGTGCTGATTACTTGAGCCGCATGGAATAGATGCAGGTATTGCCAAGTATCCTGGACACCGAAGTGTCCTTATATGTTTTAGTTGGTGTCCTGTGGTCTTATGCATGAACCGAGACAATTAATAGTCCGAGACAACGCTCATTGTTTCGGTTCATGCATAAGACCCCTGGCCTGTGTTTAATAGTCCGGCGAATAATTGCCTGTGGATTAGCATTAGACTATTGACGCGAATTTTACCCGGATGTAGATTCTTCGCGGGGGGTAATGTAGCATTTCTGCTAGTTATATATTTTCAGGAATTTTATTTCCTTGTCATTTTGTTAAAGTAGGAAGGTCAGGCTAGTACGCCACTAGTCGTAGACAGAGTAGATTATGTTACGTAATTATTTATAGACGAGTGCAGGTACACTCAGTGAAGCGCGGCTATAATTAGTTTATTATTAACTCGCGTCGTAAACGATTATATTGTTGAGTAAGGGTGTTTCACGATGCATAAATTGAGCATAGCTCGTTGTCATGTCGCGCGTCTTATTGGCTCAATCCGGTCATGTATTATGCTGTTTAAAACAAGGTGTAAAAGCCACTGTCAGGTAGAAAACATTATCTTGAAGAGATCGGGCACAAAAGCCACTGTCAGTTAGAAAACATTATCTTGAAGAGATCGGGCACGTATAGAGTTTGGAGAAAGAGTGATAGAGCTGTAATGGCGTGTGCCACCTTGATGCCTAGACAAGAGGTAGGCAGAGTAAACGTGAAAAGTTGGGTTACGTTCCCAGTATAAAAAGGTGTGGAGGGTCTCCGAGTGTTGCGAGGCGACGTTTCCGGCAGCGGACCGAGTGGTGTAGCGGCGGTATAACAGCGGTTCGGGTGTGCGTGTGGCAGCAGACCGAGTCGTGTGGCGGCGATCGTAGCGAGCGTGTGGCGGAGACACGTATCGTCTGCGTACGGCTATCGAGACGAGGGGCGACTCCACGTAGCGGGTCGGCCGAGCCGAGTCAACAGAACAGGCCGAAGGCGTGCAGCGGCGGTCGTAGCGAACGTCTTGCGGAGACATTGTCCCTTGTTATGTTGTTCGCGGTTGCTGCCCTCATTCACAAGCGTTAACATAATTAATAATGAACCTTACTAGACTTGAGCCATCTAGTTACGGGAACCTCGCCGACCTGTGGTAGTGCAGGATACGAATTCTTTCACGAGTCAACATTTGGTCGCCCAACATTTGTCATGCTTTAATATAATGAAATATAAAACAAATCTTTGTAATAATTAAATGTAATACCTTATTCAACGAAAAGATGTGCACATGCCAAACGACATAATATGCGTTCATTTCTGCCATTCTTTTATACATTATATATGGCATACGTCGTGTGTCAACGTGTATGATTTCTAGGATAACTATTTCAAATAGTGTACATTCACCGATATTCAAATCCACCATTTTATAAGATGGCGGTCAAAATGTTAAAGTTTGCCATTTATTCTTAAACAGGAGTGCACCGTTTCGAAGCCGTTAAATGCTTGTACAACACAAATCCGGATAAACCAATATCTACAACATACACCCTCATATATGTGGCTATTCGGAAACCAGTCAAATTTCATACGGTGTGGTTTATTTATTTGTGTTATATGAGAGGAGATTGGACTTTCTCTTAATTTTTATTTGGGTGGCGGAATGTGGCCAAGAGAGTAACAGAACGTTGCCGAGGGCTGGAAGCAACTAGAACTAGAACAACAAAACAACTAGTATTTGAAGAACATTGCAAAGTGTTCTTCAACTTCGTTTATTGTCATTGCTCAACTTCGCTTACTGTTAGTAAACTAATTCGTTTAATATTAATTTAAAATGTTTTACAACTTAGCTTATTGTCAGTACAATGTTTGTAATATAATATTATATGCTATATAATATACAAGGCACATTTATGTAGGCAGGCATATCTATATTCATTTTTCCAGCCATGAACTCGGCCATTAGCCGCAATGAGGTTTTTTGTTGGTAGTGAGGTCTAAAACACAAAAGTGCCGCAGCAGGTTTATTGCGATTCGTTCTCTGTCCTTATGCGTCGTTCTGTCGGCTGGTATACATTTCGATCAGAGGCGTCAGGTGGTCACTATTATCTTCGCATCGTTTGCATCGTTCTGTCGCCCGGTCCATTTCGAACTTCAGGTTACTAGTATCTTCGCAAGAAACGAGAATCTTGCCTGGATTGGTTCCCTCTCAGACGCCAATCGTCGATGCTTCCTTGCTAGAGAGACAACACAGTTAGTATTACCGGTTGTACAAAATGTTATAACAAACGATTCAATATCCGGCTGTACAACGTCTCACAGAAAGATATGTAAGTATTATTTGTGGCTACTGCGAAATTAATGTCAGGTTCGTTCATTAATAAAAAAGCGAGAGGGAGAGAGAGAGAGAGAGAGAGAGAGAGAGAGGGAGGGTGAGAGAGAGAGAGAGAGAGAGAGAGAGAGAGAGAGAGAGAGAGAGAGAGAGAGAGAGAGAGAGAGAGAGAGAGAGAGGCAGACAGACAGACAGACAGACAGACAGACAGACAGACAGAGACAGCAGAGAGAGACAGAGAGAGACAGAGAGAGACAGTGAGAGAGGAGAGAGAGAGAGAGAGGGGGGAGGAGAGTGAGAGAGAGACAGAGGGAGAGAGGAGAGAGAGAGAGAGAGGAGAGAGTGAGGAGAGAGAGAGAGAGAGGGGGGGGAGAGAGATAGTACGTTTATGGCAAACATTCAGCCACACGTTTTGCAATAGCGCGACATTTAGCACCACGCGCGTGCGCACGCGCTCACTCACACACACCAGAGCCAATATGTAACGGAATACTTCGTGTACTTCTCTTGTACATGATTACTTTACTTGAAAAGAAAAGTTTACTTTTCTTGAGTAACGAAGTACATTTTTAGAAGTATTTTTATTTGTTACGAAGTACAGTTAAGGTGTACTTTTCTGATTGTAAAGTATCCATATTTCATGTGTTACCATTTTGGAACTCCTTTTTGAAAATTATTGGTTCATCTGTGATTTGTAAAGTTTTATTTTTTGGCAAGAACGAGCTTTCAACTAACTAAAATATTCGCCAGCTCGGATGTATTGTTTTTGTGTAACAGTACAGTTAAATAACATGTTTGATTTATACACTGAATGATATTGTGTGGATGGAGGCGTCAGCCATTTTATATAGTCACTTGAGAAAAATACTTTTGTGTTTACTTTAAATACAGTTGTTTACTTTGTACTTCTACTTCAAATACAATTTTTGAAAAGTACTTTTACTTTTACTGGAGTAGCATTTTTCCTTTTACCATGTTATAGGCCGGGTTCTGCGATTTCTGTCCACGCAGCCAAGACTCGTCTTTTCGACACATGTTCCCGGCACCGACATCGCTGTAAGCGGCTGCGTTCTCCGAGAATCGTACCTCAGCGCGTAGTGACTTCAGTCGTCTCAAAATCAAAGCCACGAGAACGATGATCACTAGTATAGCGAGACCGAACAAACTCAGGAAGGTGACGATACACCAATCGGGCAAATCGATCGCTGAAAACAAGACATGTTTTGATATTTAAGTCGGAGGAAAAAGCCTAGAGATTGTTTCAGCAACTGCGAAATTGGAACATTCAAACACCACGAGTTGGCGCCACCAATTCCTCTCACCCATTAACCATATATAATAATTATACACATAGAAGAAGGGAACGTTAATCAATTAGATGATACGTGTACGCAAACTTTCGAAAACCCGCTAATTGTCTGTCAATTAACTGAATAGGCAAGGGTAACATTATCCAATGCCGCATAACATTACTTTTTATATATTAATAACTATAATGAAAATTCTCACATTTGAGTATACCACAAAATAAACAATTGTCTAGAATAAATGAGCGACAACAGTCAGCAATAAGTAAAGTACCGTTATACATAAATACATCAAAGCAGGTTTTAAGCAGTATGCACTATATTATTGTTTGTAATTATTAATTATTAAAATAGATACTATTTGCGTCGAGAGTGAGCAAACGTTTAGCTATTTAATTTTAACCATGGGTGAACTCCCATGGTTGGAAAATCAAATTCGCACTAATGTAGATGCAGGAACAGCAATGGTTCCGGCAGATCCGTAGAACACGTCATCATCAATATTATGGAAGGTATCTAACACTTCCATATAAAGTGGATAAACTACATTTAAACCTTGTTGTATGATAATATACTAAAGTGTTATATTAACATAGTACACTCTCTTATTGGACAACTATTAATAAATCTAGAATTATAGATAATGTCGAAAATAGATTGTGCTGCAGAAACCGAGAATACTTACTCCAGCTGGACGCCGACTGTTTCGACGTTGGATCTGGAGAGGCAGCACCTGAAGGGATAAACGACAGTATTCAACAACGTACGCGGTAAGAAGAAAATATCACTAGTGCAACGCGTAAACTGTGACGAAAACAGTTCACTCGCGAATTTGTGCGATATAGTAGACCACACATAATATACTATAAGTAGAAGCCAACAAGTCACCTTTGCAGGTATTTGTCCTAATTTCGACCAGGCCCTTGAAAAAATAACGTACTTTTTTGTTGACATATTTCTTTTAAAATGATCAATGCATTTGAATAAATTAGACAATACGTCGTAGCGTATAGTAAAAAAAAAAAAAAAATTCGTGAAATATCTGTAAAACAAGAAACGAGAACGACTGAAATGCGGAAGCTTGTAAATAATTAAGTGCCTAAACTTGGTTCTCCTCCCAAGATATCAGCTGCAGCTGAACCCGCTACCTGCCCTCACCTTCAAACATAATGCTGCTTGAACTGAGTTGCAAATTGTGAGCGTAGCCGGCATGGTCGTCAACATATTTCTTTATATGTTGTCTCAGACTCTCCGAACTAATCGCCATGTCCATGTCAAGCTTGTAGTCGACTACCACGCTGCCTTTGCTGCATAATTAAATATAGTTAAGTATTTACACGCACACACGCACGCGTGTACAAAAACGTGTACAAAGGCAGAAAAACAAAATACATGAATACATACACACATACACGCATACACACATACACACATACACACATACACACATACACACATACACACATACACACATACACACATACACACATACACACATACACACTTACACACATACACACATACACATATACACACATACATACATACATACACACATACACACATACACACATACACACATACACATATACACACATACACACACACATACATAAATACATACATACACACATACATACATACACATATACACACATACACACATACACACATACACATATACACACATACACACATACTCACACATACATGCATACATACATACATACATACATACATACATACATACATACATACATACATACATACATACATACATACATACATACATACAAACATACATACTTACATACATACATATATACATGTATACACACATAAATACGCACATACATACACAATACCATAGACATACACACATACACACAGTCAGACACAAACGGACAGATAGACATAATTATAGTCAGAGACAGACATACAGACAGATAGCCACACTGGCAGGCAGGCAGGCAGGCAGGCAGGCAGGCAGGCAGGCAGGCAGGCAGGCAGGCAGGCAGGCAGGCAGGCAGGCAGGCAGGCAGGCAGGCAGGCAGGCAGGCAGGCGGGCAGGCAGGCAGGCAGGCAGGCAGGCAGGCAGGCAGGCAGGCAGGCAGGCAGGCAGGCAGGCAGGCAGGCAGGCAGGCAGGCAGGCAGGCAGGCTGGCTGGCTGGCTGGCTGGCTGGCTGGCTGGCAGGCAGGCAGGCAGGCAGGCAGGCAGGCAGGCAGGCAGGCTGGCTGGCTGGCTGGCAGGCAGGCAGGCAGGCAGGCAGGCAGGCAGGCAGGCAGGCAGGCAGGCAGGCAGGCAGGCAGGCAGGCAGGCAGGCAGGCAGGCAGGCAGGCAGGCAGGCAGGCAGGCAGGCAGGCAGGCAGGCAGGCAGGCAGGCAGGCAGGCAGGCAGGCAGGCAGGCAGGCAGGCACGCAGGCACGCAGGCACGCAGGCACGCAGGCACGCAGGCACGCAGGCACGCAGGCACGCAGGCACGCAGGCACGCAGGCACGCAGGCACGCTGGCACGCAGGCACGCAGGCACGCAGGCACGCAGGCACGCAGGCACGCTGGCACGCAGGCACGCAGGCACGCGGACACGCAGGCAGGCAGGCAGGCAGGCAGGCAGGCAGGCAGGCAGGCAGGCAGCCATACACATATACAAATACAGACTAGATGTACAGAAGCACACCTCACATATTAATTACAACGTAACAAGTTTAACCCGCTTAACCTTAGACCGGTTTATGACATATATTTGTTCGCAACACCACGCATCCTTTGACATATCCGTAACGTTCACCCGCATAATGTCGATTGTGATGTAGGCAAACCGCTACGTACTGGATCCAACAATTGACGGATCCGATACGTCGCGATTTGCGTAAATCACAATTAAAATTATGCGCCTGACCTCCGTAAAGTTTTGCTTCGCCAACAATATTTAAATAAGAAATATACATTATATTACCATGGCGACATGGCATCTGCTAAACCAACCTTTCCCGAATTTAATTCTTCCTAGAACAACTTTTCCTTATGTGTTTTGATCATAAAGAAAAAGTATTGGAAACAGAATTTCAAAAAATATATATATACGATACACTGTCCACGTTTTCGGTATCCATTTTAATGGCTTGACGGATCTTTTGCCAAGCAGTACTTCATATCATGGATAGGTCAATTGATGGATTGTTTAAACAAATTTTCTTTAAACTCTACCACTGCTGCAAATGTTCGGCATCCATTTTGATGGTTTGACGCACTTTGTTGCTAGGCAATAGGTCACGTGATGGATAGGTGAACATAGGCGGATCCTAAGTGACACTAAACCGTAGGAATTTGGGTGCTCGCAAACTTTTTATAATGGTAATGGGCCCACGCGACCGTACGCCTTAGACCCTTTGAAATGGGTCCCCCGTTCAGGTAATAATTAGCTGAAGTTACGCCGACGGGGCGACGAAAAGGGCACCCCCCGTTCCAATGTCACCAGTTCAGCCTAGAGAGACAGCGGCTCAGGTTACGGCGGCGCAGTAGCGACAACATTTGTACTACACCATTTGGTTCGGCCGCCAGTGTAGGTTATTTGATGCCCCCCTTGACTACCCTCTCTGAATCTGGGTGAATTACCTGAATATGATATCTCTCACAGCAACAATATGCTTGTCGTAACGTGTGCCAGTAAAGATGATGCGTACCTAGAATTCAAGAGGTGTTAACAAATGTATTTTTTAAAGTATAGTTAGTTATATAATAATGCACTAGTTATAATACTTTACTCTGAATGCTTACTGGTTTCCTGGGATATCCTACAAGGTAGCAGATGTATATGTGTAACAGTTTCAAAACAACTATCATTCTAGGCATAAATATTTAACAACATTGCCATCCTCACCACAAACACATACGGCAAGCTTAGTAGGAAGCCGAAAACTCTTCGAGAGTAGGACGGTTAGTCATATTTATGAAACCAACACTGTGATATATTAATCAATGCTGTTTTAAACGTATTTATTTTGATTGCACTTATCCAATCAGTAGATCATTTATACATTAACTTGTTGTTCTCTCTGGTGATGAATTCTGTCATATTGATATTATTCCTTGGGTAAAGTTACTTCTTGTTGCTTATTTTTGTTACATTTCTTAAGTGAGAAATAAAACTTTTATTGCCTACCTCAGTCTTTATCTTTGCAGCCAAGCTTTTGTAATCATGGGTGGAGTTATCTGTTAGTGATTCGCGGTAGTCCCTGTTTAAGACGGTGAAGCTCCCTCTGTGTGTGAACAACACTGCAAAAGAAAGTCGTAATGTGAAAACATTGTACATGACACAAACCTCTAAATCAGTTATTGTAGCACAAGAGTATCGCCTGAATTTGAGTCGAGTAACAAATTTCCCATTTCGCAGTGCAGTGACCATGTTCTAATCTTTCTCGAGTACATAATAATAATAATGAAGACTTATATAGCGCCGGTATCCGCCGTAGAGGCGCTCATGGCGCTTGCACAGTATTTCACCATTGGTGACTTTAAAGTAGTAATTTTAAGAATTGTAAAAGCACTGTTCTAAAATATAATAAGAGCAATGTTCTAGAAATTATAAAATGAGTGTCACTAATTATAAGTTATACATAATAAAATCAATAGAAAATATAGTTATCAATGTAATGTGGACTCGTTAATACAACCTTTCTAAAAATCTATATCTAGTATACACAATAAATGTTCGATATTATAAGTAATGTAATAAATACAATAAAAGTATATTCATACATAGTATAAGATCAGTATTATACAATGCCCAGGAAATGTCCACATGTCCACATACTGTCTTATTCGAAGTATACTTTAAAGAGGTGGGTTTTCAAGGCTGTTTTGAAGGTGTTGATTGTTGTAGTAGCTCTAACATTGTTTGGAAACACATTCCAGGTCTTTGCTGCGGATACTATAAACGATCGCGCTCCTCGCGAGTTTTTCGGTTTGTGTTCTACTAGGAGTAACTTGTTTGCAGAGCGCAGATTTTCACGGGATGGCACATATTGTTTGACGAGGTTGCACAAGTAGGTAGGAGAGACACGGTGGATTGTCTTGAATACAAGCGTGGAAATTTTGTAGATGACCTTCTGTTCGATTGGCAGCCAGTGTAGTTGTTTGAGGATAGGTGTGATGTGTGTGAATTTCCCGGAGAGCGTGACCAGTCTGGCAGCAGTGTTTTGTAGTCGCTGGAGTTGTTGTAGTTGTGATTTGTTGAGGCTGTGAAGCAGAGCATTGCCCATGTCCAGTCTAGAAGTAATGAGAGCGTGAGTAAGTAGTTCCGCAACCGGCTGATTGATGTGCTTACGAATCAGGCCAATATTACGAATTGACAGCGGCGATATGTTTATCCATGGAAAGGTTTTCATCAAAGATAACACCGAGATTCCTGACGCTGTCCGAAGGAGTAACCATGGTGTCGCCCACTCTTATCTGCGTGATGCTGACCTTTGATCTCTGTTGTTTGGATCCGACGACAATGAATTCTGTCTTTCCATCATTCAGCTTGAGGAAGTTCTGCGACATCCATTGACGTAGCTCGTCAAGGCAGGCTTCAATTTGCTGTATTGCGTCATTAATTTTTGACTGTGTGGGATCGGCTGAGAGGTAAATTTGTGTATCATCCGCGTAGCAATGATAATTGAGGCCATGCTTCCTGATGATATCAGCAATGGGTATCGTATACATTGACATTAACTGGTGCATGTGACAAATAAGTGAAGTTCTAGCACAAGCGATATCATTATAGATTCACGTAGACGCCAGTGGTTCTTTATTGCAGCTACGTAACATTACACCACGCGGTGACGCTGTGGTGGGATGGAGGTAGTGTTGTAGACGTTACAAATGTTGCAAATAGTCTCGCTGACTCGGTCAACATGTGTGTATGGGGGTGGTGGTTAGGTTTTGGGTGGGTGGGTGTACGTGTGTGTGTCTGCGTGCGTGTGTGCGTGTGCGTGCATGCGCACACGTGTATTGGTAAATGTCGCGCTATTGCGAAACACGTGGCTGAATGTTAGCATAAACGTTCCATTTCTATTCGAGTGATGAAGTACGCCGCTAAAGGATGAAGAATAGATAATATAGGATCTGTCGTTATCACACTTAAAACGTTCTGACCAAACACACCTGTTTCACACGACGTGCCAGTGTACCCGACGCTGCAGGAGCAGGTGTATCTGTTGACGTCATCGTTGCACTTTGCACCATTCTGGCAAGGGTTGCTCGCACACTCGTTGATGTCTACAAGTTGCCAGAGTGTGGTGTTTTACACGTATCATTGTGTGGAAATGTTGGCACAAACCTGCTCTGGTCACTCACAAAAATAGTCGTGCACTATGTTTTACAGAGAGTTGCAGTGGAATGGAATATATACCACAGCATGCAAGCATCTCAACATGTCTTTGAATCTTTGTCGTTGGACATGCCGATGTTCCTGCAGAATCTTAATGCATTGGGGTTGCTAACCAACTACTGAACCAATAACAGATGGTTTTGCATTTACTAAATGCATAGTCTATAATTTTGGAACTGCCACACAATTATACTATATCTGTTTTGCACTCGGTGCCATTGTATCGAGCTGCATAAGAATAATTGTATTCGCAACATTCGAAACAACATAGCATATTCGCAAGCAAGAAAATGTAATGTCGTCATATTGCTTACCTAAAAATTCACATAAAGACTGACAGACAGACAGACAGACAGACGGTCATAAGGCAGTATTTATTATGACGGTCATAAGCACATACAAATACAATATAATAGTCATAGAAAGGGTCAGGGAGGCTCCCATTAAGACAATTATATGTCGCTATTATGGGAGGCGCCCTACTAATGAAATAAATAAATTATGATTATCAGATTATCACGTGATCAACTACACATGTGTCGTTATCACCCTCAAACACGCATTCTGACCAAACGTGTGTGTGTGTGCATATATATATATATATATATTAATTTAAACAAATGCTCAGTCATGTATGATTTAAGAATGACAAATATAGCAGTTAGGAATAAAAATTGGGTCATAATTACTTGGTTACTCTAGATTGCTGGGATAACATTGTAATTGTATGCCAGATAGATCTCAACATGGGTCATCAATGGTGATAACTGTGACACTGTCTAGAATATACAGCTGCCCTCAGGGTTGTCACCACACGAGGCTATTAACCGTTTCAACGAACACTCGCACTGAAAGTTTTGCATATTAAGTCAGTCGTCCCCAAGCAATCAGTGAATGCTTTACGTAGCTTGGATGGTGGAAAACACGCAAAACGTTGCGAACAACTGTTGAAAACGACGCATTCATTGTCAAACGTATGCACGCAGCCTCTGGCAGGTACGCATAGCGAACTGAAAACTTCTTGTTTTTGTACAAGAACTGCACGTTCACAAATATAAAATATGGAAATATACATTCAAAAGTGAAAAAGTAAAGGTGTCTTTTAATAGCAGGAATAAATCACAGTGTGTGGATGTCACTCGAGTGAAAATATCCGTACAACAACCATTCGGGCCCGTGGCACGCATGGAAAGTTTGACGACCGCACACACTGTCGTGGCTTCAATTCACACAATATTAATGGCTTAATATGTTCGTAAAGACGGGCTGCTTTATTTTGCTTTTAAAATATATTGGGTTATAATGACCGTAAACACATTTCTGTACACAAGTGCTTTGGTTGGAAACAGCGTCTTCCGAAATGCAAAATATTACACTGGCTTATATTAATTGATAAATGCAGGTTAGCGGGTTGTTTATCTTCAATAAACGTACTGTAGTATCAATAAAAATATTAAAAGACATGCTAAGAATCCAAGGACCGTACAACGTACCTTTACAATTCGGGATGCCGCATAATTCCCAGCGGACATTGGGATCCGTTGTGTAGCACCAAGGGGCGGTTGTGGGACATTCACTGGGTCCCAAATGGTTGTTGGTGCAGTAGTTGGCTGTGGTTCCTGCGGCACAGTCGTGGGAGTGTGGCTGCAAGGAAGGGTCGGACTATTATTTACTGGTAGTAGTTATACAGTCACACGTGTGTAATCGTCATAATAATGATATATTTTATTTGATATAGAGCCAGATTCCATTTTAAGTTGTTCGTGACACTTTACGGCATATATAAGACAAATACAGTTTTATAAAATTGCTAAATAAACACACATTCTCTAAACTTAGTATGCAAACTACTTTAAATAATGTGTGTGTGTGTGTGTGTGTGTGTGTGTGTGTGTGTGTGTGTGTGTGTGTGTGTGTGTGTGTGTGTGTGTGTGTGTGTGTGTGTGTGTGTGTGTGTGTGTGTGTGTGATGGTGTTAATACTTTTGGAATAGTTCTAAAATATTAACAAACATTAAAATACAAATAAAATAAATACAGTAATTAAATAAATATACTAAAATAATTACAGTAATTAGAGCTCAGTATGTTTAAGAGTATGTAAAATGAGACAATGTAAATACATATTACTTAAGTAATCCATAAGTAGTTATATTATAATAACTAAACATATAAATAGGTTAATATATATAATAAGAGAACTACATTAATGCAAGAACTATTTCATATATGTATATATACACACGCATATTGTATATGTATATATTTATATATATATATAGTTACATGGGAATAATCTCCATCGCTACAGAGGGCAATGTATCAGGGTCGGGCTACCATAGGCATGATATGTTATTTTATGGCAACATGAGACATATCATCTCTATGTGGGTGGATGGGTTGATTTCTGGCCAAAATACTACACCACACTGCAAGGTCACGAGTGCCTATTTTGTCAAGCAAACAACCATCAAGATAACTGTATTCTTTTAATTGCATTACATTGTTTTGTCGCTATTGTGACATCAACTAACAGTATATTTTGTCATCTCAAGGAGTCTGGCACCTCTCATCGAGTTCCATGTTTTATATCTGACCAAAATCTCCCACCACCCTGTAATGTCACGAGTGTCTTTTTGGTCAAATATGTATTAAGTTCTAGTTCACGACATCAACATATGCAACCTACAGAAATATACGAACAGCTCAAAATTACCAGGAATAATGTTCGTGAATGATACAGTAGCAAAAGCTACTTTAACAAGCGTAAAAGGTTAAGATTGTTATTGAGTATTTATTTGACAAAATAGGCACTTGTAATTGACCGTACAGTTTTGGCCAAAAAGTCAAATTGCAATCACAGGAAGGTACAGAATAACTTAATATGACCAAAAGTAATTTACATAGGTGACACAATAGCTGCACACCAATTTAATTAGACTAAGAATTTAAAAAAATTGTTGGACAAAAACGGCTTTCGATACTTTATATGGTGGATGCATGTTTTCGCCAGGAAAACAAATAGGTACAAAATTGAACCAAATGACCAGAAGTAATGTCTACCGGTGTCACACTATCTCAATTTAAGTTGGTTATTTTTTACAGTGATTTTTAAATGGCATACTGAACAGCCACCCACGACTTCCCAGAATATCAAAACATGCACCAACAATATCGTGCAAAATGGCTTCATACGACCACCGGTTACGGCTATGGATGTCGCAATAACAAACTGCAAATTTAATTAGACTGAAACTTTACAATCATGGGAACAACAAGGGGACATTACGGAAAGTATAGCGATTTGAGTAAGTACCGTTGTTACAGCCCATTTCTGACATGTCCGGCCGTTTACGGTGGTGTTGGCAAGTCCCTTGTAGTCTCGACCGTCAGGCATTAAAGTACATTCGAGTGGTGGGTCTTCTAAACAACGACATCGACAATTACACAACAACACATCTTGTACCGGTACACGTTCATGGTTTCATAACAAATACAAGGAGACATGGCTGTCCGTTTATTTCGTCTCCCTCCGCTGCTCGAGAAAGTGCAGCTGGTCCTTCTGTCCCGTTACTCCAACCGTCGTCAATAGCCGGCGTAAAATAAAACACGAAAGGACTGTATTGTAAATGTAGAGATCATAACCTAACTTATGTAAACAAAAACAAATGTTTGTAATTTAGTTCTGGATTACAATACCCACATGGATACAATCACGATATTGAATGCTTGCAAACGTACCTATCGTCGCATATATCGCATATAGTAGGCTAATGCATTGAAATGGCGTCAAATTACATCGACAACGAGCCCATTTTATTTTTCATTAACAAAATAAAAAAAGTCTTACCACCAGTGATGTAGTGCACGCCTACAAAGAAACAAATGGATGTGATAGATTTTTGTAAAGATAACTTTGGATAATATCTGCACCGCTCCACTTGGTAGTTACATTCAACATTATTGGGCAGACGAAACGCACCTACACGTTCATCTTACAAACTGTTGCATTGAAGTCGCATTGTCCCAGAAGATAATTGTACTTCCGGTATGGGCTACACTGTAATTTAGATCAACGTTCCAAGAACATTTGTCCATTTTACAAGTTATATACTCCATGTGTACGGACGCGGAAAGAGGATGCGATACTTGTTGGTTTGTAGAACAGCTGGAAATGACAAAGGTAGAAAGCACCGCTGCTGGGTACGTAGCATACTCGTTCCGCATGAAAAAATGCAACCGCAACCCGATCCACACATATGGAATCAGTCGTATTATTATCAACTCAGCGTTCGTATGCACAGAATGTTAGCTTTAATCATTGCGACAAACGGCACGGTGGAAAAAGATTAGATCTACTCACAAGCGAAGCCCACACACAACAGAAGAAGACGACACCGTGTTGATAGCGATACCGTCATCGTTGTAATCCGGTCGATACCTGTATAGAGAGCATAATGTGTTGTATTACGTTGATGATCTTGACATACTGATAGTATTTCAGAATCTAGGTTCTGTGGATCTAGAAAAACAAAACTTTGATTTGTAAGATTTGCGACTTGGTAGCCAACACCCGATGTGGAACATTGGGAGAACATGTTTCCGATACCACAACTGAACTATACACCAAGGAAAAGGGGTCAGAGTATAGTTAATATTCATGTTCTGTTGCCGAATATAGGACCTTATATAGTGGTAATATTAAAAAATTGAAACATTTGTATGTGAACTGAATGCAACAGATCAGGCATATCACAATGTTTAGTGGTAGAATAAATTGGCATTGAAGTGGACTGTATTTGGAAGCGTGTAGTAGGCGGAGAGTTTTTTGGCCACTTTCATTCTCTTAACACACTGGCGTACACAAATAGGAGGCTATTTTGGAAAATAGTGATGGTCATCGTGCGAGCATGCGTTTTAAAAGAGATGGTGGAATGCGATTTTGACGACATTTTATCAACATAATATCAATGCCATGATGGCAACGCCTGTGCAAAGATTTCAGAATTGCATGAAGTACAGTTTTTTAATAATCTAACAAAACGTTAACATGGCCACCAGTGGGAAAACCAACTGTGGTCTGGGCCCTAGAAATGTTCTAGTGACATCCTCCATGTAGCCTGAACTGAAAAAAAACAACCGTATAAAGAAAGTTGAACCAGTCCATTTAACCGGTCTTGGCTTCTTGACTATTTCACCTAACGTACATCGCGGGTACAAACAAATATTCTGGAAGGTTGCAAAACAACGTTTTGGGAAGTCGGAAAGACTCTTAAATCTACAAACTAAACAGCCTTCCAGAAAGGCTCTTTGGTCAAGAATCATACTTAAAGATTTGCTACCAACAGTTCTACGTGTTTGGTGACCTTTAATTGCCACCCTGGTGACAGGAATGACCCGTGTTACGTGGCACTAATATAGTTCTTATCAACTGGTGTGCCGCGGGGCAACAGTTAGTCGTGACTAAGTCTCAAGTGTGTCGCCGTACGTTTGTAACACTTAATTAATGGAAAAGTAGAATTTGTTGGCATCTCGCCACGTCTAATCGTTGAGAATATCTGCTATTTCAAGCGGAGCATAAGTTAAAGTAAAGTTCCCTAATAAAAAAACGCATGCCGATTTCTGACACAACTGACAAGAACGCCATTGACAATTATGTTTGGTTAATGTCCAAAATATGCACACTATTGCTGAAACACTTATTTTATGGCGTGGAAAGAAGGTATACGGAATACGATTTTAAAGAGAGCAGATAAACTATGCACTCTCAAGTGTCGTTTGTATTGGTTCTTTGTGACGCGATCGGTGCACGTCATTTTACCATACTTCTCCATGCATAGGCGTGATCAAGCCAAACTTCATTGAGCTGAAAAACGAGCTACAGTCCAGGTGCTCAACAATGAATTATAGCATGTCCATATGTTTAAGAAGAATTACTGGATAGAAAGAAGGGTACACGTGGCTAACAGCAGTGTATGTATTTAAAATATAATTAAACAAGCTGTAAAAATGTGAAAACGGAGTTGAAATCAAAACATCATCCATGTAGAGAGGAAATGAGTGACACATCCTGGACAAAAAGTTGCATGTGGTAGCAGAACATCTGGGTACATGCTTTCTACATTACTTCTAATTGACTAACACGAAGTAATATGACTGGATTGGTAATTCTTTCGCTCCATGTGACAGCAATCAAGGAGTGTGAGGACGCAATTTGTATTAAGATATCCAAGAACTAAGTTATTAGTCCGGTGCATCGGGACGCATTTTGGAGGAACATTTAAAAAGAATAACCACCCATGTGGTAGGGCATCTGGCGTATACACACGATGGCTATCGCTTTCAATGGCGTTCCATTATGAAGTGACTTTCTCAATAGTGGCAAAAATGTGTTACGTCGTTGAAAGTTTGTTCATTCACATAAAACATGGGTTTGTTTCTCTTTCTACCAAAGCGTAATGAGGGACGATCCTCGGGCGATTGCGCGGTACAATAGCCTGTGCTATATACGCATGGAAAACGAACCCGGCGCATACAAAATAATCGTAGGCTCTGCGTCCTATGCGACGTATACCTATGGATTCATTATAATTATGCTGAATACGAATGCTGCGTTAAAATTGGTCGTTAATTACTGAATATGTTCGTTTGCTCTGTACGAGTTGGTTATTTGTTTTCATGAGTCCTTCCAAATAATCTTTCTAGTAGATGGGTGCCTAATCGTCCGCGTGGTGCCGCATAATATGCGTTGCGCTGCGTTTTGTTGCACCATTGAGGCCCAGCTAGCGTTGCCGTTTGCATCACCGTGCACTATATTGTCAGCGTCCATTTTTTAAGCGGACGCGCGGTATCCCACGGCCGCATCTGAGCAAACTAGCGAAATCCATAGCGCGATTTGGGCCTCAGCTTTTCGAGGGCCCTAAACGCAACATGTTCATAACACCATATGTCTAATGTGAAACGAGGTAGAATGGTGAAATTAACGCAAAACATTTTGGCAAAATGTGAGGGGGGTCCGGATTATACACATCGTGAATTACAACTGTGTTTACATGGTTGTATAAATAGTGCTATCTAGATAATAATACGTACTATTTTAAAGAAATATAACAACAAAGTATGGGGTCCGAAGGACGCTTCAACACAAATAGCCAGATAAACCCACGACCCAGTGATGTATAGACCTCACACTGACATGTCGTGGGGACCAAACAAACTCACATATGTGTTGTGATATCAAAAAGGTTGAGAATCACTGTACTAGTATATGCTAGTTGCTAATACCAGTATATGCTATATGCCAGGAAAAGTCCTTGCCAGAATCCTACTGAACAGGCTCATCCTACATCTCGAGCAGGGCCTTCTACCAGAAAGCCAGTGCGGCTTCATGGAGGGACGGGGAACTAATGACAAGGTATTGGCTGGCAGCTGCAAGAAAAATGCCTGGAACATAATGTCAACGTCTACACCACATTTGTGGACCTTACCAATGCCTTCGACACTGTCAGTCGTGAGAGTCTCTGGAAAATTATCAGCAAGTTTGGATGCCCAGACAGATTTATCCGGATGGGACGGCAATTCCACGACGGCATGCAGGCTGCGTCAGTGACGACGGAGAGTTCTCTGCTCCATTCCCTGTCACCAATGGAGTAAAACTAGGCTGCGTGCTGGCGCCGACCCTGCTCAGCATAATGTTTTCAGCAATGCTTACTGATGTCTTCTAGGACAGTGATCCAGGCATAGACATTAGGTATTGAACAGATGGCGAAGAACAGCGAAAAGCGTCTACGCTGCCTCAGCTCTGCAAGCAGCGTTGTCCTGTCCCCACTGCTCCAGAAACTTTCGGGCAAGGATTGGCCTCATCAGCCACCTCCGAACCCACATAGCCAGGACCATGGATGATGACGAAGATGGTCATCTTTGCTACTGAAGAACGAACACTGCCATATGCTAGTTATGTTTGACTACTATATTTGTGCAGTCATTTGCTAAAATATATAAACTCACATTAACGCACGCGCATGAAAACACGAATACGCATGCACACACACGCACGCACACACACATTTGAGCAAATGACTCTTGATATAATTCATGAAATTACTTAGAAAATGTTTGAGAAGACTTACCTCTTTTCGCTGTATTGTCTGTTGTTTCTCTGTCTGGTATTTTCTACTTGGAGCCGGCCCTGTGTTTAGTTATGTGTGGACCTTATAAAGCCTTCGTCAAGCGGCGTTTGGGGCGGTTCTACAACACGTGACACAGTTTGTGGTGAAAGTAGCCGCTAGGACTGAGGTGACTCAAACGATGTGTAAAAAATGCACGGCCAACGTAATGTAAAGACCGTCACGCTTCGCAGCATGCCACAACGTCATCAACCCGACTCGCACCAATAAACTATGCGCCTAGTACACAATCGTCAATTCTGTTTAACGTTATCAACTGATCTAACACTAAGAGGGAGCATATTTCAAAGCGGTGGTGCAGCAACACAAAACCTTAGTTCCAATGTTACTATTGACTCTGGGGACAACAATTAAATCGGAACTAGATGATCGAAGCTGGATAGGTTTTCTTACAGGAGTTTGTCGCTCTCCTCCTTGTTCCCTGCTGTACAGTGGTGGGAGTCAGGAACAATATCATCGAACCACTCGTTGTGTTTTTTTTTCTCCAAAGTTATCTATCCATAGCTCGCTCTCTCCATCACAGTACGTAATTAATGTAAACACGCCGGTTGCTTGCATGTAGGTAATGGTAGATACCTTAACAATATCGTCCTAGATCTATTAAAATAGAGACGGCAGATGGTTCGATTCAACCTACTGCCTTTTCAAAACTTGGGCATTTTTCGTTTGCCCCACTTGTCTGTGTTTTTATGAAGATACACTAAAAGTCGCTGGTCCTTTCTACCTGTTGTCTATATGCCAGGGGTAGTATCAAATGATTCCAAACGTTAAAATGAAAACAAAACAGTCCTTGATCCCCGCACCAGTGAAATTGTTCTCTAACCCACCGTATATAATCCACCGCCGTGAAATTAGTCTAATTGCATCATCCATATCGTGTTCTAGTTATTGGACCCACGTGAAAGAGGAAACGCGTACTTTACAACGACACTAATGACACGACGTTAAGTATGTGCGTAGTTATAGTGTTAATAACATCGTACTTATAGAAGACACAAGTATTTGCAAATTAAATTTGTAATGATGTAAATTTGAAACAGTTTTTCGGGTTACAGCAAGTTACGAAAAACGCATGTATGAGTTAGTATGTCTATTTGTGTCGGTGTATGTTAACGCTAATCTCTTAGACTGAATCTAGGGCGTCAAACTTTCAGGGATTAATCGACGACACATCGGAAAAAACAATGGTTTTACCACGCACACGCCAGCCCATTAATAGTTAGATGAACGCAACCAAAATGTTAATGTATAAAAAGTACACTTGCAAATGGCCAGTGGCGAGTGTGTACTGCGGGTTGTTAAATCGGTGTTTTGCGTCATTCATTGTTCAGTTGAATTGCATATCTCGATCAGATTATGTCAACCGATGCGAATCAGTTTTATTGCTTTGCCGCAGGTGCTCCGCGGCCATGGTGAAATTGACGTAATCGATCGTTCGATATTGCAGCCTAACATTTAAGATTAAAGGACCATGCTCGGGTTTTAGTCTCCTATATATGGTCCATACAATTTCAAAACAATGGTGTTGAAAACCACACGCCAAGACAATGGCCTCTTTTGTGTGGAATTGTATAGACTCCACTGAAAGCAAGGAAACCAGCGTTGTGTCGCGTTATGTACATGCAGCTTGACCACGTCATCCGGATGAGAACATTCCTTACACAAGTCGCCCATCCGAGCGCATAAATAACCCGTCATATCTTATCTCCCTGTCGAAGCGTCGAGTTAGTCTCCACACCCAATCTGTCAAAATCTTAAAGGTAGTCTTACAATTTGCCTCAATGGACAAACAAAGGGAATGAGGATTGTCGGGTAACTGAGTTTGCCTGACATTGCTCTTTGATGTTGGGCGTGCGCGCCTGGTTCCTACAGTCACGACACAGGGAGACAGCAAGTGGGACAAAGTACGACTGATTATGCGAACTTCCGTAGATTCTGTAGGACATATGTCATCGTAAAGTGGGGTCTCGTTCAAGTGCATAAGATATTGGGACAACTCCCTAAGACGAAACATAGACGCGGCTGGTTTGTCCCCGTACATCGCCCGGTAGGTAAGGTAATGGTGAACACCGCCCTTTCTGTCATCGATCACACTGTTAATACCAATGTACAGGATTTGGCACAGTATTAATATTTCAGCTGTATATAAGGCTGTATGCTCTATGAATCAATAAGAAAATGTTACAAATATTTTTATTATGGTGTTTAAGTAAGTGTGTGTTTGCGCGCTCGCCCGCTTGTGTGCGTGTGTTTGCGTGCGTGCGGGCGTGCGCATGCGTGCATAATTCTTGGCGCGCCTGAGTGTACAACTCATGCATATGCAATGGCTCTAAGCAAGGAGACAAATACATTATGGTGTTTGGGCTACGTCTGACATTGTTGTATAAAATATCTCCATCATTTTATGTTGCACATATATACACTTTTAGTGTTGTTTAAATGCAGTTTATATGGTTTATTTTGATCAAGTAACATGTAATTTTGTGTTCAAAGTTACCAGGTTGATGGTAGCTCAGCTAGTGCATAAACTACATCGTGTGCCAATCATATCTCATACATTATAACGTACGCATGATCCTTTCAGTGCAGCTGTATCCAACTTGTTCGCCTTGTCGCACTGTGTACTTGCAGCCCGTCACGGTCTGCACAAAACCCTCGAGCGACCTTTACCCTATTTGCTATTGATGTTCGTCTACGAATCAGATCAACTAAACATGTAGGACATGACCCAGGACGTAACATATGGGCCACCGTTACATTTTTGAGAACAATGTTCTTTGCGATTTTTGGCAAGATCTAAATACCTCGTGATTGACAATCTGTGCGAGGATTGCACTACATGCAACTTTCTTTACGTAACTACTCAGTTAAATCTTAATCCATTTCAACGGTACCTGTTTTCCTATGAAGTTGCCGAAAGGGTGCCCACACAGAAAACATAAACAAAATCGTTACTAGGTATGATCATATCCAGTTGTAGCAAAGTGAAAAGTGTGATTGAAATATTATCATTCACGTTAATTTAAAAACTATTTTAATTATTTGAAAGTTGTGATTCTAATTATATTTTGTATATCGTTCCTCTTTAATTTTTATCAGAAATGCGTTTAGTCTAGATTACCAACCTCACATTTTGTGCAATGTTCCTGTTACATCAGAATGTTGACGTCATGTCTTATTTAATCATATTATGTCACGTGTTCTTGCGACTATTTTGATGACGATATTAGGGTTAGCACAATTTACTGTTGCTGCTATTGTTCATTGATGGTACTGTTATCAAAGTTCATACATGGGTCATATATTAGAGTTTTATAATAATAATAACAATACAATTTATTTTATATAACGGCATATCCATAATTGTAAAAATAAAACCAATTTAAATATAATAATAAATAAACCAATATATTAGTGCTGCGTAGTAGATTAAGTAAGTTGTTTTAAATGTTAAAATAAATTCCATTCTCATGTTTAAAACATTATATAAATAATAATAAATAATTAAGTAAATAGTTAATGAAGTTCTTTCGGCTTTAAATAGATTAAGATAGATAAAAATATGAGTAGGCCTAACTTAGAAAAAATTATGCGGTAATTTCAGTAATGTACGCAGTAATAAAAAGGTAGGTCTTTAAAGTTGCCGTGAAAGATTTGAAGACAAGATTGAGAAGTAACGGTAGTCGACAAAGCATTCCAGCACTGAATAGCGGGCGTTAACGAATGGGCAGTCTCCGGTTTAGTTCGTGATCTCTCAACCATACGACTGTTACACTCAGCAGAACAAAAGGTTCTGGTCGGTTTGTAGATGGACACAAGTAGCGAGAATTCAGCATTCAACGCCTAATTATTGATCACCACAGATTTAAAATATAACCTGTCAAAATGCCAACTTATTAAATATGGCAGTTGACCTGATAACCCGTTTTACATCGATGGTACACAAGTGAAATATAGTAAAAAAAGGGTCGCATTTAGGCAACAATGTTGTTCCCAGCATGTGTGTGTCATGATTCCATAAGGCGTTTAAATTCATTATCAGCCAATTTTGGGTTTGGCAATAGAAGTACAAAACGTCAATTGTTTATATTGCAACTCTTTCTAACGTATTTGTTTCTGGAACTTGCAAGAGTAATAATTTTATGTAGATGTGCTTTTAGTCCAGCGGATATGTGAAAAGAGTGTGCACTTTTTGATTAAAGCAAAACATTTGGCTGATCTATTCTACATACAAAGGGAACCATTTTAAACACTGGAGGCATTTCAGATTTTGCTGCGTTAAAAAAAGGTGGCCATTAAAAAAAATGGCCGCCAAATTCACTTTCCCCGTATCTTAATAACTGCGTCATCTATATCAATAATTATGGTGTGCATATATATATGTTTTAGGGGACAAAGGTTTCAAATATTTAATAGTTGGAATTATCCGGCTTTTATGTCCGCCATTTTTTAAGATGGCAGCCGTCAACACAAATGTCACAATATCTCACCAACTACGTCACATTTGAACAGTTATGTTGATGGTTTTGGATAGCTTAGTGGATAGCAATTTCAAGAATGTTACTTTTGACCTTCATTGACTCTCATACATCCGCCATTTTTTATAGATGGCGCCCGTCATAGCCTATTATTTCAGTATCTTAAGAACTACATAATCTAGAGCCAATTGTTGCCAAAATGTAGGGTTTTTAGACGTGATTATTTAAATTGTATTACTTTTGACGTTTATTGACATTCAAATATCCGCCATTTTTTAATATCCACCAGTTGCAAAGATGGCTCACATTATTTTCATACCTTAAGATCCACGTAGCCTAGAGACACAAAGTTGGTGTCAAAATGTAGGATTTTTGGATGCTACGATGTATGTTGTATTACGTTTGACGTTCACCGACATTCATATACCCGAGCCTGTTATCCCCGTATCTTAAGATCTACGTATGGTCGAACCTTGAAGCTGATGTCAAAATATCGTACAGTACAACTACGTCCCTCTCAATGGTTGGTAGGACCTCTCTCAGGATAGCTTCCGAAGGAGCGTCTGCAAGAGCACACAACGCAGGCGTTAAGCCACTGAAAACATTCCATGGTGCCTAAGCCGTACGTTTGCCTCTCCCAGCGAAACATGATGTGGTGTCACACCCGGTCAGTGCATGGAAGACAGGCAGTGCCTTGCACTTGTCAAGACCAAGCACGTGTGCAATAGCAGTTGCGTCGACGTATCGGGATGAACTCCCTATGCCGATCGCCACCACAATTCAGTGAGCAAAGCTGACAGCTAGCACGACAGCGTCAGTGTCAACAGTTCGTACAACAATCGTCTGTCTTCCCTGTTTGGCACCATCCGCAGCATGCAGCAGCATCCTGGTGTCCGCCTCTTCGTGTGTACACGTTGACAGACAGTCCACGTTAGTTGCTTCTGAGCAAAGCACCTCCTCCCCATATGTCATAACAACCTTGCCTGAAAATGTTTCGACAGTCACTCGTTCACTTAGCAGGTGAAATAGTTCTGTTTTGTTGTCATACTCACGCAGGAATTCTGGCCAGTTTGCAGGCAACTTCTTACGACCCTCTGTACGTCTCCTTGTCCCCTTTCCTTTTCTGTTCCGTGTGGTGGCCTTGACTGTCGGGCCGGTATGCATCAAAAACGACGTCAACACGACCAACAGAGCCGAGAAACTGTTTCCTGACGTGTTCCGTGAACATGGCTGCATAGTCGTCGAACGTTTCAGAGACGGCAGGCTTCAGGATATTCACAAGAGCTGCACCGTCATTGATGATCATGTGAGCTTCCCTCTGCAAGCTGGCACTGTCGCTCCAGGTCTTCTAGGCACCGCAGCAGGTCAGATTTGTACCGAGTCTCATGCTGCCGTAATCTGACAGTGAGACGGGGGAAATGAATGGTTCTTATGTTGGAAAAAGTAATCGAAGTCAGCGTCGCGTATTTGGCAGGCACTGTACAACGTTGAAAACAAGTTGCGGTCACGTTTCAAGGACAACGCATGTTCTTGGACATGTGATTTCTCTTTCACAAGATGTCGACTGAAGAGATGCAGTTTGTTTCGTTGACTGTGTTTGTGGGGTCCACCAGACGTTTCTTGAAGAATTCGTTGCGCTGGTCTTGTCCAAGTTTCTTCACCTTGCTGAGGGAGTCTGCTACCACTGCCACCACACGGGTGTCAAGAACTAGGAGATCTCCAATGGTGTCTGAAAAGGGGTTGCCCATCTTATTCACTGTTATGATCAGTGACTTTACATCTTTGATGAAAGCCGCCTGCTTGCCTAAAGAAACACAAACAACATTCTGGTAAGAGCCACTGTTATAAATATACACGAACGACTAGATGCAACCAACTCTTTGGAATATGCTCCCTCTTAGTGTTAGATCAGTCTAACATATTACAAAATATCGTTGTCATTTAAAACTTATTTTTACAAACTTGTTTATTTACCATAACTCCCTAGCATCTAGACCCATCTGTTGATGCGCCTCTGAGCTTGGTTTCCAAGGATTTAGGCACAATAGAAGTTATATTATTATTATTATCAGAATAGGTACATGTCTTAATTGGGTAGCATGTGTACGATGTTCACAAGTAATGGTTTCATTATCCGTGCCCATTCACTTACATAATATATATAACGCAACTTTCTGTGATAAGATAATGGAATAATGAGCACTTTCTTTACACAGAAACCGGTGCGATATGACCATACATCACGGTTTTACCTGGCTTGTCCTCGTGGTGACTAGATTGAGATGCAGATTCTATATTTTCCATTCGATGAAGAAACTCATTGACTACCCGGGCCATTTCGGGTCCAGCCACCATCCACCTTAGTAATGCCGCTGGCTTCTCGGTAAGGTCTACTGCTCCACCATCTTCTTTCACGCAGGCATTATTTTGCTCGTGGCTTTCGTCCAACTGCATCCTGGAGAAAGGTCGATGTGTTTTGTTGACCGTGAACTTGCCTTCGCAAAATGCTCTGAACACATCTGGGTGTTTGACTTCCAGTGTCCCCATATCCCGTAGATGGATGGCAACAGCACGGGCATAGTTGTAGTGGTCAAGCGCATGGAAGAGCCACTGTAGGTTCGTCAAGGTGTCCACATAAAGAAGGAAATTGCCATCATGGATGGCTCTGTTGTGTGAGAGTCGGCGAAGGTCAACAGTAACTTTTTTGAAATTGTTATCCACTATGCTATCCAAAACCATCAACATAACTGGTCTATGTGATGTAGTTGGTGAAATATTGAGACATTTGTATTGACTACCGCCACCTTTAAAGAAATGACGGACATGAAAGCCGGAGAAGTCCAAAAATTAAACACTTGAAATCCTTGTCCCCTAAAACGTACCTCTGCACACCACAATTATTGCTTTTGATGACGCAGTTATTAAGATACGGGAAAATTGAAATTGGCGGCCATTTTTTAAAATGAAAACCATTTTTTTAAATGAAAACCGCAAAATCTGGAATGCCTCCAATCTTTAAAATGGTCCCCTTGGTATGTAGAATATATGAGCAACGGTCTTGTTTTAATCAAAAAGTGCACAATTCCATCATTTTCCTGCACATATCCGCTGAAGTATTTATACTACATGGCGCAAGAGTATCGGGAAACGTGTTAATCTGCCTCGTCATTCCCATTGTAAGATGACGCCTTTTTTAGTGGAATGTCTCCCGATTCAAATTCACAAGATGAATCGAACGGTGCTCTTTATGCAGAGTTGCTTACAAAAGCAGTAATACTAGTTTGAATACTGATGTTCTCTCATCTAACTTGTCCCGGTAGCGGTTCACGTACGCGTAGGCCTATGTGTAAAAGTTTCAATTACATATTGTCGCAGTTCAAACTTGATGTCACGACTAGAGTTGTGTACCGTATAGCTCTGTATGGCGTACAGTACGTACCGTATATTCTACCTACACAATACGGTATACGCTTTTTCATTCTACGCGAAATTCCGAGGGCGCCCACGGAACAGATAGTTCGAAACCAAATTAACTTCACATATGGAAAATCTATTTTGCATAGACGTCATTCAAACCAAATGAAGGACAACTTATAGGAATATAGTATCGTTCCATACAATTCGAAGATCGATCGTTGTTTGGTTGCCCGCTAGATGCAACGACATGCGCGGTGCGCGGCTTTACTTGGATTTTTTTCATATTCGGTTACTTTTAAGCCCTGTTCACAATATTCAACCGGGATCGAATTCGACGTCGAATTCAATCTGGTTGAAAGCAATCGCGTTGAAAGCAACTGCGGTTGAAAGCAATTGGCGTATTCACACTATCCAATGCCGAACGGAAGTATACGTGTATGAAATGGTATCACGTGATGTGTCACGTGGTTGCATGCAAAATCATGGATGCCGACAAGCCAGTTTGAGGAATTAGTAAGCAAAGTTGCGCCAGTTATAACAAGGCAGAACACCCCTTTTAGGGAATCAATATCATCTGAAGAGCGTTATTATGTTGCTGGCTGTAGTCCTCCCTGCACGTAATCCATTCTGATTTGCTCTTAGAAGGTGATCAATTTCGCAATGTTCAGTAGGCCCTATCATCTTGTTGAAAGTCTTCACAACGTTGGAATTCAGACTACTTCCCTTGTAGGCCTACTTCCCTCCCATATATAAATCGTAAGATTTTGGTATCATAATTATTTCCATTTCTGCCTCAATATTATTTATTATTATTTATAATTTATGTTTTCAATATGTGACATAACTGGATTCAACATTAGCTCTTTTCGTCTTAGACCGTTTGAGTTTAGTTGTTCTGCTGCAATTAGCATTGTTGTGATGAATTTCTCATGACCGCGTATAAATAAGATAAATGCATTTGCATTGATTTATGCAAACAAAAGTAAAAAAGGTAAGTTCTCATATAACGCAGTATCCAGTCCAGGACTGCTCAAAGCGCTTTACACTTTAGCCCCTGGCAAACCTGTTCAATCGAACACCATCTCGACTTCTCTGGGAAGCATCCAGCCACGCTGCAATTAATGCACGAAGACTATTCGTACACAAATATCCACCACTGTCTATAGCCAGGTACTCATTCATACAGCTGAGTGAACTGGAGCAACGTGTAGTGAACGAACTTGCCCAAGGTTCGACACCGCCGCACAGGATTCGAACCCGGGTTCGCTCGGTTGAGAGTCCAAAACTTTAGCCACTGCACCACGGCGCTACACAAAGCAATAAATGAGCAATCGTAGCATTCGTTGCAGTCGTAGAGATCTTAATCACCCAGAAACTGAATGGAATTTAGAACCAGTGGAAAAATGCAACTATATTTGGAGATAATGGTTATAATAAAACACTGCTGTGATGGTGGCCATAATGGATTTATGCAAATTTCAAAAATGCACAATAATTTTTACAGTCATCAGTGCCTCGAACCCCCACCTAAATGGCATGTATAATAATTCTGGTAAAATTCAACTATATTTTGATATAATGGTTATGATGGAATCATTCTGAAACTTAAATTATAACTGGATATATGATCAAAACACTGGTATGTTGGCGGCCATATTGGATTTATGCAAATTAAAAAAAGTTCGATCATAACGTTTGTTTCACTCTTTGATGATACAAGCCTCCACACACTTAATGTATTTAGAATCATTCTGAAATTCCAATTATAACTGGATATATGATCAAAACACTGATGTGGTGGCGGCTATATTAGAGTTATGTAAATTTAAAGCCCCATCTTAATATTTATTTCATTCTTTGATGTCACCAACCACCAGACACTTAGGGTATTTACAATAAATGTGAAATTCTAACTATAATTGAATATATTATGATCAAAATACTGTTATGGAGGCGGCCATACTGGATTTATGCCAATTAAAAAATTCTCAAAAATTCCAAGGTGGCACCCGGCGGATTATGCATCTCGACACCCTTGTTGTCAATAATCCGTCAAAAAACATAATTCATACTCGATTTCTAGGTATACCCCCTCTGCCCGACTAACTACACAAAGTCCACGTATGACTGTTGCTAGAAGGTTTCACTAGATCGGTGCGTCGCAGAAAGGCGGAGTTCTCGTGTGTTTATTTGTAGACATCTAGCTCTCCATTGCGCACCACACAAGCGAAGAACGAAGGGAGGAAGGAAAACGAGAAGAGGGAACGTACGGCCTTACAATATGGTATTATTTAATGGTGATGGCGATGATTGTTTATTTTAGAAACTCTGATACAAAGCGTACTGTGACACAATACATACAAACATTGTCATAGTTCTTATAATGTGAATATAACGCGATATGTGGCTGATGTTCCTTCTGCAATTGACGCAATACCTATTAGACCCACGCCAACGACACGCATCTCAACGTGTTCATTTAACGGGACAAAAACGCGCTATAAAACTGCATTGTCCTCCGGTCATTTATGCGACCTTCTCAACATAGAACGAGTGCAAAATATCGCAGCCAAATGTATAATGTTTGCGCGAACGCACGGTCTTTTTCCAGTGTAGCTTGGTCCAACTGATTTCGTCAGTGTTTGTACTTACTGCCCGTCAAGGTCTACTAACGTTTCTCCAAGCGTAATTAACCCGTTCTGACTAACGTTTTTCCACGAATCGAATCGTAATCGATACATTTCTATGAAACTCAGTTTGCAGATGCCATTCAACCACAGAAATAGTCAAAAAACCTGAAGGGGTAATTGCTCCAAAGTTGAACTTAAAGCGATTCTTTGTAAGCCTATACTTTCGAGCTATACTGCATCAAAACGTAATCATTTCCCATAAATACTTTCTCTGCTACTTATGTCTTATAATTTGGGAGTTATCAGCCTATAAATAATTGTGTTTACGCGAATAATTTTGAGCTTGCTGCCACGTGGATGATTAATTCTGCAGCCCGAATATAATGAATATTCATGCACGCGCAGTGAACCACACAAAAACCGTTGACATCACACACACGGTCTACTGTCAGGTTCCGCGGTGAGTTGATTCAAGCAATGGCATTGTAAATAAGCAATTTGTAGACATATGTATATTGACAGCTATTTTTATAAGTGTAGGAAGCGTATGCATTGTTCATTTATCCTGCTCCCAATGCCGTCAGCCGAGTAACGTTTCGATTAAGTAGAATTATAACAGCTGGGACTGTCACTGAGTCTGTCGAGCCTCTACTACAGTAACTAGCCTAGCCCTAGGCAAGGGTCTCGCCTTTCTAGTTATTAAAAATGCATTGTCCAGTATTTGACATGCAGTGAACGAAAATGCACACTAAAATATCAGTATATACAACCATGGCAAGAGGATTAATCTGGTCGTGGATGCTATTTTATTTGTTGCCTAAATCTGGGACTTGGCCTTTGGCCTGTGTGTCTACGCCGGGTCTATGGCAAGATTTGTTGTTAAAAGTTAGCAAGAGCCAGAGGGAATAATCTTGGGTAGTTTAAAAGTAGGCGATTTGAGCGCGAGCAATAATTGGGGACGTTAATGTAATCGGAACGTCGTTTACAAATTAGGTCAATGGCAAAGTTAACGTAACGTGAACGACAACAAAATAGGGTTAGTTGAGATAGTCCTAAGTCGTTGTAGTTAGATGAGTAATTAAAACCTGAAATAATAAACTTATAAAGTGTGTATTAGTACACAGGAAACATTCTTTGTAAAGACTACCTTGAATCTAAGCCTAACTTGAATACATCGTAAGACACGGTGTGTCGCTGTGTGTTAACAAATATAACTAATTATAACCTAAACCATCTGGTGTATATTGTACACAGAAGTCTTTCTAAAAGCTATATAAAACTATTTTGAATATAAATGAATGCTGATATGGCACCTTGCTAGCAGCAATTCAGGGCAAAACGACACTTAGTTTGCAACGTCTGCCAGAGCTGGGTGGATTTTGCGTTGTCTGGCTGTCCAAAATCATGGGCAGATATCAAAGAAGACGGATTCACTTTTCGGTGTATGAGGTGTTTGAGGGTAGAATGTCTGATGAAGGAGGTGTGTAAGTTGATGGATATAGTGAAAGAGATGGAGGTGAGACTCAACATGGAAATAGATGGAACAGAGAGGGATGACACGGAGAGAGTTGGGAATACTAAGACACAGAAGGAGCAGAGTTGTGACACGGAGACTGAAGAAAGGAGACTGAAAGGAGGGAAGGTGACAGGTGTGAAGGAACAAGGAAATGAGAAGAAGACAGAGGGACGGAGGAAAAGTGTTTGGCAGAGGAAAAGAAAACGGGTCAGTGAGGATAGATCAACGGGTGGTCAGACTGTAGAGAACTAGGAGAGACGCGGCAGCGATACAGGTGGTGAAGAGGTAGATGCCACAGAGGCAGTTGGTAAGACTGTGAAACAGAAGACTGAGAAGAAGACAGATGGAAGAAGACAGATTGTTCAGCAAGACAGAAAACGTGGCAGGTGTGAAGGTGAGAAAGTGACCGTAGAAAGGAGGTAGGGAGGGAAAAGGAACGGGAGAGGAGAGAAGAAAATGTGATGGGAGGAAAGATGAAGGGACGAAAGGAAGTGAGAGTAAATGTGCTAGAAGAGAAGATAACAGGCGGAAAGGGGACAAGAGATAATAAAAGACCAGTATTTGGACGTTGTCCCAATAGTTTAAGGTATCGTGGAATAATGTGCAATTTGTTATTAAGATTTTTATCCTGATCCCAGGTCTCATAACATGGATGATGGAAGGTATCTGGGATCAGGATAAAAATCTTCCATCATCCATGTTATGAGACCTTGTTAATCCTTGACCCTGGATATTTGCCATTTTAAGGAGAATGTTGTCCTGTTTGCAACGGAGAGTATATGCTCGCGTATTTGCTCCCAAATAACAAACATTTTGTACAAAATTGCTATTACACATGTACTGTTTTAGAACTTTCCGCTAAAAAGAGGTTTTATGTTTAAAAGAAAATTCCTTTTTGAAATACAGTCACTATAGTGTATATATAATAGCCCGATTGTTGGGTTTACTTTCTTCCCCACAGGTGTGCAGTTCATTAATATGCGGTAGTAATTTAAATTGTACTATCGAATCTAAGGATATGGTCAATTAAACTAAATCTCGATGATGTCCGTTATCCAACCTAGTTCTACATTTTTCATAGTTTTTCATTTGAAATTGTTTTGGCCAGAATGTACGTAGGATTAGACGCAAACATATGTTGTGGAAAGTATTGAGCCTTTGTCCATCAGTTTGGTTTATCTTCCTACACTCTGCTCAGTATAGCAAAGCGACGTCACATTGCTCTTGGAGAACCTGATTTTAGTGTTCCTACTGTATTGGTTTCATGTCCGTTTCGTGTCCACATTTATGGAGCAATGGACCCATTTCGACACGGAGTCGAGGACGTTTATTCCGACTAATCTTTTTATTAGAAAATTTTCTGGTATTTCAGAATCGTCTTTTTGGAATTTTATGTTTAAAAGATCGTTGTCTTTTCCCACCAAAGTGCCCTGTAAGGACCTTGCCCCAGGGCTACTGTGGTTTAGCTGGGTGTACAGGAATGCACCCCGGCCAAACAAACAACGCCGCTGCGGGCCTGCCAACGATATGGTGTCACCATAAACTTGTGCCAGGTCAAATATTTTAACATGGTACTTGGAGGCGAACACATTAATGTTTTGAGTAATCAGTAATCATGCCCTAAAGGCTTCGGTATTCACGAGTTTGCCCGAGTGCACTTTATTTCAAATACATATTTTCAGTTCTTATTGGCAGTTCTCAGTAAAATATATCTACAGATCAGTTTTATGTTAATTCCTTAGCAGCACGTAAAAAATCCCCAAATCAGCCACAAGATCCCCTTTGTTTTTCAAATAATTTCTAAACGTTGTTAGGCTGCCGAGACTATTTCAAGCTACTCAGAAACCATCCACTGATCTGTTACGGGTAATTTTCGTATGTTTCAACAATAGTAGAAAACACGCATAGGCTAACGTTGCAAACAATCGTATAACTTCCGGTACGAACCCTTGACTGCTACGAACCCACTACCCACGGAGATTTTCGATCAAAAATATATACGTGATTTTTTTTTCCAGGAGTTGTAAACGAATCCGAAAGAGTTTGATGCGCGAGATGCAAGGTGTCTGGGAAGAAAGTTAACATACTTATACACACGTTTATTCATACATACACTTACAGGTGCACACGCATACATACGCACGCACACGCACGCACACACACACACAGCAACAGCACATTAATGTAGTGGCTTGAGCTTCGTATAAGTCTTCGCTTCCCACATAAGTCGAGAAGGTGTTCGAATGAGAAGGTCTGTTAGGGATGGAGTATAAAGCGCTCCAAGTCCTAAGGACTCGACATCGCGTACGTTTTTCCTCTGGAAACGTACGCGATATTTATATGCACGCATATGTGCGTTTCTATTTGATGTATAAAACTACACCTGCAATTATCAGTCTCGAGACAGTTGTTGTTTATTGTAAATTCCTTTTGGTGGTATCATCTGGAAATAAGGTCTTAACTTTCGTAAGTACGTCGATGACCCAGTCTAGTCTATCTCATATTGACAGGGTCAGTTTGACTAGGCAAATCTAGCCTGCTTTTGGGCCATCTTCAGGTTATAATCCCAGTTATGTGTAGAGGGACATTTACCTGTGGTGGGATAGGGGACACTTACCTGTGGCAGATTTGCTGGCGGGACTGTTAGCCGTAGTGTGAGAGGGGACATGACCATAGCCACTCAGCAGCGACATTCGAATGCGGTTTATATTCACAAACAAACAACGCAGACGGGTCAATCCTTACAGTAATTTTATTTTGATACATTTGTATGCAGGGTAAATACTATAAATACTTATATATATATATATGTGTGTATATATATATATATATATATACACATATATATGTATATACATATACACACAAAATGTATTGTGTGTGTACACAGACATTGTTAACAATTCGCAAACCCAGACGTAATATCTGGTGCACTATCAAAATAAATCACTTCTATGACACTTCAGGATTTGTTTCGAAAGAATCTGCACAAACTCATGAAGTAATATAACAACTTTGACTTTTAAATGGTACACACAACTATTGTCATTAGTAATCTGATACTTGTAACACTATATTTCACTTTCAAAGGTGAAGATTTATTTGATAATCTTTTCTTGCAGTAAAATGGTGGCTATACATGTCATAAAATTAGCATATGTTACTTCATCACCAAACTGTGTTTTCTGAAAAACTGACAGGTGAAAAGTCACGTTTATAACACGTTTGTAGGATATTATATTTAAAGAAATAAAGTGTTATAATTAGTAATAAATTCAGTATTGCAAGTAACAACTGCTCAATTAACCAATTAAATGTGCTGTACACTTCATTTAACTCTTACACGTAATGACTATTCACAACAAATTGTCTTCTTGTAAACCAACCCATAAACCACAATCCTGTTACATAACAAATATGACTGCACACAAAGAATATTCTTTGCTAGCACACATATCAGTAGCCATATTTTACACAAAACATTAATTATTACATACGATAAGTCACCCTAATTCCACATTTTTACTTGAATATATATATATAATGTTCAGTCATATCGATAACATGCCAGTGGTAAATATAATTGGCTACCAGTGAAACAGATGACTAAGACATTGGGTGCAAACACATTACTGGATGATTGTGTTTCTACACTGATATAGAAACTTTTAGTCATTAGTAAACAAAGTGAAAAACATACTGAAATGTGAGTCATTCATTTAAAGTATTCCAGATAACATGATAAATTGCAACAGGCAGTTATTTTGTTAATTTCAAACAACAAATGTTCATGCATGATATTGAACAAATACAGGCAGTTTCCTCATAGGAAAATAACAAAACCTTTTTGAAATAACAAAACAAAGATGCATATTTTTGGTCAAACCACAAGACCGGGAACACTTTTGATCAAAGTACACATCATTACTCATAATCACTCAAACAGTCATCTTTACAAGTATTTCAGCAACACCTTCATTGCAGCCTAAGATTACATGACTAGAAAAGCCCCTATGAAACATATCACATCCACATATCACCTGTATAAATTTATCACAAGATTCCGTGGTACTAATCCCATACCATGTTAAACAGCTGTATGATTCTACCTGCTCATCTCCTGGTGGTTCAAACAGATGAACAATTAAGTTGTAAGGAATTCAGAAGAGCTTATTGTTTCTTTGAATGACTTAAATGAACAATGTTTGACCAAACGGTTGGCAGATATTGTATTGCATGATGTTAAGTGCAAGAATCTGTCATGTAAACACTTGGTTTGTAAGACCAATTATTGTAGCCAATTTGTAGTGTGATTGTGTCTGGGAAATATTAGGACTGATCGTAATCTCACCATATCAGAATTGGCTCAAATTTTTAAGAGCACCCTCTGTTGTAACCTTTCATCAAAGCTCAAATTTGGAGGGGCCTGAGACAATACCTAAATTGCTTTACCTACAAGTCATTTGTCTACACAAACATACAATTCTAGCTTTACAGTACCATGCAACACAGTGTTGCCAAAAGAACTGTGGCAATAATCATTCCTGTGTAACCACCCTTTAACCTAACTAACGTCAATATTCATGAACGACATTATTTATGAGGACAACATGTCTAATTTAGAAAACAATCCAGATGTATGAGACAGTGCAGTCTAGATATGGAAGAAAGGACAAAACTATCCAGATTTCAATTCAGAAGCAAACAAATGGAGAAGTCACCCGGAGCTGCTAATATATAACTCAACTGCTCAGACTGTGAGGAAACACACTTATGCCTATGTCCACAAACTGGACCATGCATTATAGCTGACAGAATCTCATAACTGGAGCTTTAGCACAGGTGTAAATCTACCCTGGATGGTAGCATTGTTGCCACTATCAAAGGCTAAGGGAAATTGTTGAAGTCCAGTGGGGACCTTTCTGCTTTTAACATAATTTTGGAAGCTATCCGAAAGTGCAAATAAGATTGTAAAACTTCAAACTTGTATGAACTTAAAAACATCAAAATTTTGTTTACAATAATCAAACAAATACACAAAAACATGTGAAAATTAAAGTGCTTAGGCAAATATGATTGACTGAACACTCCTTTCTGGTAGGAAAGTCAGCATGGAAGAAATTGAAACAAGTTGAAACTGCTGCCAGGGGATCATCTACAAATCACGTACGCATCAAACAAGAAAAGATCCCTATCCTGTATGTAGTACACATCAGGTCTGACCCCCTCCCCCTATACACAGTACACGTCAGGTCTGACCCCCCCCCATACACAGTACATATCAGGTCTGACTCCTTTCCCTGTACACAGTACACATTTGGTCTGACCCCCTCCCTCTGTATACAGTATACATCAGATCTGTCCCCCTCCCCCTGTACACAGTACACACCAGGTCTGACCCCCTCCCCTGTACACAGTTCACATCAGGTCTGACCCCCTCCCTCTGTAAACAGTACACATCAGGTCTGACCCCCTCCCCCTATACACAGTACACATCAAGTCTGACCCCCTCCCCCTGTACACAGTACACATCTGGTCTGACTCCCTCCCTCTATACTCAGTACACATCAGGTCTAATCCCCTCCCCCTATACACAGTACACATCAGGTCTGACCCCCTCTCCCTATACACAGTACACATCAGGTCTGACCCCCTCCCCCTATACACAGTACACATCAGGTCTGACCCCCTCCCCCTGTACACAGTACACATCTGGTCTGACCCCCTCCCCCTGTAAACAGAACACATCAGGTCTGACCCCCTCCCCCTATACACAGTACACATCAGGTCTGACCCCCTCCCTCTATACTAAGTACACATCAGGTCTAACCACCTCCCCCTATACACAGTACACATCAGGTCTGACCCCTCTCCCTATACACAGTACACATCAAGTCTGACCCCCTCCCCCTGTACACAGTACACATCTGGTCTGACCCCCTCCCTGTAAACAGAACACATCAGGTCTGACCCCCTCCCCCTATACACAGTACACATCAGGTCTGACCCCCTCCCCTGTACACAGTACACATCTGGTCTGACCCCCTCCCCCTGTAAACAGAACACATCAGGTCTGACCCCCTCCCCCTATACACAGTACACATCAGGTCTGACCCCCTCCCCCTGTACACAGTACACATCTGGTCTGACCCCCTCCCTCTATACTCAGTACACATCAGGTCTAACCCCCTCCCTCTGTACACAGTAAACATCAGGTCTGACCCCCTCCCCCTGTACACAGTACAAATCACATCAGGTCTGCCCCCTCCCCCTGTACACAGTACATGTCAGGTCTGATCCCCCTCCCCTTGCACACATCTAGTCTGACCCCTTCCCTCTTTACTCAGTACACATCATGTCTAATCCCCTCCCCCTATACACAGTACACATCAGGTCTGACCCCCTCTCCCTATACACAGTACACATCAGGTCTGACCCCCTCCCCTCGTACACAGTACACATCTGGTCTGACCCCCTCCCCCTGTAAACAGTACACATCAGGTCTGACCCCCTCCCCATATACACAGTACACAGCAGTTCTGACCCCTCCCCCTATACACATCAGGTCTGACCCCCTCCCCTGTACTCAGTGCACATCTGGTCTGACCCCCTCCCTCTATACTCAGTACACATCAGGTCTAACCCCCTCCCCCTATACACAGTACACATCAGGTCTGACCCCCTCCCCCTGTACACAGTACACATCTGGTCTGACCCCCTCCCCCTGTAAACAGAACACATCAGGTCTGACCCCCTTCCCCTATACACAGTACACATCAGGTCTGACCCCCTCCCCCTGTACACAGTACACATCAGGTCTAACCCCCTCCCTCTGTACACAGTAAACATCAGGTCTGACCCCCTCCCCCTATACACAGTACACAGCAGGTCTGACCCCCTCCCCCTATACACATCAGGTCTGACCCCCTCCCCTGTACTCAGTACACATCTGGTCTGACCCCCTCCCTCTATACTCAGTACACATCAGGTCTAACCCCCTCCCCCTATACACAGTACACATCAGGTCTGACCCCCTCCCCCTGTACACAGTACACATCTGGTCTGACCCCCTCCCCCTGTAAACAGAACACACCAGGTCTGACCCCCTCCCTCTATACTCAGGACACATCAGGTCTAACCCCCTCCCTCTGTACACAGTAAACATCAGGTCTGACCCCCTCCCCCTGTACACAGTACAAATCACATCAGGTCTGCCCTCTCCCCCTGTACACAGTACATGTCAGGTCTGACCCCCCTCCCCTTGCACACATCTAGTCTGACCCCTTCCCCCTATACTCAGTACACATCAGGTCTGACCCCTCCCCCTGTACACAGTACACATCTGGTCTGACCCCCTCCCCCTGTACACAGTACACATCTGGTCTGATCCCCCTGTACACAGTACACATCAGGTCCGACCCCCTCCCCTGTACACATCAGGTCTGACCCCGTTCCCCTGTACACAGTACACACCAGGTCTGACACCCTCCCCCTATACATAGTACACATCTGGTCTGACCCCCTCCCCCTGTACACATCCTGTCTGACCCCCCTCCCCCTGTACACAGTACACATCAGGTCTGACCCAGTCCCCTGTACGCAGTACACATCAGGTCTGACCCCCTCCCCCTGTACACAGTACACATCAGGTATGACCCCCTCTCTCTGTACATAGTACACATCTGATCTGACTCCCTCCCTTCTACACAGTACACATCACATCTGACATCCTCCCCCTTTACAAAGTACACATCTGGCATGACCCCCTCCCGTTATATAGAGTATGCCAACTCTGCGTACACACAGTGACACAATCATTGTCTACCCCTCTCCTTGCGTACGTAATTTGTAGATTACCTCCAGCTTGACAACAAGTAAAACCATCATGCTTATGCGTTATCTTGCAGAAAGGTGATCTCTCTCTCTCAGGAATCATGCTATCTGTGTACTGTTGTGTTGATGAAGTTCAAGCAATTGTTCAAGCCGAGAGTGCAACCAAAGAACCAGGTAGTTAGACAACACCCTCGTATCATTAGACACGTTTACTTCAGAAGACACCTTTCTTGAAATTTATCTCCAACGTCATTCCACTGACAAAGGCAATTTGGCACAGCCAAAACATTCGGATATGAATACAAAGTTTCTTTCGGGATTAACTAAAATAATTACAATTGGTCTTGTTGTTTTTACAACGGACGATGACATCGTTCAGCCAACAAGAAGAACTGGAGATCTGACACATTTTAACGTCCTCACAATTCGCCCTTCTTCCTGTTACATTCACTGCACACCCTAACGGGGTGGTCCCACCCTCTCGATGGCACTGCCCTGTTGTACCCCGAGCACTCCCCACAGACACCCTGCCCACATGCCCGACAGTGGTGCTTCGTCAATTTCGCCCCGAAGGGTTTATGACACACGCAACACTTGACGATCTCGTCATCAGGAACCCAGTAGGTTGGGCGCGTCGAGTCGAGCAGGAAATCTGGAACAGTTTTCACTGCAATCAGTGAAAACATCGATGGGGTGAGAAGCCAAGAGGCATGCAAGCAGGGGTGGACATATACCGCAACCCATAAAATATAAAGATTGCTGCAGCGAAACAGCAATGTAATGATAGATATCAGTGCAACAAAATGCAATATTTACATAGTGAAAGATATCAGTGCAACACATCAATATAGCATTGGGAAGTCCAAATTTTGTAACATTTATAATGGTTATGTTGTAAATTTTGGTTGCATTAAGATGGAAAGAAAGAAGGATGGAAGAAAGGAGGAGGAAACTGACACAAGTGGACAGAGAAGGGTGCTAATAGGGAAAACTGGAAAGGATAACAGCTGGGGTGGGGCAGTGGTGCAAGAACCGCCCTTACCCTTTTATAAAGGAGGAAGAATATATGTATCTATTATACACTGGTGGTGACAATAATCAGTCCTCGTCACCAGCTGCCAGCACAAGATATGGAAACAGTTGTTATATGTGCTAGCCACCAGGTAGCAGCACCAGATGTGGGATACAAATAGTGGTTATTTTAGTCACCACATACAGCACAATACGTGCATCAAAATTATTGCTGTGATAGTCAACAGGTGGCAGCACAATATGTGCAATAAAAATTAATACTTACAGCCACCAGGTGGCAGGACAATATGTAAGAAAAGTGGTTGCTTTTTAAAGCCAGTACTTACCTGTCTCTCAGGAGTATGTTTAATCAAACAATAGTCCAATTTATAAAATAAATCGGTTACAAATAATCAGTGTGAAATGATATACTTGAGGTGAAGGTGATTTAGTGCAAAAAGTGACAGTGTAGCGGAGAGAGTGGGGAAAAAGGTGTAAGAAAATATTGTAATTGTGAGGTGTATATTGCAGAAGTGATTTGCACAACATTAAACAACACAACACAACGCTCCATCAGATTCAGCAATTATTGTTTACTATCCTCTTGTTGCTAATGTACAATACAACTACACCTATCGCTCCAAAATCCTCGGAAACAAGATCAGATAAGGCAGTGCATAAAATTGGTATACAATGTTAAAGTTGTAAACGGATGGATGAATTGGCTACGGAGCTCAGCATCAGTGCTGTAGTATTTTCATTAGTTAAGAGGCACTTTAAAAATTAATGTTCTGCAATGCAACCAAAATTAAATAGTTGTGAATCACACATGAAGCATGCTCAGGTCACTCAGTGTCAGCACACTTGTTCTTCTAACCTTCTATAGATGCTACATTGAAAGCTCTACTACATTTGGGTTCCTTGTGTGGTACGGTGGCCTGAGTGTTGTGCATCGCAACACTGTGGCACGAACCGTCAGGGTTAGTGGCAAGGTGGTGGGTAAAAGGCAGATCAGTCTAGAGGATCTGTACAGGCAACGGGCAGAGAGAAAGGGAAGGAAGGTCTCCTCAGACCCTGAAACATCCTCCGTTTCCATGCTATAAACTGCTTCCTTCTGGCTGCCGCTTTCAACTCCCTCACTGTAAACTGAATCGCACTCGGAACTCATTTGTTCCCTCGTCAATTAGACTAATGAATGAGTAAGTGACCTTCATTCCCTCCATCTCTGCCAGTCTTCCCTGCCAGTCTGACACCGAGTGAGCCTTAGATGATTTGTGAGATGATTTAATTTGTTTAACTTATTTAACATGTGTAACTTATTTTAACTTATTCAACTGATATAACTTTTATTACTATTTTTGCATTTTTATACTGACTGATTGATTGATTATGCTAGATGTAAATAGCATCACCAGAGGCAAATAAAATGGTATATTAGTATCGATATACCGCACAAAGTTACAGCCACTTATGAAGAGTGGACTGCCTTACCAGTGGAGTAACAGACTTACCAATGGGGTAGCTGACGACAGAGGCTACACTTCCGACCGTGGATGAGAAGACTTCCCCAACCCTCCTCGCCGTCACCTCTCTGGGATCCTCGCTCCCTCGCACTTCTGCAGGAACAACAACAGTCAAAGTACTACTCTAGTAAGGGATCATCTCAGGACGTCGGTGTCTGACATCAGATGAAATTACTTTCGCTTGGAGGAGCTACTTCAGAGGCAGTTTCATCTGGCGTCGGACAACAATATTTTATGCTTCTGACCGATACTGTTAATATCTTGATATCATCATCTCAATGTTTTCATTTGGGGCTGGGATGAAAGTAATTTTGTGTGATATCGGACATCAATGTTCTTAGATGATCCTTAACATTAATGCTGCATAGATACTCTGTTAATTCCTGCTTTACGGATCAATGTATACGTATACCAAATATAAATCAAAGTAAAAACTTTTATTATAATTTGTTGAGTATGTCCATCTCATAGAATAAATAAATAAAATTAATTATTTGGATAAATACATATAAATAAAACGACATACTACCGGTACTTGTTGTGATGGCATGATTTTTTCTGGAGCAGAATAATGATTTTGTCCTTATATTCTATTGGAGAGAGAGCAATGCCAGCTGAAACTTCACAAACTCCTGTCCTTGGATAAATTAATTTCATATTTTTTATCTCACAAATGTCCCCAGCTCTGCAACATGTACTCAACCGATTGCTGAAAACACGCAGATTGGATAAAATAATGAACGCTCCCTACCTCGGCTACTCTCATAGCAGGCATCGCACACCCGCACCAGTTCGTTGCCCCAGCCTCGTTCTGGCACCTTCCTGCATTTCGATGAACATTCATCACAGAATCCCTCTCCACATGCGCGGCAGTGGTGAATGGGAATGGTTACGTCAAACTCAGTTTTACATTTCCCGCAGTGCTGAAACAAGAAATCAACCATCAAATTAGCAATATTAATAAATGGAGTGTAAAAATGTTCAGTTAATTCTTTTAAAGAGCCTTTTACATTAATTTTTATTGTAACATCATGTTATACTGTATAAACTATATCATCTATTATAACATACTGACTGGTCAAATATGTTTTATTGTAACATCATGTTATACAGTATAAACTATATTATCTATTATAACATACTGACTGGTCAAATATGTTTTATTGTAACATCATGTTATACAGTATAAACTATATCATCTATTATAACATACTGACTGGTCAAATATGTTTATTGTAACATCATGTTATACTGTATAAACTATATCATCTATTATAACATACTGACTGGTCAAATATGTTTATTGTAACATCATGTTATACAGTATAAACTATATCATCTATTATAACATACTGACTGGTCAAATATGTTTATTGTAACATCATGTTATACAGTATAAACTATATCATCTATTATAACATACTGACTGGTCAAATATGTTTATTGTAACATCATGTTATACAGTATAAACTATATCATCTATTATAACATACTGACTGGTCAAATATGTTTATTGTAACATCATGTTATACAGTATAAACTATATCATCTATTATAACAAACTGACTGGTCAAATATGTTTTATTGTAACATCATGTTATACAGTATAAACTATATTATCTATTATAACATACTGACTGGTCAAATATGTTTTATTGTAACATCATGTTATACAGTATAAACTATATTATCTATTATAACAAACTGATTGGCCAAATAGCAGAAACAACTAAAAAATTGAACGGTCCAATGTACAGTACCAGGTATATACAAAAATTGCTCTGCTGTCACTCAAATCCCTGAATAGCAAGCCAAGATAATTCTGAGGTAGGTCATGACACAACGGGGCAGAGCCTCTAATGTCAAAACAGTGTCATGGCTTCAAACCAGAGGCCTCACCTGTAAAAGTGGTATGCTGCCATGTAAACAAACCATTTCCTCCTGAAAGACTTATACTAACAACAAATAGTTCACTAAAAGTAATCTGTGTGGACAGTACGCTATAATAGACACAGATTATACTGTACAACATGACTTTACGATAGACAAAATGGAAAAGATTCAATTTACTTCCATCCAGCTGTTTACAATGAGAGTAATGCTGTATATTACAGAAACAAGCACTGTGCTCATTAGTTCAGATCTAAATAATAATAATATAAGGTAACTTTTATTGCCCCTAAATCATTGGAAGCCAAGTTCAGGGGCGCACCAAGACAACAGGGTTGATCAATCTCAAAATCGATAAGTAGTATTCAAGTTGTCAACAGACAACTTGAATAGATAACAAAATATAATAAATAAACAAAACAGATAAATTAACTTTACTAAACTACAAAGAGGCTCTTAACATAGTTACAGCCCTTAACATAGCTACAGCCCTTAACATAGTTACAGCCCTTAACATAGCTACAGCCCTTAACATAGTTACAGCCCTTAACATAGTTACAGCCCTTAACATAGCTACAGCCCTTAACATAGTTACAGCCCTTAACATAGTTACAGCCCTTAACATAGCTACAGCCCTTAACATAGTTACAGCCCTTAACATAGCTACAGCCCTTAACATAGTTACAGCCCTTAACATAGCTACAGCCCTTAACATAGTTACAGCCCTTAACATAGCTACAGCCCTTAACATAGTTACAGCCCTTAACATAGCTACAGCCCTTAACATAGTTACAGCCCTTAACATAGCTACAGCCCTTAACATAGTTACAGCCCTTAACATAGTTACAGCCCTTAACATAGTTACAGCCCTTAACATAGTTACAGCCCTTAACATAGCTACAGCCCTTAACATAGCTACAGCCCTTAACATAGCTACAGCCCTTAACATAGTTACAGCCCTTAACATAGCTACAGCCCTTAACATAGTTACAGCCCTTAACATAGTTACAGCCCTTAACATAGCTACAGCCCTTAACATAGTTACAGCCCTTAACATAGTTACAGCCCTTAACATAGCTACAGCCCTTAACATAGTTACAGCCCTTAACATAGTTACAGCCCTTAACATAGTTACAGCCCTTAACATAGTTACAGCCCTTAACATAGCTACAGCCCTTAACATAGCTACAGCCCTTAACATAGCTACAGCCCTTAACATAGCTACAGCCCTTAACATAGCTACAGCCCTTAACATAGTTACAGCCCTTAACATAGTTACAGCCCTTAACATAGTTACAGCCCTTAACATAGCTACAGCCCTTAACATAGCTACAGCCCTTAACATAGTTACAGCCCTTAACATAGTTACAGCCCTTAACATAGTTACAGCCCTTAACATAGTTACAGCCCTTAACATAGCTACAGCCCTTAACATAGCTACAGCCCTTAACATAGTTACAGCCCTTAACATAGCTACAGCCCTTAACATAGCTACAGCCCTTAACATAGTTACAGCCCTTAACATAGTTACAGCCCTTAACATAGCTACAGCCCTTAACATAGCTACAGCCCTTAACATAGTTACAGCCCTTAACATAGTTACAGCCCTTAACATAGCTACAACCGAAATTAGAAAATCTAAAAGAACTTTTAAGCACAAACTGGCGAATGATATAACAAATGACACCAAGAGTTTCTACGCTTATGTAAGGAGTAAACAGAAGGTTCAAGATAAAGTGGGACCACTTGAAAATAGCACAGGAAATGTAATATCTGATGGGTTTCAGATGGCAGAGGCCCTGAATGAGTATTTCAGCTCAATGCTTACCACAGAAGATATCAATTCACCGCCATTACCATTTACTAAATTTGAGGGGGATGAATCAGATCATTTAGGGCAGTTGTTTGTTATTCCTGAAATGATATCAAGGAAAATTAAGAAGACAAAAGAAAACAAATCACCTGGAGTTGATGGGATACCACCAAAACTGCTTAAGGAAATTGTAGAACAAATCAGTACACTACTTGCTATATTTTTTAACTTGTCACTTAAAGAGGGAAGCATTCCATTACAATGGAAAGAAGCAAACATTACACCATTATTTAAAAAGGGATCGAGGAGCAAGACAGAACATTACAGACAGTTTAATATCAGTTTAATGCAAATTACTAGAAACACTTATAAGAGACCACATGGTACAATTCCTTGTAAAACACAAATTAATAAATGAATCTCAACATGGGTTCTTAAAGGCTAAGGTCTTGTCTAACCAATCTCTTAAGTTTTTGGAAGAAATTACAAAGTAGATAAACGATGGGTCACCAGTGGATGTTATCTATTTAAATTTTCAGAAAGCATTTGATAAAGTGCCACATCAAAGACTGTTGCTTAAACTTAAAGCACATGGCATAGGGGATGGTGTGATCAGCTGGATAGAAACATGGTTGACAGAGAGAAGACAGAGAGTAACAGTAGAGGGGGAGATTTCAAACTGGAAACCAGTTTTGAGTGGAGTGCCACAGGGGTCAGTGTTGGAACCTATATTATTTAAGTATATAAATGATTTGGATGATGCTATATCAAGCAAAGTACTGAAATTCGCAGATGATACAAAAGTGTTCAGAAGAGTTAAAACAGATGCAGATAAACCCACTTTACAGGATGATCTAGCCAAATAACTCAAATGGTCTGAAAAATGACAAATGTTATTCAATTTTGGGAAATGTAAATGCATTCACATAGGACATAGAAATGTGGACAAAGAATGCATAATGGGGGATACCATATTAGGTAAAACAATAAAGGAAAAGGATTTAGGAGTGATAGTTTGTGCTGACATAAAAGTTTCAGAGCAATGTCGAATTGCTGCTTCAAAGGGTAACCAAATACTATGGCTAATTAGAAGAAATATCACACGTAAGGACAAACAGCTGATTGTATCACTGTACAAGGCAATAGTTAGACCTCATTTGGAATATTGCATACAAGCATGGAGGCCATATCGTAAGGACATAGATCAGCTAAAAACAGTACAACGAAGAGCATCTAAACTGATTCCTGAACTGAAAGATCTTGGTTATGAAAGATGCCTATTAGAACGCGGGTTGACAATATTAGAGACTAGGAGACTAAGAGGAGACCAAATAGAAGTTTTTTAAGATATTGAATGGTTATGAGGATATTGATAGAAATATTTTCTTCAAACTTAAAGAAGGCAGCAGAACCAGAGGGCACAATGCGGCATTAGTCAAAGAACATTGTAGGTTAGACGTAAGAAAATACTCAATTTCTCAGAGGACAATAAATGACTGGAACAAATTACTGATGATTGTGTTAATGCTAGCAGTGTGAATATGTTCAAAAATAAAATTGACAGCTATCTGGGGTGGGCGGGCTATACGTAGTTAGAAAATTGTTGGACTCTCGTTAAGCCAAAGGCTTCCTTGTCCGCATGCCGTCCGGAGCATGTAGCTCTGAAAGGCAATCTTGTTTTAAAAAATGCCATCACTGATGCCACTGACCGTGATCTGGTTGTTGGGCACCCAGTAGGGTGGGGCGATCTGGTCAGTCACCCAGTGACTGACTGCGGCGGCTGGCTTGGCACTCATATTGGCGATGTTGTCTGACACGTACTGTATGCCGTCCAGCAGACGACGGGCCGCATTGTGAGTGCCCTGCAAGGTGGGGTTGGTCTGGAAACAGATGCAAGCCAATGTTAGAACTATGCTTACCTGACCTGTCAATCATGCGACTTGTTGTCTAGCAAAAGCTCTGTCGAGTCAACTGAACATGTGGTGGCTTCGTGCATTCCGTTGTATATTTTGCTGAAATTCTAGCCACAATAGTTTTTATTTATGACAAGAACGTAAGGCAAAGTTTCTAAAGTGGCAACTGTATGCGGGAATGTCTGATCTATAAGATGTCATGCTGCAATGGCAATGTGATGTAATTATCATCAACATTGGTAGCAAAGGTAAAGCTTGACGGAGGTCACATGCAAACTACTGACTGCGACATGCAAACTGTGGCGTACTGGACACATCAATTAAGGATGGTGTCAACAAATTATGTAGACACTGCAGACAAATCCTCACATGGCAGCTGTTTTGGTGTGTGTCATACATCAATGTGAACTCCCATTTTTATTCTTTTCTTATGTAACTGTAATCGAACTAGCACTGAGCGTGAGTGAGTGTGTGTATTAACGGGTTTTTTTAAAATCACTTTAGGTTAACTCTTTACTGGGTAGACAGCCTCCTTATTTTATACCCTGCTGTTGACACACAATTTGACGATGGGATTGTGAATTGTATTGTGTGTTGCTTGCATTCAAATTTGGATATCTTGACAACCAGTGCATGAAAATACATGAAATTAATTACATTGTCTGTAGAAATGAATGTTTGAATAAAATATGTTGTTAAAATTGCTGTGTTGCATTCAATTAAGTTTCAGATTTTGAAGCGGAGTTCAACAATTACGATGACAGAATAAAATGTCAATGTCATCATGATATACCAACAAATTTACAGAAACTACCATAAGTGCTCCAGTGAACCAAATGTAGCCAGGCAGGTTAGTTTTGCCCTAGTAAAACATTTATCCAATTCTGAATGTTAGTTTTCAAATTACGCATTAGTGTGTGAACGACATTAACGTGCGTGAAAATGTACAAATCAGTGTTTCCCCTGGGTGAAATGATAGGCGAGGTGGTAGGGGTGGGGTACGCGAGCGCTGCAGGCGTGAAGCATTGCTAGGGGAGTCCGGGGCCATGCTCCCCCGGAGATTTTGTTTAAACTAGCTTTAAAATGGTGCATTCTGAGGTATGTTTTAACATTTACTCTTGAATATAGAGGGGAAGATATAAAACAACAAGACACTACTCGTAAATGTAGTAATCATGATTGATAAAAGTCAGTAATCATGATTGTTTCATCATGTTGAGGTGTGGTTTCCATTTTACCACTGCTTCTCAGTAGAGGTGTGGTTTCCACCTGACCACTGGTACTTGGTTATGGTTATGTTTTCTTGCACTAACCCTAACCCTTGTTATCCCGCTGACAGAGTCAATAAAAAGTAAACGGTAAGTTCTTATATAGCGCAGGACTGCTCAAAGCGCTTTACACTTTACTCCCTGGCAGACCTGTTCAGTCGAACATCATCTCGACTTCTCTGGGAAGCATACGGTGGTATCATCTGAAGACTCTTTCATCATCACCTTTAAATTATTTTAATATCATAATATTATGGTAAATTGGTGGTTTATGTTCAAAAGATTATATTTTATTTGTTTGCTAGAATGCTATACAATTAATTAAACAGTCATTTCTGGAATGCCAAAAAGTATGTTTCTATTAATCGCAAGAATGTTTCTCAAATTGTGTCCTTTTTATAAAACAGTATAAGTTGCTTAGTACACCCAATTGCTGTGCAAACATATAATTGTCTAACCCAATTTATTAATAACCCGTTAGTATACACGGTTTTGAGTAGTAGGCATTTTTTATGAGATGTGAACTTCGGTGGTTTATATTCGTATTTCACTCAAATCAACTTTCCCAAAAGTTTGTTTGCACATCGAATCCAGACCCACTTTGTCATTGATTTTGCCGCTTGAGTTTTGCTTAACTTTGATACCTCATTGAGATACACTGTAGTTCCATCATTCAACATTATCCTAGGCATATTTACCTTTAAGAATATTGCATGTTACGTCCATTTGAGGCGTAAATAGTTTGTATCAACTTACGCTGCTATATATATATATCTCTTTTTACGCGCGCTGTGCGGTAACGCACAGCCGCAGCGGCACAGACTAGCGCAAACCGGGTCGCTATTTCAGCTTCAACAGGGTCCGGATTCGATACAAATGCCGACAAGTGGATAGGATTAGGATGCACGGTTTTTATTTGGGCTTCAAAAGAGTCCGGATTCGACACAAGTGTCAACAAGTGACGTAGTGCCATCAGCCTGCACGGTTTTCACTCCCACCACCGTCATAAACCAAAACGCAAGTTACCGTTTGGGCGCCATTTTACATGAATGTCTAGATTTCTAGTATGTCGAAACTCAGCAAGGTGTCGGCATTGAAGACACCGGGGATCCCGCAGGAATGTTCAGTGATTGGACAACTGACAAGTGATATCTTTCACGTTGTCCAATGGCGGCTAAACAATGTTGCTACAAATCTGCGATTTTGCAGGAATATAAGTGACTTTGTGGTGTCATTACGCGCCGCTCGCCGACGCTGAATATACCGTGAAAGAAAGAAAAAAAGGGCATATGAAATAGCTTCGAGGCGGCAATTTCGGCATATTTTGGGCGAGGCGGCATAGAAAAACGACGAGGCGGCCCGCCTCGCTTGCTATATACCAGGGGAAACACTGCAAATAATATTGTTTATTATTGAACATTCTTCAGGTAATTTAACATGATTCTTGGATATGAAAAATGAAAGTTTCTAATTTGAAACTGCAAATAATAATTTACAAAATGGCTACCATCTACCGATCATATTACTGAATGGAATATTCTGTTCTAATAGAAGATATACATCCGAAATGTCAAAAGGCAGCAACCTCTTTCACAAATATGTGTTCTCTTCACGTTATCAATGTGACCAAGGTAGCAATTAATCAAGGTGTGAACAGTCTTAGGAGAAGCAAGTTCTGTGGGTGCTTTTGGATGGCCTGCGTGTACGAGGGGGTGGGCGTTTTTGGCTGCCTTGTGCAGTAAAGAATTAAAGGATCTTAATGGCTTACCATTTTAGGGTTCATGCTGGACATTAGAGGGACATAAATTGATTGTTTGCAACATCAATGCTAAACAATCACAGAGTGCATTCTTTGTTCCCAGTGCCATGACAAAGAATGTCATTTACTTTACACTTAGTACAGTACGTAAAATAATATGTGACAAAAAAAAAAAGACACATCATTCATTCAACACCTTGCCACATACAATCGACAGATCATGTGTCATGAACATAACAACAATGTTGTGGTTCAATTACTTACTCCTGGCCAGACATGCCTCACTTCCGTTCGGATGGCGGCCTTATCCGGGTCTTGGTTGCCATACCAGAACTGACGACTCCGATAGATGATCCCACAGTGGGGACATTCCAACACGTAACTGCAAAAAACACGATTCAAATAATTACGGAGAAAAGAGAAAAGGCATCTATTCTAAATATTGCATTTTCAGCTGCACCTTCATTTAAAGCCATTCCCCCAAATTTATTTGCTGCAAAGGTTGCAACTGAAAAAATCCTATAATAAATAAGTGATATTACCGTAAATACTGTACTTGTAGCCACGCCTGTATTTAAAGCCACATCCACACTTTTCTTATAAGTACCAATTTAATGTAGTGCTGCTTGTGGCAGACAAAGTTCTTATTTAAATGGAAACAAAAGGTAACTTTTTTGTGTTATGCACCTAAAAGAATTAATGCAAACTAACTATTTGCAACTACAGTCAGCATTTTCACATTAGTGGTTTACTCATAATTTGGTTTCAAAGTGGAAGATTCTCATAAAAGGTTTGATTTCCTGAAGGCTGCCATCTTGCTTATGAAGCAAATAAACAACCAATAAACGAGCAGCTATTTATATACCTGCGAAGTCGCCGTGACGACATGTGTTCCTTCAACGGCCTGATTAGAGTTGTTTACACATGTTATGGCATACGGTTTGGTGGACTTTTATAAGGCCTCTTTGCAATTAAACATGATTTTGCAATACACATGATTGTCTACAATTACAGATTTTTTTGTAATCATTACGGAAATTGACCGCAGATTAGGCATTATGGAAATTGTCGCTATATAATGCGTATTAGGTAAATAAAATATCCGACTAAATAAAATACGGTCGCTGTGTGTTCAAACTTGTTTTCCTTAGTCTTTTAGATGTACAACACCAACAAATTGGCTTTTGTTTCCCTTTAAAGCAACACGTACACTTTGAAATAAGATTTTTAACTGAATGCTTTTAAGGCCAGACACCCCAGGTGAAATTTGTATGCATACTATCAATAAAGTTCACTTCTATGACAATTACATACCTCTAAGTGAGTTTTAATCATGGATCAAGCATGTCGATATCATGTAATGAAATCCATTATGCAATCTTTGATAGCCATTTTCTCCAAAAAAATGTCTTCAAATTTCTGCATTTGGAAACGGGATATCTCTTGAAATAATTATGCTATATAAATAATGTTTTCAGTGTTGCATTCAGCATATTCTACTGTGTGCAATGGTCAGACACTTTTTTAAAATCATGAATAGTTTGACACATATCTGTTGCCAAAAAACAAGATTTTTTAGTATTTTACCAAAATATTATTTAAAAAATAAAAACAAACCATTTCAAAAAATGCTGTGATCATTTCACAATAGAATCTATAGAGAACATGGATTTGCAAGAATTATAACTATATATGGATTCAATAAAATGGGCCAAGTGGCCCTGAAGTACTTTGGACTAATACGTCTATATGTGACCCCGGCTGACCAAATTTAACAAGATTTAACAAGATTGCCACCCAGAGAATTAACTCTAGGTGGCAGGTGGACAAGGAAGCCCTTTGGCTTATCGAGAGTCCGACCCTTTTATCTATGTGTATCCCGCCCGTCTGAGGTATGTGTCGATTTTATTTTTAAACATATTCACGCTACTAGCACCCACACAATCAGCAGATAATCTGTTCCATTCATTTACAGTCCTTTGTGAAAATGAATACTTTCTTATATCTAATTTACTCTGCTCCTTTACTAATGTAACTTCATGTCCTCTAGTCCTTCTATCTTTCTTAACTGAAAAAAAAAAAAATTCTATCAATATTTTCATAACCATTCAATATTTTAAACACTTCTATCTGATCTCCTCTCAATCTCCTGGTCTCTAGTGTTGTTAATCCGCATTTTTTTTAGGCGTATTTCGTATCTAAGATCCCTCAGTTTTGGTATCATTTTAGTTGCTCTCCCTGCACTCTTTCTAGCATATTTATGTCCTTCCTGCGATATGGCCTCCACGCTTGAATACAATATTCTAAATGAGGCCTAACTATTGTTTTGTACAGTGATATTATTAGCTCTTTTTCCTTATACGTTATGTTTTGCCTAATTAATCCAAGGATTTGATTTCCCTTTGAAGCTGCAATTCCGCACTGCTCTGAAACCTTCATGTCAGCACTAATGGTTAACCCCAAGTCCTTTTCTTTTACAGTAGTACTTAGTACAGTACCCCCCATAGTATATTCTACCTCTTCGTTCCCATGTCCTGTGTGGAGGCATTTACATTTCCCAAAATTGAACAGCATTTGCCACTTTTCAGACCATTTGATCAACCTGTCAAGATCATCTTGTAAATGCTGTCTATCTCCATCACTTTTAATCCTTCTAAACACTTTTGTATCATCCGCAAATTTCAACACCTTGCTTGTTATTTCATCATCGAAATCGTTGATATATATTAAGAATAATATAGGTCCTAATACTGATCCCTGTGGTACCCCACTCAATACCGATTTCCAGTTTGAAGCCTCCCCATCAACTACTACACGTTGTCTTCTGTCAATCAGCCATTGTTCTATCCAGTTTATTATACCATTTCCTATGCCATGGGCCTTTAGTTTCAGCAGTAATCTTTGATGTGGTACTTTGTCGAAAGCTTTTTGAAAATCTAAGTAGACGATATCTACCGGTGATCCCTCATCTACCCACTTAGTGATGTCTTCCAAAAACATAACATATTTGTTAAGCATGACCTCGCTTTAAAAAACCATGTTGAGATGGGTTTATCAAGTTTTGTTTAACAAGAAAATCCACCATGTGATCTTTAATTAGTCTTTCTAATAATTTGCAAATCACTGATGTTAAACTCACTGGTCTATAGTTCTCTGACTTGTTTCTCGAACCTTTTTTAAATAACGGTATAATGTTTGCCTCTTTCCATTCTAAAGGAACCACTCCCTCTTCTAATGACAAATTGAAAACTGTTGCAAGCGGTACGCTAATTTGTTCTACAATTTCCAATAGTAGTTTGGGCGGAATCCCATCCACTCCAGGTGATTTATTATCCTTCATAGCCCTTATTTTCCTAGCTACCATTTCCGGGGTTACAATTAATTGTCCTAAATAGTCTGAATCTGCCCCCTTGAACTTAGCCTCTGATACTGGCAGTGAACTAATATCTTTTCTGGTAAACACTGAGCTAATGTACTCATTCAGGTCTTCTGCCATTAAGAATCCCTCTGATATTATATTTCCAGCACTATCTTCTAGAGGACCGAACTTATCTTGAACTTTCTGTTTGCTTCGAACATATGCATAAAAACTCTTGCTGTCATGTTTTATATTACTAGCTAATTGTTGTTCATAGCTTCTCTTTGAATTTTGAATTTCAGCTGTAGATTGGTTAAGTGCTTCTTTATAACTGTTGTAGTCATCATCATTTCTAGTACATCTATATGACTTCCACATAATTTGTTTATACTTAATTTTTCTAATGGCTTCTTTCGATAAGTGTTTCTTTTTGGACCGTTTCCCTTGTTTTTTTAAGGGTACAAATTTATTGACTATGCACTTAATTTCACTCTTTAATATATTCCAGCATTCTGTTGCTGTCTTATTTTTTAGTGTGTTATTCCAGTCTACCTTTGCTAAATATTTCCTCATGTCCTTATACCTTCCTTTGTGGAAATTTCTCCTATACTGCTTTTTACTATTCCTTTCTGATTTTACTTTGAGAGATAAGTCGGAAAAATTGTAACATTGTTTTCTTACATCCTTGTAAAGGTTTGGTAGGGTGCTTTACACGGTTTCAAAAAATATGACTGCTACAAAAATTGGCAAAGTTATGGAGCATTGAACATGGTAGGGATCGAAAAGTGAAAATGAAGAAAACGGCTGTTGAAGTTTTACATTATATATGCAAATGAATTGCATGGAAATATTACATGCACAACATTCAAATGTGGCACACAGTATGTAATACGTATGTTATGTTGCAATGATACACTGGAAGTACAAATGTGCTGCTACAAAGACTTATCAAGTTATGCCAGATTATGTCTTCATGCCTGAGAGCAAAAGGTAGAAACACTGTTTGACACAATTTAAAACCTACAGGCAACTGTCCAGTTTAACAGGGGTCTAGTGGCTTAATGCTGTCTGTTGACACAAGCTACTGCCAGTGACCAATTACAGATTAGTCACAGCTTCCATCAAACAATAGCAGGCAGAGAATCTTAGCTCCACAGCTGGGTGTAATACACAACCAGAGCCACCACTGATTCATGGTCAAGTAGATTAGCTCAATGCACCAACTAAGACAATACACAACACTGTGAGTGACAGTGTCCAGAGTGAGGCCTAAGCAGTGTCCTCATTGCTGAATAGATCAATTAAACCTGCCAAGTGGGTGACATTCTGCACAAGTGTTCATTAATCCTTAGTGATTGTTCAGAACACCAGACTGACCACATACCTAAACAAAGCGAATGTAATAGGTGAAGAACAGGCAGTGTTCAGATAGGGGTATTGGTTGAATTGTATTTGTCGCAACTCAAAAGGCTTTATTGTGTCTTCATCGATTATAAAAAAGCATTTGATTTAGTAGACCGGCCCTCCTTGTGGTCTAAGATAATTTCATGCGGTATTAATGGTATTGTGTTGAAAGTTGTATACAACATGTACAAAAATGCTAAGTCATGTATAAATGAGGGCCAGGCTGTGTCAGCCTTCTTCTCATGTGTAGAGGTATGGCAACGAGAAAACTTGTGTCCTTTGTTATTTGCTATTTACCTGAATAATGTTGAACACTGTTAGTCACAATTATAACGGACTTGACATGGCAACTGTATAGCGGAACTACGTCAACTCTTCTAATGGTTGACATTTGGTTGTTTCAGGTGTCAACTATATTGTGAATCTGTAATTATTAGTCTATATTGATATAATTGATTTACACAGTACCATGTCTACACAAGGCATGGCAAGCATAAACAGAACAGTAGAATGCATTTAATATCAATAAAGTGTAGGATATTTCACTCTATAGTTGTCCAGAATATAAATTTTCTATGTTTGTCACCTACAGGTGACAGAATATTAATTTTCTATGTTTGTCACCTACAGGTTTCTACAGACAATACATCTTTAACCAATAGACACCACAGTCACACCATTTTATAATAATTAAATGAACATCAAAATAAACACAACTTGCAATTATAGAAAATCAGTAGTTTTGAAGATACAGTTTAAAAGTGTTAGGCAACTGTTCAGTCTAACAGGGGTCAAGTGTGTCTACTCTGCCTGGGTGCTGTGACCAATTAAAGATTAGTCAAGGTCTCAATGGCCTAGGCTGTAGAGATTAGTCACAGCTTTTGACTTTGTGGCACATTACACAACATCTACTGTTGGGGGTGGTCTCAAGGGCCCCTCTCAAAACCACATCACTAGATAATGTAAACCTTTTGCACTTTGGGGGCCCCTTAGGTGCCCTTAGAATGATTTAATCAAATACAGATTTCTTGTATATAGTAGAAGCACCCTAAGATACATCTATGTAAAATTAGAAAAAAAGTTGCTGAACAGTTTTTGAAAAATAGGACAAGTGTTACATTTTTACAAGTTTTGGGGTCCTTGGAGGCCCTAGGGAGCCCTTAAAATAGTGGCAGTGCCCCAAGATATGTCTATGCAAAATTAGAGAAAAAGTTGTTGAACGGTTTCTGAGATACGGCAGCTAATGGTGGACAGCGGATGGCGGACGCAGAGTGATGGCAATAGTCCCTTGGACCTTCGGCCAAAGGACTAAAAAATGGCAGTTTTTCAAAATTTGCCAATATTTGCTAAAAACGGTGGCTATTTTGTTTGTTACCATGGAAACGGGGGTCTGGCTGAAAAAAGTTCAATATATATTTTACTCGGTAAGACCCATTTCATGCATTGGGCATAACAAATTTAACTGTTTGCACAAATTAAAAAATAATCCTATCTACCTGCCATGTCTGGCATTAAATAGATGCAAACATAAATATGTTTGTGGGTGGGTGATGAAGAAAAGGAGGATAACTAGTCAAGTAGCAGTATTGTGCAATGTGTGAAGTTGTGACAATAATTAACTTGCTATAATTAAAAAAAAATTGTTGATTAATAATATACTGAAATGCAGTCAACGTTTTTGTAAGGCACTTGTAGATTGATATTTCTGAAATATGCATAATTGATGACTAAAAATAGCTGTTTTTAGTAGGAAATAGAAATGTTAAATAGAACGTATCTGTGTATTGATGACTAGTGCTACCTTTGTCATTTTCACAAATGTGAAGAATAAATTTTAATACGAATTAAATCAATTTTGTCCACAAAGCATTATGTTATAATGGTGCTACATAAATATTGAATGTTTAGTTATTTTTACACAGGTTAATATTACTGGTAATTGTCTGGTATACACGCCACATGCAGTCTGCATTTGTTACTGGATGTGTGTAGATGCGTGCATGCGTGCGTGCAAACATATGTGCCGGCACTATGTAAGTATACATGGACTCACATCTTTTATTTCTTATTCCATCCACTCACCCGGACCAGGCGTACTTTGCCAGCCCAAAGATGGTACTGTCCGCTGCTGCCGCTGCCTTTGGCACAACGACGGTCAACCTGCCTCTGTCGTAGCATGCCTGAGACAGACACCATCAACATCATAATAAAGAAATGTACTGTAATCTTACTTGAACAAATTAATTATTAATGCGTAAAACTGCATATGACTAAATTCAAGATATAATGATACACATTTATTTAAATAATTTCTTTCACTGTTACTTTATTGTTATAGTGTGCTATATTTATTTTAGTAATATAATTAGTACTAGTATTTAATGGTAGTTTTATTTATTCATTTGTTTATTTAGCAATTCTAGACCATGTTATTAATGTCAACATTAACCTTAACATATTGAGAAGTTAATCCTGGGTCTGGTGCTATAGAAAATAAAATAATAATAATTATTATTATATATCACCACAGACACCACTCGCACTAATGTTAGTTAAATGATCACATGAATTCTGACTTTATAATATTTATCAGTCACATTTAAGTTTGTTACAATGTTCAATGTCACACTAAATGTTCAGACTTTACACCCTTAAAGTCTTGTTAAGAAATAATTTTATTCTAAACTGCTAGTTTTACTATGCAATTTATGCATATATATGCACACATGCAAACACGCACACAGACATGCATGCACGCACACACACATGCATGCACATACATGCATGCACACGAACACACATGCATAAACATGCACACACACACATGCATGCATGCACACACATGCATGCATGCACACACATATGCACGCACCCACAAACACATGCATGCACACACATGCGTGCACGCACACACACATGCACTCATCCTCATTCATCCACAAGAATGAGAGACAGATGCAAGAGAATGTTACAAAGAGAAGAAGCCTCACCCGACATGTGTACACCTTGTTGTCGAGGCTGTGCTTATACTGACACTGACTTTCCACACTGTGTGCAATATCGTCTTCCTCATGGTTCACAGTCTGCTTACAGCGCCCTCTGTAGCCATAACAAAACTGTTTACATGCTGTTGTCATGACTACCTAAACTACAATGATAAAAATATCAAAATTACAAAGTCAGATTGTTTTCAACAACACTCATTTGGGTTGTCCATTGGTCAGAATAAATGAATTTATGCAAGTCAACAAGTTGCATAATAGATTCTATGCAATTGACAGAGCAAGTCTTCCGCAGGTGCTGGCCTGTGTGCTTGAGTCAATAACAGCTCCTGGATTATCTCACCAGATCAGATTACTCCGTAAGATAATTCACCAATCACAGCACTGGATTAGTCCAGATGTCTTATCACTCCGGTCAAGCAGTTACCCAGTGGTAGACGTGTTTTACATTCACTGATAATTTGAAATCCGCCCTCCTCCCCATCTTTCTTCCTTTCATTGAATGTGTAGGTAATAAATACTATTGTACATCGTTGGTAGAAAAGGAAGTTGGAAAATGTCAAAAAGCTTTCCCCACATTTCTTTGCAATATAGATGAACATGGGGGTTTATCCTCTCTAGTTTGTGTTCATGGGGTTTTGATGCGCTGACAGGCTTCCTCTTTTTCCATCGATAATTGGAATTTAGGTTTATATAGGTTAGGCGAATTACCCCCACCTTGCTAAGTAGAAGTTGTGTTTTTGGTTGGGAATGTATGTATTCTAGACATCTTATGTTTATACATGTAGTGGTTTTTAGTCCATTACAAGGTAGGGACGAATCATGTATATATTGTTATTGTCAAGATTGTAGGAATGTGGAATCTGAGAAACCGGAAGGCTGACACTGTACAAGGGTTCAGTGTCGTATCAGGTTTGGATTTTAGAGCTCACATTCCTATTAATGTCATTCCCAAACTGGCTGCACGATAAGCGGTCCAACTTCAATAAATAAACATCATTCATTTGGCCAGTTTTGATTCTCTGCTACATTGGACTTTTGTTGTTTATTGCATAAATACAGTTTATGCTGTGTATAAATTATAATATGATTGTACGACAAAAAAACAGTCACATCTGCATCTTTAACAGAAATGTTTTGGGTAGTTAATGAACAGAACATTCCTGGTTTGTGGATACCTTCATATTCAAGTTTTACTCTCAGTATACCTCAGCAGTTTCTGATAAAACTGACGTTGTTACCAAAGTTGATGAAGCAATGTTTCAGTTAGATTAACTTTCCCAGAAAAATACTGTACCAGATTAAAAACATAGCTAGGTGAAACATAACACATTTTACAGTAGTTTTGTTGTGGCAGTAAACATAATAATCAGGACATAAATCAGTGCCTGTGTCTGCCTATCACATATAATGCATTAATTCCAGTGTTAGTCATACATCAGTTTATTTATAACCAGTTGACACAAGAACACATATACAAACAATGACAACTGTGCTTACCAGCAAAAGCTCAGTAAGACCAAAGTTTGATTGACAGCTGTCACTCACCCGCAGGCCAGACAACTGGCTGTGCATGTGAAGTACTGGTCAGGGAACGTACTTGGCACCAGCTGCTCAATCTTTCCACTGAACTTCCTATTCAAGACCTAATAGAAGTACAAAAAAACAACTTATAAACACGACCACCAAACAATATATGTGCCACCATATTACATTTCATGCGTAGCATTCATTATTCAACAATGAATGCTCCAAATCAGTTAGAGGCCCTTAACTTATCTAAATCTAGGCCACTGCAACCATAACCAGGTTTCTACAACCAGGTCAACTGTATTTCATTGTGAATACATGAATAATGTGACATTGCCTTTGTCATATAAAATAACATACATGTAAACTGGATAAGAATAAATACACTGGTAGGAGTGTTGTCTGTGAAACCTGATCCTGTGCAACACACTTCTTCAGAGAATGTGATATAAGAAATCAACACCGTTTTCACGCAAGCTAGGATACAAATCGTTAATCGAACTGAACAATAATAAAATGGGCCAAGAGGCCCTGAAGTCTTTTGGACTATGTTGTGAGTTTGTAATTATTAATGAAATGGTTTTTGGTGAATCATAGTTACAGATCATTAAGGGTTATGATGGAAGTAAAATGTTGACATGTTTAGTGGAGACCATATGCATGCCAGTGAAGATATACCTGGAAATAAAATAGTCGAGTAGACCGTTTCATGAAGATTGTATACATCAGTTAATGTGTTATTAAAAATACTGTAGAATTTTATCCTGATACCACCCTCCCCCAGAATAGAAAGAAGAAAGAGATGAACTACAATAAAACTTTATTTGTTCACAAGGTACATATACATAACATGCATTTTGACTTAAAAACAGTAGTAATTAATGACATAATACCGATTGAATTGGTGTGAAGTAATAGCTGCAACATGTATAGAAAAACATCTGAATAATATTCCTTATAATTTTGGCTAAATATGCTTTAATCTTTTCGAGTATACCTAAGTTATTTTATTTTAATCCTAGATCATATCTTTATATTGCATTGATAATTATGTGTATTGCTGTTTTATAGTTTCTCAGGTTCTGCCAGTGCAGTAGGGATTCCCATTACACATTAGTTACAGCCCACATGGAGGCATTCTGTTTGACATTGGGACAATGGCAGGCAGAGAATAGAGATCAGTGGCCCAGGTACTGCAGGAGGCTTACAGCAGTAGGGAAATAGTAGGAAAATTTTGCATTTTGGGGGGCCCTGATGTGCCCTTAGAATGATTCAATGAAATACAAATTTCTTGTGTATATTGGCACTACCATGTGAAATGTCTATACAAAATCAGAGACAAAGTTACTGAAGAGTTTTTGAAAAAATAGGCAAAATGTGAAAATTTACCATTTTTGGGGGCCCATAGAATGATTAAATCAAATACAGATTTCTCGTGCATAGTGGCAGTACCCTAAGATATGTCTATGCAAAATTAGAGAAAAAGTTGCTGAATGGTTTTTCTGAGATATGGCAGCTAACGGCAGACGCAATGTGATGGCATAAGTTCGTTTGACCTTTGGCCCATAGGACTAAAACCTAAGCTTGACATTGGCAAACTAGCTTTCTCTGTAGCTGCACCCAAAAAAAGTGGAATCAACCCCCTATCACTTTAAAATCTACACCATCTTCTGGGTAAAACTCAACACTTATTTGTTTGAAATTGCATTCCCGTCCTAAGCTTTTGAATTGTGGTCCTTTGCTCTAACGATGATGTTCATGATGTTGCCTAATGATTCTTGTATAATGAGCCTCTGAGCAAAGATTCCTGAGGATAGAGGTGGCGGCTTATTGGGCACTTTAGAAGTTTATAATTATTATTAATATATATATGATTATGCTAAACTTGAATAAGGACCACTAAGAAAAAATATAATTGGGAAATGCCACTTTAAAAAATAATTTAGGTTCATACAGATACCATAAAATAGGTCACTGCACGCATAGTAATATATTACAACTTACAATATCAGTGATCTTCTATGGAAGGACAATGTTTTGTGACCAGGGCGTCAAAGAAAAAACATAAACATAAGTATAACATGTTGTTATTCTTAAAAAATTCTGAGGGACAATTAGTAACATTTTCAAACATTGCCCTGCCCCAAAAGAGGACAATTCATTAATATGAAAAATATATGTTTTATCTTTTAATATATTCCCCAACTTTGTTGTTCTCCTCTTTATTGCTGATCAGGAAGTAAGAGCTCTCACCTCTTAAGTGGTCCATAATTTATAATTACATAACTGAATAATATACGTCAGAACCAATCTAAAACCTTCATAGGAGCCCATTTTATACCAGCCCACCCATTTAGTTTTATTCGCTGCCTTTATATATGTTTTCCTACTACGCTTAACCTAATTTATGTATCATGCTGGCCGAGTGTCAAAAATAATATATCCATCTATACAAATCACGTGATGCCTCAGTTATCTTGCCTACCATTGATAACAGTGCAGATTATGCAGACACGGTTGACCTGGTAATGGGCAGCAGTGGTTGAACCGTATTTAGCTAACAACTGAAGATAGACCATTACTGTACAATGTTACAATGTCTTAAAGATAAACATAAATTCTGATAATTTTGTCATAAAATCATGTTATAAATGTAGTATATTAGTCACTTATAGAAATTTTTACATTAAACATGACCCAGATATATTTTAATAAACCTCAATGTATGTCTATGAATCTGTTTGGTTTGATTGTTTCTCAGTAAACATCATGGTTACATTGCATGTAGAGGGGGCTATAACTTGACAGACCTGTTAATGATATGCAACATGTGACCCCCAAAGCCTTTATGACTGTCCATAGGTATTACAAATCATTGACAACTGTTTGTAGGTATACTAAACCTAGACTAGTGCTGCCAATCACCAATTGCGCCCTAGGCGAGATGGTTTGCTATTTTGCGAAAATAAATTTGAATTCTTCGCTACATTGGCGAAACGTTAGTATTCACTGCCCTCCTCCCTTTGAGTTGTTTCAAACGACATATAACATTATATATATATATATGTCGTGTATTGTGTATCTGCTAAAAATGGCTAATTGGCTAAAGAAAATTCTTACCTTTAGCCAAATTGGCTAAACAAATTTTAGATCCAGCGCTAGCCTAGTAAACTACAAAGTTGATATTCATCAACAGATAATGGTGAAATGATACCTATTTAAATTGTGGCAAATAACTTCATTAAAAAACATTTGGAGTTTTGGACTGTCACTGTATCAGAATGGAATATAATCCAGTAGTTTATACTATATAAAGTGATACAATGACATAGACTTTGTACTTTTTAATAATGCAGTGTACATGAACAAATTGTGGTCGGAAAAGGCAAACAAGCATGTCTGATGCTGCCAAATTAAGTACATAAAATAACCTTACCTGCAATGCACTGAAAACGACTGTTGGTTTGCGCTTTGACCGCACATTCGTATTCATCAGCTGCTTTGTGACAGCGTTCAGTAGCCCACTGAAGTCAGTAGGTGGTGCTGTCGTTTGTGTACCGATGTACTCCAGTGAGCTGAAGGCGTCGATCGACAAACCTAACTCCTGAAAACGTTGTCGCAGAAATCCTTCAGGGGAATCGCCTCCCATATCTGAAAATTGGAAAATGTTCTGTGTGATACATATATTTAAATTTAAAATATACAATAAGGTGCCATGGTATTATAGATTTTAGGCTGAATAATACTCAAAAATTTCACCTAAGTACTCAACTGAAAGTGATGCTCGCACATGACTACATGCATTTATTTTTAAACAGCAATATAATAATAATAACATAATTTTTATTTCAGAGGCGCATCAAAACAAAAGGATTGATCACTATCAAAATCCATCAGCAATATTCCAGTTGTCAACATATGGGTCAAGGAGCTAGGGAGCTACGGTGGATAAGCAAGATTGTAAAAATAAGTTTTTAAATGACGACAGAATTTTTAAATATTTTCAACTGATCTAACACTAAGAGGGAGCATATTCCAAAGAGTTGGTGCAGCAACAGAAAAAGCCCTAGTGCCAATTTTAGTGTTGACTCTAGGAACAAAAAGTAGGTCAGAACTAGATGATCGAAGCGGGATAGGTTTTCTTACAGGATTAAGCAGGGAATGCAAATAAAATGGCTGCTTTCTGGACAGTATGTAATGGTACAGATCTTAAATATTATACGATACCATACAGGAAGCCAATGCAAAGACTTCAAAAGTGGTACAGAGCGGGAAAAACAAGGAGATCTTATAACTACCCTTGCTAGACAATTTGGACATGTTGAAGTTTTGTAATATCTTTGCTAATGACATTATAAAGGAGGGAATTGCAATAGTCAAGTCTGCTGCCAACAAGCGCTATTGCAATAGTTTTAGCAACAGCAAAAGACATATATATATATACCGGCGAAGATCACGAATATAATAAAAACAGCAGCGACATGTTTGAGATATGTGTTGTTGGAAATTGAAGTTACTATCAAAGATCACTCCTAGATTCCACACCGAGGATGCTGGCATGATAAGCTGATTTAAAATACGCGTAGGAAAAAAACCATCAAGTTTACTACGAATTGGATTGGAGTACCAATAATGATCAATTCAGTTTTATTTGCATTTAATTTCAACTTGCTGTCAGTGGAAGATATCTTGGAGGCAATCACTAAGTTGGTTAAGGGAGCAATTTTTATCCAGGGTAGCCAACGAAATGTAGATCTCAGTATTATCCGCATAAAGATTAAATGATAATTCAAGTTGTGTCTTTGTATAACAGAGCTTAGTGGCGTGGTGTAGAGTAAAAAATGGGCCAAGTGGCCCTGAAGTCCTTTGGACTAATACGTCTATATGTGACCCCGGCTGACCAAATGAGTGATAAGTCGGAAAAATTGTAACATTGTTTTCTTACATCCTTGTAAAGGTTTGGAAGGGTGCTTTACACGGTTTCAAAAAATATGACTGCTGCAAAAATTGGCGAAGTTATGGAGCATTGAACATGGTAGGATCAAAAAGTGAAAATTAAGAAAACGGCTGTTGAAGTTTTACATTATATATATGCAAATGGATTGCATGGAAATATTAAAATGATACATTGGAAGTACAAATGTACTGCTACAAAAACTTATCAAGTTATGCCAGATTATGTCTTCATTTGTAAAACTAAGAGGACAGATTATTTGAGAGCAAAAGGTAGACTCACTGTTTGACACAGTTTAAAACCTACAGGCAACTGTCCAGTTTAACAGGGGTTTAGTGGCTTACAGATTAGTCACAGTTTCCATCAAACAATAGCAGGCAGAGAATCTTAGCTCCACAGCTGGGTGTAATACACAACAAGTAATAAATATATGATACATTTGAAATACAAATGTGCTGCTACAAAAATGTATAAAGTTATGCCAGATTATGTCTTTATGTATAAAATTAAGAGGACAGATTATTTGAGAGCAAAAGGTAGTCTAAAGAAAATAAAAAATGGGTCAGCTGGACGGTGATAGACCGTTTGAACTTGAAGACTTTGTCAAACTTTTGTCTCGACTTCACTAAAGGCGGTGTCCTGCTGTCAGAACTTCGAAACGTTTTATTCACCTAACTTACACGCCTTTGTCAGTAAGAATAATGGGATGATAATTTACACCAACGTTGTTTCCCATAGAAGTCATTTTGTGGGATATATTAGCATTAGTCGTGCCAATTAAAAAATTAGTGCTATATAATAGTAGTTTGTCAAAATGTAAACAAACTCAACGACAGTTGCAGCTTAGCGTTAGCCTGTTCTGAAATATTTTAATGACATAATGATATATTTCACATAAATATATAGGGAGCTAATGGAGAGGCCCATCATAATCCATAGAACTACAAAATGAAGTATCTAAAAGTCACACTTCATATATTGAGTGACACATCTCATACTGTCTTTCTAGACTGTCGCAATGTCCAATAGTTTCCTATCACAACCCTCGTGTACAATATACCAAAGCTATATATTTCCAACACCACAACATATGTATTATCATTGGATAGGTAACTGAATAATCTTTCAGATGAACGCAACTTGTAGCAGCAGAAAATGAAGCATACAAAAGTTACACCGCAAACAATGACATGCATTCTCAAAATGTGATTCATTCAAAAATTAGTGCTATAGTAGTTTGTCAAAATGTAAACAAACTTAAAGACAGTTGCAGCTTACTGTCCACCAAGCAGTAGCAGAGCAGTTTTAACATTCATGTGATGTTTATTGTGAGCATGGCAGACAAATGGTTATCATATGTAGAAAGGTACAGAAAGAAACTGACATTTTCTATAAAAAGAACACGTTTGCCTATCAATAGCATGTATTTCCTATTGTTGCTGTTTCTGCCGGGCAGAAACAGTTTCTGCCCGGCATAAATCAAGCAACCCTGTAGGTAATTATTAATCAAATGTTTTTTGGTGAATCATAGTTACAGATCATTAAGGGTTATAATGGAAGTAAAATGTTTACATGTTTACTGTTTACTTATTGCATTTAGAGGAATAATTATAATAGAAAATAAAATGTTGTGGCACATATTTTTAAATACATGCATCGATGAGAAACCGGGAATTACTTTTCTGTGGCCTAAGAATAACTAATTTCAATTAACTTTCTTCTTATATAAAACAACTGCATAAAAATATATATCCATACAAGACACCGCATGTGACAGATGTTTTGTGAAGGGGAATAGTGTTCTGTTTCTAGTACAAGGTGCTGTGTTTGTTAACCCAAGCCTCTGCCAGTGACCAATTACAGATTAGTCATACTGCCTACCACCAGCCACAGTGACCCAAGCCTCTGCCAGTGACCAATTACAGATTAGTCACACTTTAACCAGCCAGCCACATTGAGGTGTGAGAGATGTTGTGGGAAAGGGAGTAGTTGAACAAAAGGACTGGAAGCCTGCTAGAGCTGCTGCTACAGTTGGCCATTAAATTTAGTTAACAAATTTAGCATTTTAGGGGACATTTGGAGCCCTTAGATTGATTGAATCAAATACAGATTTCTTGTGTATAGTGGCACTACCATATGAAATGTCTATGCGAAATTACAGAAAAAGTTACCAGTTTTCGGATCCTTTTGGGGGGTCATTAGGTGCCCTTAGAATGATTCAATCAAATACAGATTTCATGTGTACAGTGACACTACCACATGAAATGTATATGCAAAATTAGAGAAAACGTTGCTGAACAGTTTTTTGAAAAAATAGGCAAACTGTTACATCTTTACCAGTTTTGGGGTCCTTGGAGGCCCTAGGGAGCCCTTAGAATGATTCAATCAAATACAGATTTCTCGTGCATAGAGGCAGTGCCCTAAGATAGTCTATGCAAAATTAGAGAAAAAGTTGCTGAACGGTTTCTGAGATACGGCAGCTAACGGTGGACAGCAGACGCAGAGTGATGGTAATAGTCCCTTGGACCTTTGCCCATAGGACTAAAAACAAAGGCCCAAGAACAGAAACCTGGGGAACACCAAATAAAGTTGCCAGTGCAGCCGAAAAGCAGTTCCCAATCTTTATAGTTTGGTATAGATCTATCAGTTAGGTATGAAGAAAACCAGCTTAGAGCTGTGCCAGATATGCCCTACCACTTTAATAAGTGCTCAGTGAGAATGTCGTGATCAATTGTGTCAAAAGCAGCAGAGAGATCTAGTAAGGTAAGTGCAGTCACTTTGCCATTATTAATGTTCAAGTTAATGTTATTGTGAACCTTTAAGAGGGCAGTTGAATGAAACTGTCTATGCTGATTGTGACACATTAGTTAAGACATCTGTACTAATGTGAGACCTTAGACGAGTTGCTACAACTTTTTCTAGTATTTTGGAAATAAAGCTGAGGTTAGAAATAGGTCTATAACTGTTTAGGTCTTGTTTAGGCAGAGATGACTTCTTAAGAAGTGGTGTGACATGGACGTATTTTAAATCATCAGGAAAACAGCCAGAGCAAAGTGATGCATTTATAGGTTATAGGTCCATTAATGTATCGAGACATGCTTTTAGCAGTATTTTTTGAAATGGGATGACTTATTTGGGGAGGACATAATTATTTTCTAACTTCATCAACTGTTGCTTGTTCAAATGATACAAGTACAGAATTTACTTGTGGAAAGTCCACAATTACATTACTTAAAGTATGACCTGGGAAAGCAGAACGAATAATATTGATTTTAAAGTTCTAGACTAGAGAATGAGTCACATAGAGACTTAACTGATACATGATCAGGTAGCAATGGAGCAGGCCGTCTATGTAGAATGTTATTGATGCAGTTCTAAAACTGACGCGGTTTATAAGACTTATTTATGCCCATATCTGTATAATAATCTGATTTAGCTTTAGCCATTTGTCTGTTACAGAGGTGACATTGCTTAGTATATATATATATTTTGTTAAAGAATGTTTTGTAATTTAAATTTTAATTGCAGGGCCATCTTAGAAGTCAGAGTTAGATATAGCATCCATTGATAAATTCAACATTTACAGCTAGGTGCAATAATAAGGGCAGAAGAAAAAGTAAGAATTCATATCAATTAACGACCGATAATAATCATAAATAATAACAGAAAATGCATTACTGCTGTGTATTATTATTATTACTTAATTACCAATATACCTTCTATGGCACCACTGTACTTACTATGGTATCTGCTCAGGGCTCCAAGTTGCATTTGCGAGTATAATATTACGCCTGCGACTGGATAAATTGCTTTAATCGCAATGTGTCACTTAGAACTTTGTCCATTAATAATTTAGTTACTGCCCTGACAGGCAACTGACCATTTGGGCCCTTGTGTTAATATATTAAAATGTATTAGCCATCAGACAAATTGTGAATGATTACATTTTAACCCCTTTCTCTGCCCCTGCTTATCCCCTATAGTAGCAAATATTGATAAATTGTAGCAAGTGACTGATGACTTTTTTGCCTAAGGTTATGAGTTCATACTCTTATGCAGGCACACTTGTTCTGTCCACCCTTGTTCTGTCCACCCTTGTAGCACTTGGTGATTTGGGCAACCAGCAGAAAGTGGAAACTCCTAACCAACTAGCTGTTTTTTGTTTGTTTGAAGTTTAAACTGAAATAGTGTGTGCCGAAGCAAAATTCAATCTAATGCCTGTTATAATATATAGGGGATAATGTTCCTTGTGTTAAGACGGTATGTATATACATGTATACACAGTCAAAATAAATACATATAATGTAAAAGCATTCAATTGCTTAAGTAATTGTTATAGTTGAGATATAAGTTTCAAAACAATTACCAGGTAGCATGCATGGCTAGGTCCAATTACATAACTGTATGTGGAATTTGTTACAAACAAAACGTTATGTATAGTAGCAAAGATGATAATTCAGAACGCTGTAGTATGTAGTGTTGATTATTTTGTATAAAATTGTGTTCAATAAAATGCCATGACATGTATAGTTTTGTATTTTAATTAGCCAATGCATGTGTGCTTGTAAAAAATATATTTTGCTCCTAAATATTTCAATTTAGGAGGGCAACGCTCCTAGCTCAGAATGTTAACTGTATGTATTTGCTAGTTCGATTCTTCAAACAATTATAATTATATATACTATAGTCACCCAGCGACCTCAAATATGACCTCTAGACCCAAAAGCAAATTACTCCAATCCATTTAATGATTCATGGTACAAACCTAGATGTAATACATGTTCTATCTATAGTGAAAAATAGGTTTCGAATCCTGGTGCCGTCTAGCAGTAGTTCGGTACTGGTTTGGCTGCTGTGTCGAATTTTGGGCAATTTCGTTCACCCTACGTTGCCTGTGTCTTTTGGAAGAGACGCTATACGCCATTGGTCCCTTCTATCTGGTGTCTATGCCAGGAGAACTAAAAGATCCCATGCAGGAGTACGGAAAAACCTATCGTTGACTCATTGAGTGGAGGATTCATTTTCCAAAAAACTTTTCAACAGAATCATCAACAAATGAAGTTGGTCGTATAATGGAAGAACTTACTCTTTCCGAGAGTGTCTGTGTGCCGTGTCTCATGGAAGATGACCACAGCTGGACCAAGGTCAGAGGGCCGTAGATTCATGTTGCCCCTACGAACCGCCGCTCGCAACTCCTGTGAGAAATGCTTCGAGTAAGCCGCCGACGCATCGCCAAGAAACTGAAACAGGTCGTTGTGAAGTCTATCTGCATTACTGCGATAAATCACAATGTCGGACACCGCGAGTACCTTCAGCAGCAGTCGTGTTCGCTGGTTCTGATTGGCCGATATCCCAAGGAGGCCTTCGCTGTCCATGATGATAGCATTTCGGATGGGGTCAAAGGCTGACCAAACCCCCATCGTGCATGATATCTGCTCGGCTGAGGTCGTGAAGACTTCTTTGCCACCGAAGAATGTGTGGTTGAGTGTGTGCGATTTACCATCGCCTGTGTTGCCAAATATCGATACAACCTTGACGAGGACATTTGGGTCACAACCTAGCTTCTCGATGAATTCTCCTTCATTTGCAACCTAAACAGAGAAGTTTGTACGCAGTGAATACATGTTTGTATAGATCTAGATTTTACATATTAGACAGATTTAATGAAACAGTGTCACCTATTTTAAAGACATCTTACAACTAAACCTAGAACTGCACCTCAGGAACAATTCAGTTTCTAGTTAATATTTTAACATTACATGATTTTCAGTGTTATTTTGTGGGAGTCATGTACATGTGTATTAATGCTGAAAAAACACAGAACAAACTCATATTCACCTAAGTGCTACACTTGTTATAACTAAATTAACATATTAAAGAACATATCATCAAATAGAAAATACTATGTATGTACTATTATATACCCCAAATAATCTAGCAGTCAGTGTATATTTTTGCCAAAATAGTACAAGGTGGCACCTTACAAACGTATTACAATTTCCTAAACACGACTGGAATGTAATATTTACTATTCTGTTAATTAGCAATGTTGTTTCTACATATGTTGATCTTTAGGATTTGTTAGGATTATCTAAAAGTTGCATAAAGTGGCATACTTTCAGGTTCTCCTGCTGATCGGCAAGGAGGAAGCTGGTACAGTCGTTATAGACAGTATCCACAGCGCTCTCTTCTATCTGTATCCTGATTGCTTTCCCGCAATCTGTCATGTTTGTTGGTGCAACAACTGAGGCAGCATAAGCCAGTTCTGCCAGTCCTTGATTGTCTACAGTCGTCCCAACAGTGCCTGACGGACAGCTCTCTTGAGGAGGCAGGGTAAGATACATTAACGACAGACTGTCATTGTCATCACTATCCGGTGACAGCAAGTTCACACTGTTCTTAGTATTCCGTGCGGAAAATTCGTCCGCCGACCCATCTTTTATGCAAATTCCGTCAGTAGGGGGGTCGTCCAGGTTGATATCGGCTAATCCGAGCGACATCGCGTCGAGTCGCTGTGGTTTGTGGTGCTTCCGTCTGCCGTGTGCGTGAACACTCTGGTTGCAGTCGAAACACATATTCCGCGCGCACTCATCGCAGCGCACATCGGCGTAGTTTCGCCGCGAACACGTCGGTAGTTGGCAGAGTTTCTCGGGCGGAGGCGGCTCGAGACGCCGCCGATCGTGGAAGGTGGTCCGCGGCAGCTCGTGCAGCTTCAACTCGCACTGAGCGCATTGCAGCGACCCGCACTCGTCACACTCGTAGCGAGCTTCCGCGTTCTCGCCGTCACAACAGTACTTCTCCTGACAATGTTTTATAGACGAGACGCCCCTGTTTGTCATCCTGGCATGCGACTGTCGTCCCGATGTTTTCTTCATTGCATATATATGAAGTTCGGGCTGACGCTTGCGTTTCGCAGGATGGGGAATCCCAAACAATCAGGTTAGAATGACTCCGTCTTGTTTATGATTACTCATGGATCTACAAAAGGTCATGGTCGAGTTGTGCTTCGAATTAGGGGTGTTCTCAATATGTGTCCAAAATATTGTAGGGCCTATAAGCGATTCGCGCCATTATTATTATTTTTAAATATTAATAAACTAATCGTTTTGTATGAAACGTGTCTGGCTTATATGGGCAGAACACACAGTTAAAATTACAAATAAATTAATAAATGCACCAGAACGCGTGCTGCCTCTAAACTGCGTGCGTGCATATATGTGCGTGCGTGAGTGCGATCGTGTACATGTTTACGTGTATGTACACATGCTTTTGTGTATACGAATGCATTCATATAAGTATGTGCATGTCCGTGTGTGATGGTGTGTGTGTACATAATAATGTGCACATATAAATGAAATTGTGTACATGTGCGTGCATGGTATACGTGTGTACGTGTCACGTAAATAAATTTCATGTGTGTGTGTGTGTGTGTGTGTGTGTGTGTGTGTGTGTGTGTGTGTGTGTGTGTCACATAAATTAATTTAATGTGTATGTGTGTGTGTGCGCGTGTGCGCGTGTGTGTGCATGGACGTGTGTGTATGCGAGCGTGCGTGCGTTGTGTGTGTGTCATGTAAATTAATTGTGTGTGTGTGTGTGTGTGCGCGCGTGTGTGTGTGCATGGACGCATATATGTGTGTGTGCGTGCGTGCGTGCATGTGCAGAATGTGTATATGCATGCGTATATGTACGTGTATGTACAGTATGTGTACAGTGTGTGTACCGTGTGAGTAATAAAAGTGTGTATGTGTAAATTGTGTATATAGCTATAGAATGTGTACCACTAGGGGATTATATTGTACATTATGTGTGTAATGTGTGTACATTAATTGTGTGTACAACATACCTACAGCTATAGTGCATATGTGTAATACGGCGTACATTGTGTGTTCATTGTGTGTATATTGTATACACATTGTGTGTGTGTACATTGTGTGTAAATCGCATGTACATGATGTGTGCATTGTGTGTACACTCTGTGTGCGTGTGTGGGGGTGTAGTGTTTGTGGGTACAATTAATGTAATTTGTTATATACTGTGTACTGCATCAGTCTGTGTATTTACATTGTGTATACATCGCGTGTATATTGTGTGTGCATTGTGTGTATACATTGTATGTGAATACTATTGCGTGTTCCGCTAGTGTACGTGTGTAATTGTGTGTAGCTATTAGCTAATAGCTATATAGTATGTGTACCGCTAGTGTACGTAGGCTTGTATTGCTAATATGTGGAGTATTTGTGATTTGACCAATGTGGTTGCAGCCACCCATCACCCTCGTTGAGGTTCACCAGAAACGTTAAAACTGCACCCTCTTTGAGAGTCACGATGCAAAAATACCCCCAACTGCACCCTACCCCATTGAGGTTAACCAAAGACCTCCAACTGCACACCCATAAGCCAAAACCCGCATTGACACTCGTTCAAACAAAACATGGGGGGCTACATACGCCTATTACACTCCATGGATCCGCGCATGATACATCCTATATGTATACATGTAGCAGACACGACAGAACCGGGCAGTAGGCTTGGGGGTTTGAGTCCCCCAATAGTTTTGGTCAAGGGACTGGATATAGGACTGTAGCCCCCATTATTTAGGGAAGGGGTGTGCATCTTAGAGTGGAACTTAAAATTGTTTGGAGGGGGCTGGAGGTTCAATGGTACATCTAGAGGTATGCTGTACGTCAACGTTAAGTATAGTGAATTATGTTTTCAAATATGGCTGAGACTTGCCAGTTTACCATTAATTTTGAGGCTCGACTGTATCCATGGCAGTGGTCTATTCTGTAACCTTTCAAAAATAATGAATGGTACTTTTCAAATACCATTAAGAGTACCACTGACACCTAATGATTTATCATTGAATGGTCTAGTGATATTGAATGGTATTTTCAAATGCCATTGACAGTCATAATGGTACAGAATGATATTTTCCGATACCACTAAGAGTACCACTGAGACCTACTGATTTAGCATTGAATGGTACTGAATGGTATGTTCAAATACCATTGAGAGTACCACTGAGACATACTGATTTATCATTGAATGGTACTGGGTGTTATGAGAGTACCCCTGACACCTGATTTATCATTGAATGGTCCAGTGGTACTGAATGGTATGTTCAAATACCATTGATTATTGAGAGGTACCACTGGGACATACTGATTTATCATTGAATGGTATTGAATGTTATGTTCAGATACCACTGAGAGTACCATTGGAACCTGATTTATCACTGAATGGTCTAGTGGTATTGAATGGTATTTTCAAATACCATTGAGAGTACAACTGAGACATAATAATATATCATTGAAAGTCCAATGGTACTGAAAGGTATTTTGAAATACCATTGAAAATACCACTGAGTCCTACTGATTTACATTGAATTGCCCAAGGGTACTGAATGGTATTCAATGGTATACCATATTGGCTCTTTTTTGTTAGGGTATTAATTCCGACCCCATTGTGTAGGGTCCACAATATACGCACAGCTAGGGTGTGTACGTACAGTGTACGTGCGTGCGTGCAGTGGCGTGCAGCGTGTGTGCATGTGTGTGCGTACATGTGCGCGCGTGCTTAAGTTGTGTGTAGATACGTCAATGTACAGATGTACAGGCCACTAGCATGATAAAAGCATGCATTGAGGCATCCAACTGCAATTAACCCCTTGACATTCATACCTTCAGTTGTACCCCATTTTGAGTCCTCCAACAGCACCGCCCCAGTCTATCCCAGCCTTTGTTGGGTAGCGGTGCGAATTAACGCACGCCCCGCGCCCGACCACCACCCGTCCCCCAACTCACGGGCCTGCATGCCTCCAAGAATTGACTCCACCCCAGTGGGTTAATTATTACTCCCAAATGGATGGATTTTTAGCGTCCCTGGATAAGCAGTGGTTTCATTTGTGCAATTTTGATACGGTCCCGAAAGAAAACAGTTCGCAGTCTCTCCGAGATGAGGCGCTGCAGTAGAAACTACTCCGCACCATATATGTTATCTCAGTACCATTCGCCGGCAAATAAATGTATTCAGTTCGATTTAAGCACACATTGTATTTTGTCTGACGTATTGCAACAATACTTACACAAGCTTCAAAATAAATTCAAGCGTTATTTTCCTTTAGGGGGTTTCGTATATTGTAATTATTGTTACAGCTTATTATTAAACCAATAGAAACGCAGCAATAATGCGTTTGCTCGACCGGTTGCCATTTTGAGCGAAATTGGGAAGCCAAGAAAATTCTACTGACTTGAAAGTCAGAGAAAATGGTTAAGCGAAAGAAGAATGTCGCATTAATTGAATCAGATAGCGATGATAGTGATAGTGGTTCCGATTTTGAAGAGGTATAACTTCTCAGTGACCAGCTGTTCTTTTACATAACTGTAAACAAAATAAAATTAATTAACTAAGTAGCTCCGTTGCACTTGCAGTTAAAAACACGCATCCGAATTTATTACAAAATTAACCACGAATGTCTATTTTAATGAGTAAAAGAAAACATTTCGATCCATTCAATATTTTGTTTCCAAATACGCCATCGTTCCAAAAGAAAACTACCCTGCCTTGAAAATCTAATTAACCTCTGTTACTGTTAGGCCTATTCTGGCTTAATAAATCTTCACTCAATCTTCTTCACACCCAACTGATTCGGTGAATTAAAAGTTTGTGAATTTGTCATGTCTTGGTTATACTTGGCAGGAAAGTTGATCATGCAGAGCCCTCAACAATGTTAAGTAAAACCAACCAAAACGTAAGGAATCATGAGGAAAACTGTCTCTAAATTTGACTCGAACGTCAGAAGTGTGAACCTTACAGGTTGAAGAAATAAAATAACATTGATTAGTTTTGTCATTAGATTGCAATTGAAGATAGCCATTAATAAAAAAAGCTCTTCCTTTGAAAAAATTCAATAAGATTTACTCCAGTAGTCTAGAATCTGTACGAATGTCAATGTCCCCGTGGACTTCAGGAAGAAAAAGGAGAGCACAAGTACATATCTGACTATTCCTTTCTTTCAGGCCCTGAAAGCTCTGGCTAAGAAGAAGAAAACAAACCCTGAATCGGCTGCTGCTAAGGCAGACAGTGACAGTGTATCGGAGTCTTCCTCAGGCAGTGATGAAGAAGTATGTTATTACTGATTAGTGACATTTACAACTGGTATTTTTGGTGTATGTAGTTCAGGTTTGGGTTACACGACCTGATATCATTGTGTGCAACAAGCAAATGTTGCATGTGATCAGATTGCATCATGATATCTTCCTTTCTAAACTGTTCAATGCCACTATTGTGTGATGTCACATTCAGTATGAAATAGCCTTGACCTTTTTTAATGATGTAGGAACAGTGAATGACATAGTTGTGAATGTAAACAGTTTTGAATGTAAACGCCTTCATTTTTGTGTCAAGCACAGTGTCGTAGAGCATCAGACTCTCAGTAGACAGATTCCAGGTTTTAATCCTCTTGCTGCCAGTTCGAATCTTGGGAAAGTTCGCTTACTCGACGATGGTCCAGCTCAAATGACTATGAATGAGTACCTGGCTTTACTGGCGGATATTTACAAGTATATTTGTATGAATAGTCTTCATGCACTAATTGGCACATGGCTGAATGCTTCCCAGAGAAGTCGAGGTGGTGGTCGATTGAACTGGTCTATCCGAGAGTAAGGTGTAAGGCGCTGTGTGTAGTCCTAAGGACAGGATACCTAGCATAAGAATGTAATCTATAATTATATAAAAACAGTTTTTCGTAAGATATTTCTGGAGACAAGCTAGTGATTCACAGACTAGCAAATTCTATGGTCCATCTTCCACTATTTATTTACCAATTATGAACAGAAAAGTAGTTGTATCAAACATAACATGGTCAGGTGTCATAGAGTGGTTTCAAAGAAAGGCATACCCATTATATTCAACAGCTGGTTGTAAAAATTACAGCATAGTGCAGTATTCATGCCGGTTCACAAACGCCACCAGTTTATCTCGCCGGACACGGCTAGGCTGCATCCAATGCATAGTTCGTTAGAATTCTTAGGCCCTTAGTTGTTTCTGAGTCAGCTAGTCCAAAGGACTACCTGTCGGCTAAATCCATCGTGCACCCGGCATATAGTTAAATGTTAAAATTATTACTCTTTAATATCTTATGTACTTACATGTAAAATTCAAATGATAGACATTCACGTGTATGATTAAACTTAAAGAATGTAAAAAAAAATTAATGTGGATTGTAAATTAGTAGGGCCAGTTCAAATTCAGCAGGGCCAGTTCAAAATTGATCTGGGCCAGTTCATTTTTTCGCTAATTTCAAACTGTAGTGTAAGGATCTTTCTGTTTTGGCTGGTCCAAACTGCCTGGAACAATATAACTATTCAAAACCTTCATAGACTCATAGTTATCCCTGAAATGACACCATTGTCTTGTGCAGAAATAATTATAATGACCAAAACGGCTTCTAGTCTTGAAAATGCTTTGTGGTCATTTTCATATCAAAAGCGTTGCCACCTGTCATGCCTGCAGAGTGTTGTGTTAAGGAGTTGGCGGTAGATGCAAATCGATCACTTGTTTTTTACAAAATGAGTCTCGTAGTTCTGTAAGTGATAACATTTTGGTCATTGACAGTGGACATCTGGCGGAAAGAGGAAGAAGAAACAAGCAAAATTAAAGAAGCCTGCAAAGAAGGCTGTGGCACATTTGTCATCTGAAAGTGAAGCTGAAGGAGGCAAGAGTTCCGAACCAGAAGAAGGTATATTAGTCGTCTCAGTTTTTACATGTGTGCTTGAATAGTTGCCATGTTTATGTTACACTAAATAAATAAATATACTTATATAGCACCAACTCTAGTTAGAAACTATTCACTAAACAGCTGATAAGTGTCTTTCTTATCCATCTCAATAGTTTCTCTCTCGCAACCTGTGCTTTAATTGCGAACTAGAAAGATGATTTAATATCTATGGCTACGCCTATGTATTATTTAGCAAAGACCCTAAGGTCATTACACCAATGTAGGGAGTGGTTGTGTGCAATAGCACTGCTGGAGCTTTAGTAACAGTGATAATGATTGGATGTATTCGCACACCAGCAGTTATTTTTGTTGTACTGGATGTTTTCGGACAGCTGAGAATTTAATTATGGTTAAGTGTCCGAATACATATTGTCAGTATGGTAGTAGAACTATTCCCATGATGGCCTGTACGTTGTGTATACCCATCTACGCACTAGCTCATCCACGATATATATATTGCTTGAGCTACACATTAAAAAATACATTGGAACCTCGCTATTAAGGTCACCCTCGAGACTGGGCAAAGGTGACCTGAATAGGGAGGTGACCTTATTACTGTGACTAATTTCCTATACTTTATTGTTACAAAGATAACTTGGGACTGTGCCAGGGTGACCTTAATTGCAAGGTGGCTGTATTACTGAGGTGATCATAATGCAAGGTTCTACTGTACGATGGCGTGTGTGTGCAGGTGAGGTGTCTGACTCCGGGAGTGATGGTGGCTCCGGTGATGACAATGACTCCGACTCGGTGGAGGAGTTCCAGGATGGACTAGACGAGAACCTGATCGGGGATGACGCAGACAGACAGCGACTGGAGGAGATGACGGAGAAGGAGCGGGAACAGGAGCTGTACAACCGCATCGAGAGGCGGGAAGTCTTGCGCACAAGGTATGGCGTGACTCGGGTGCAATACCGTCTACTACTACTACCGTAAATTCTGTATTTGTAGCCGCACCCCTAATTAAAGCCGCACCCCGACTTTTGACCTAACCCCTGATTTTCCTCCGCGCAGTTTGTCACAGGCAAAAACCTTATTTAAAGCCGCACCTGGACTTTGAGCCATGACCATTTTAGCCCTGCGTGTGACATACTTCCGTAGCACACACAATTAGAAAAATTAAGAGGTTCCATAAAGAAAGTCATAACTTTGCTATTAATTATTATAAATGAATGAATATGGTATAATTTTATTGGTAAAAGACTTAATTGTAATGTGTTGATAATAACATTTTATATTATCGTTGGAATATTACTATACGTGAATGTTGTCAAATGGAAAACAAAAATAAACAAATTTCACCATGCTACCAGAAAATAACTGAGTGGTTGAATGTCCTTACATCCAGTGAACGAAATGTAGCCATGCATTTAAGCTATACGGTAAAGCTAGAATTATTAAAATATTTTGAGAAGTTTTATTTTTATGCCATTTTATGTAGAATCGTATAAACTCGATGTTATAAATGCATTGAAAAGACTAAGAGCTAGTTCAGTGCAGTTGTACCAGCTGAGTTGACTTCAAAGGTGTTTGATTGACAGCCAGTAATTACAATGTAATAATTGTCTTTGCTGCGCAGCAGTGAGACCGGATGTGATCTTGTGGTTTGGCCTAGTTCTTCCAGTTCCAGACAGTTGACCCAGGCACATGGGATAATAACACTGTATCTTGTATCAGGGGAAGTGCAATTTACTCCAGTGCAAAGGGGCACTTGTAATGGTGTTGTGTTGACAATCAGGTGAAGCCTGGCTTCAGCAAAGCTAAGGTGTGAACGTTGTGCTTGGAACTTGGCTTAAAACATCTACACCTGATACCACCAGCAAGCCTCTGAAAGCAGACAGTTGTTACAGTTGATGTCTGCTAATGTGGGACAGATGTTAAGAACGGCGGATGCCATCATATTCAAATTTCAAAAACGTTTGTGCGCGGCCACGATCCGCGATGCTGACGGCCCAGACACGGATACGTGGGATGATGCCGCCATGCCGTTCCAGGCAGCATTCTTTGATAGCGACAATTAAAGTGACTTTGGAGGATTTTAGTTGTGAAATGGATGATGCCATCATATTTGAAGATGTTTGCCCAGTACGCGCGGCACGGATACATGGAATGACACCGCCGTTCCGGCATGGCATTCTTCAACGGTGACGAGGAGTGATTTCGCTGACGATGGATTTTAATGTTTTCACATGTCTTGATCTTTGTTTCTGAACGCTTTATGGACTCAGGTTTGTAATTATTGTGTTATGTAATTATTTTTGCACCAGTGGCAGTTGTAATACAATGTTTTATTGATACATCCGACTTTGTTTTTTCGGTAAGTTTTTTACTTATTATCAACGTTACTACTGAGAACCCAGTGAGCCAATGTGTGAGATGCTGACAGTGATTTTGAGGGGTTTTAAACCTGATCAAGCCAGCCAGCGACCTGATATTAATTTTTTTTCGACAAAATACTGTATTTAAAGCCGCACCCCAACTTTGACATTTCCTTCCCGATTTCAGTGACACAATATTGCAATTGAAGCCGCGGCTATAAATACAGAATTTACGGTACATACATTGGTTGGCTGCAGCATTGTAAATGCATGTAAAAAGATAGCAAAATAAATGCATTTGCTAAATCTTGTTGATGTTTTCCAAGATTTTGACTCGTAGTAGTCATACTGTTAAAAGTTCCAAAAATCTGTATTAAACTCAATATCCTGCTCATAAATGAGACAGAATTTATCTCATTTATTAGCAACCTCATTTCCAAAATGTGAGGTGCATTTAAGGACAGACACAGCAGCTAAAATGACACTTTTTAACAAAAATACTGAAAAAATGTCATTCTGCTGTATTGCAATAGTATTTTATGTTTACTATTAATAAAGATCTCTTATAACATTAACATACTTCTAAGTAACTTATGTTCATGGATAAAGTATGCTTCTATCATGTAATAAATCTCATTACCGAATCTTTGATAGCCATTTACACCCGTTTGCAAAAACCAGTGTTTTTCCAATTTGGAAACCTCATATCTCTAGAAGTAATGATGCTACATTAATGAAATTTTACTTTTTTGTTCCTTGCTATCTTCTCTATGCAATGTCAAGCATATATTTTTTTATTTCTTTTTAGTTACAGGTTGAACGTGGAGGTCATAATAAAAAATACAGATTTTTTACCAAAAAAATTTCAATTTAATTTTTAATATTCAATAATGACAATGCATGAAATATATCTTCGACATTGCATAGAGTGAGGTGTTGCAAATAAGAAATAGAAAGAATTACATTGATTACTGCATTGTGGGAGGAGCTACACTGTTTGTAAATTATGCTATATTTTCCCTATCCGTTGGCCATCTTTGATTGTTGCCATGGAAACGGGTCTGGCAGAATAAATTTCAATATATTTTTATTTAATTAGACCTACGCAACAACTTGGACACAGAACATTGCAGTAATTATGCATTAAAACAATTCTATCTAGCTGCCCTATCTCCCCATGGGCCCTGTAGATCACATGTCAAATTTCAGTCAAATACATGCAAAACTAACAGAGGCACAAACAAACAGAGAACAAACTGTATTATTATATAGAAGTTTGAAGGTATTGTTAGGTATATGAAATTTCAAGCTGTGGAGCCCCTTAGACACATATGCTATTTGTTTGAACTCAAGTTTTACAAAAGTGTTTACACGTTAAAAGTTTTAAAAAAAATATTAAACTCGATATCCTGCATACAAAATGAGAATTTATCTCATTTATTAGTAACCTTATTTCCACAAGTGTTTCAGAAATATGTTTCATATAATAAGGTATAATTGAAAATCAAATTGTGAGCTGCAATTAATAAATATGTGATGTTCAAGTTATATAAAAACTTATGGTTTTGGCGAATAGAACATAATATTTACTGGTGAAATAATCATTGGTTTCTGAAACCATATTTATAATGTATGAAATAAAGATTTAGTATGTACCACTCAGAAACTCATGGTTGTTTTCTCATGACATCCAGATTTGAGATCGAGAAGAAACTGCGGAAAGCGAAGAAAAAGGAACGAGAAAAGGACAAACGTGCTGCTGAGTCATTTGCAATGCGCTCGGTGAGTCAACGCAGTCAGGAACGACGCAAGATGATTGAGGGAAAGAAGGATACAAAGAAGATGTCAGCACTGCAGGACTTGAAGGCAAAGAGAGAAGAGAAGCGAAAACAGGGTCTGTTATTTGTGATTTGTCTTGTGTTCTTAATTAATTAATTCCTCTTTATGTTTACTGGCACGTAAGGCAGAAACGATATCTCAACTTTTGTCAGTCTGCAGCATGGCCCCAGCTGAGGCACATTTTTGGTCCTCTCCATGTTGTTTCGGGTCTCTGCTTTTTTGTTTCTCTAAGGGTGTCTTAGTTATATTAGTGTCACTCTTTAAAAGCATGGCCGATCCATCTGCACATTCGTTGATTACGGGGGGTGAAGTGCACATTTTTACGTGTGAATACAAAGACCAACTACCCCTCTTGTGGATCACAACAGAATCCACTGATACTCACTAATACAAAAGACATTAAAAATCATATGACTTATCTAGTCTACATATTTGTTTTTGTCACTCATTAGTCATTCTGGTGTTGAAAGTAAAGTTCTAACAGTTGTTGATGTGGCGACATGCGTCTGTGTAGCAACGGCATATGAAAAGTGTCATAGTTTTTATATCGGTTAGTGATGCCATTCTGATGATTACAGCGGAAATACAGGAACAGAAGAACAAGCTGAAAACTAGTGAAGTTTACTCAGATGATGACGACGACGATGATGACGATGACGACGACGATGATGATGATGCCAATGCAAAGAGGAAAGTGTCCTCAGATTCTGAATCTGAGAAGAGTGAACGATCGTCATCTGGCAGTAGCAGCGATAGTGATAGTAGCAAATCAGACTCTGAGGCTGACGAGTGAGTATAACATACAGTGCACATGCACCACGCACGCATGCATCCCTCAAACCAAATACCCTTCTAGTTTCAAAGAGGTCCTGTAGTAGTCTATGTTAAACTCATTCACAATGTTATCTAAGTGGTCCAGTGGCTAGAGCACTTAAGTGTCAGTGACTTGAGTGCACCTACAAGCACTATTTCTGTAACACACCGATGAAAGTGTCCCATGCTGGTGTGAAAACATTTTTCAGTGTACAAGGTCATTATTAAACAGCGAAATTATTTTTAAGGCGGGATGAGGGTCGGAAAAATAACCTGTTTATTATTTCATTTAAGACAACTGAAACTATCAGGGATTGTAAAGGGTATCAAAATTTACATTGTGTATTTTTTTTTGAATTTTTCAACACATTTTTCCAAGGTGTGACGGCTATTTTGAATTTTAAATGGATGAGCTCCATTTGGAAAATACTTGTCATATATGCCTCAAATTTGGTATTCAGTTACCTTATACAACCCTAAGGTGTACCTATGGAGTGGATTTTCCATTGTTGATCAAACTTTTTTATGATTTTGTTAAAGTTTCATTATAGGAAATGAGTATATCGGCCTACATTCAATGTCTATAATTTGAAAACAGGCACTATTTCCCACAAAAGACATGTTTTATGACATGAATTAATTTACTTCAGCTGTACAACTCACATGAACAGCAAGTTGAATAATTTTTTTAAATGGAAATGCCAACAACTCAAAATTGATTTAAATGTCAAAATCAATAAAAAAAATGTGATTTTTCCGACCCGTCTCTCGCCTTAAAGAGCAAAAACGGGCTGATAAGCTCATAAGAATGTGAGTAAAGTGCTCTCCTGTACTTGTATGTAGGTAGCCATGCAGTATTGTGCACTGAACTTTCCTGTTTCAGTGAGATTCCTCGCAGGAAGCAGCAGGCAATAACGACAAGAGAGGAACTCGCAAGGATACGATTGTCTCGACACAAACTAGAGAAGTAGGTGGTCAGCTGATGTCTAGTGGACTGTTGGCAGATGTTGTGCCATAGTGGTAGTAATCATGGTTGTTCTGGTTGTCTTTTTTCAAGATATTTTACCGAATTGTAGCATTCTTTTAGTGCTCGTAACAACTAAACACTAGTGTTAGGAATAAATAGTTTGTAAAAAAATTGCCAAATTGATCAATGATCGATTGTACAGTAAGTTTGTGGGCAATCATTCTAAGATGAGTTTGATCGCTAGGTGGCAGTATTAGTGCAACCCATTGGTGGCAGTGTTAGTGCAACCCATTGGTGGCAGTATTAGTGCAACCCATTGGTGGCAGTATTAGTGCAACCCATTGGTGGCAGTATTAGTGCAACCCATTGGTGGCAGTGTTAGTGCAACCCATTGGAGGCAGTGTTGGTGCAACCCATTGGTGGCAGTGTTGGTGCAACCCATTGGTGGCAGTGTTGGTGCAACCCATTGGTGGCAGTGTTGGTGCAACCCATTGGTGGCAGTGTTAGTGCAACCCATTGGTGGCAGTGTTAGTGCAACCCATTGGTGGCAGTGTTGGTGTAACCCATTGGTGGCAGTGTTAGTGCAACCCATTGGTGGCAGTGTTAGTGCAACCCATTGGTGGCAGTGTTAGTGCAACCCATTGGTGGCAGTGTTAGTGCAACCCATTGGTGGCAGTGTTGGTGCAACCCATTGGTGGCAGTGTTGGTGCAACCCATTGGTGGCAGTGTTGGTGCAACCCATTGGTGGCAGTGTTAGTGCAACCCATTGGTGGCAGTTGACGTAGACACAGCATATTTGATTACAATGTATACACCTGTTCATAATAATCACAACTGGAGACTTACCGAGTGGCCCCATGATGTTTATACATTTAATGCATTGCATCTTCCAGTAATGTGAGGTCTCCAAACACACCATAAGAGTAGCAGTTTTTAATGATGTCAGTGGTGTCTTTTTCACAAAACCGAAACGCATTTTGGTCATTCAGTTGTCATACATATTTCACTCCAAAACAGTTTTTATGTAATCGAAATGATTGTCAATCACACAAGATTGTAATCGATTAATTGTTCGGAAGCATGAGTCAAGTCAACCAGTGACCGACAAAATTTATGAATCGGAACAACACTATATACATATATATATATACATATATATATATATATATAATCTACGTAGATGAAATGTGAAGTTTTATACACCAGTTGCATGCTTCACCAGATGGTGTCATATGCCATTCTTCAAGACTACGGTCATCGGATGTTTCGTGCGGATTGGCATTGGCAACCACAATGGCCGAGCTGTCTACAGGGTGAGTATCACAGGCGGATATCTTTGTAGGGGGATGGGTATCACTGGCAGATATTTTTTTTATAGTGGGGTGAGTATTGCTGGCAGATATCTTTGTATGGATATTATTTACAAAACAAAAGCATAACTATTATTTGCTAAAGTTGATGCAGTGGCTCAGTGGATAGAACATGGGACCCTCAAACGAAATAACCCGTGTTCAGATCATGTGCTGCAGGGTCAAACCTTGGACAAGTTCATTCTATATGCTTTGCTTCAGTTCACTCAGCTGTATGAAATTACTATGAATGAGTACCTGGCTATAGACAGTGGTGGATATTTGTGTATGGATAGTCTTCGTGTATTAATAGCAGCTTGCCTGGATGCTTCCCAGATAAGTCGAGATGGATTGAACAAGTTTGCCAGGGAGTAAAGTGCTCTATCAACAATTTGTTTAGAACCCTAAATAATTAGTAGGTTATTTTTGAAAACTTGTGACTTGTACAGTATTCTATGCTTTCAAAATGGTTTATTATGAATGTCAGTGTTTGGTTTATTGTTACTGTCAGTGTTTGGTTTATTGTTACTGTCGGTGTTTGGTTTATTGTTACTGTCAGTGTTTGGTTTATTGGTACTGTCAGTGTTTGGTGCATTGTTACTGTCAGTGTTTGGTGCATTGTTACTGTCAGTGTTTGGTGCATTGTTACTGTCAGTGTTTGGTGTATCGTTACTGTCAGTGTTTGGTTTATCGTTACTGTCAGTGTTTGGTGCATTGTTACTGTCAGTGTTTGGTGCATTGTTTACTGTCAGTGTTTGGTTTATTGTTACTGTCAGTGTTTGGTTTATTGTTACTGTCAGTGTTTGGTTTATTGTTACTGTCAGTGTTTGGTTTATTGTTTCTGTCAGTGTTTGGTTTATTGTTACTGTCAGTGTTTGGTGTATTGTTACTGCCAGTGTTTAGTGTATTGTTACTGTCAGTGTTTGGTTTATTCTCAACAGTTAGTTCTAGGATTTGTATACACTTATTAATAGTATAATACAAACATCTCTGATTGTAGGTGGCAGAAATCACAGACGCTGTTGAAACGGCAAAAATTTATCAACTTGGCACAACACGCACAAACAAAGGGCTGCGTCTAAGGTAGGTCATTCCATAGGTCATACAGTATTAAAGAATATCATATTTACCACGTGAACAATTTCCTGATGGTTGCATTGGGCAAGTAGCTGTCTGGGATTGTAGTTGACCAAAGCCAATAGAATGTATGTGCATTTGAAGTGTTCTTTAATATATACACGTCCGTATATTGAAAGGTGTTTGATCACATGCTGGTCTCTTACATATGACTATCACTGAAAATCTATATAAAATCTTTGTTGGTTTGTGCAATGTCTGAAATTGTTTATGATTTGAGTGATAAATTTACACGTTGCGTTCTGTGTCCTGAAATTGTAAGTATTTAATAAATTCTGGTGGGATTTAAAACAAAGTTCAAAGTTAACATGTTTGTGCGCATCCAAAACAACGGCTCCCAGAATCCGGACAACTGGAATTTTTGTGAGCTATGGCTAGCGACAGTATGTGTTCATGTGGGCGACTAATAAAAACATGGTGGGGAAATTGGTGTAAAGTTTGCTTTTGGCAGACACGGCTCAGCAGAACGGGTCTATCGGCTCGAGTTTGTATCAAACCAGGACTTCACGGAGTCAGAGTTCAACAAGTGGGTTGAAACAGTGATGATAGGGGGCGCTCAGCTTCCCAAAATAGCTGAAATTGAGAAAAAAGCGAAAGACATCAGGATGGCCCTCGAGTACAAATTTGAGGAGAAAGACATTGATACGGTAGGTGGTTATTTCTCTGAGAAGAATTGGATCCTCTGACATGTTTCTTGAGGAAGTTTTAGTTTTATTTCTACTATTTACGTGCAAGTCTTATGTAAAGCGCTATGAACGTTATGGATATGAGCGAAGTCACAAAAAAAGAGAACACAATTTTCTTTCTCAAAATAATGTGTTTCTCATATAATGTTATAGTACAGGGTAGAAAGTGTACCAAGATGATAAAGATAGCTTTTTGCCTGGTGTGTATTATGTCTGTCACACTTATAAATGTATGTGTCCAGCAAACAATTCTTTTTTTGCTTGTAGAGGTCTATTATGATGGTAGTCGAATGATAATGCTGACATTGCAAAATTGTGTCCCTTTTTCAAAATCCGGTTAGAAAAGTTCCACCAAAATTTGTTTTTTTAATAGAAAAATTAATTAACTGTGTCTATCTTACACCTCACACCTAACTCAGTATACCTCTCATGGGGAACTGAGTTCCATAGATTCCAATCTAGAGTACGAAAACCCCTTTTTGGCTGGCCCGGCAGTAATTGTGACAGATGCAACATAAGCGACAAGGTAAATAAATAAATTATTCTCAAACTGTCTCTTGGTTGGACTTTTGGTTTATATAATCTAAATCATTTTCTTTTCATAAACTATGATGGAAATTACTTTAAGATAGTATTGTAATACACTAACTGAAAAGTGAAAATCTGACCTCGCGAATTTCAAAATCATTACCAAACATGTGATTTACACAAAGCTTAATCAATCATAGTGTTTATGAACTGTCCTGTTTATGATGATTCTCAAGGATTTCATGTTCTACTTTCAAATGCTATTCTTGATCATCTGACGAGGTGGAACTATGAGGGGGTTGTGCCAGTGCAGTAGGGATTCCCATTACACATTAGTTACAGCCGACATGGAGGCATTCTGTTTGCCACTGGGACAATGGCAGACAGTGAGCCAGGCAAATGTGAAATACACAGACTTACAGCATAATCTCTGACATCAGGCTGCTCCACTCATCCAGCCCAGTGATCAGAGATAGGGTGTCCAGCTATCCAGTTATAAATATAGATCTGTGGCCAGGCAGCAGGTCAGCTTCTGCTGCGCAGTAGGGAAATAATAGAACAATTTAGCATTTTGGGGGGCCCTGAGGTGCCCTTAGAATGATTCAGTCAAATACAGATTACTCGTGCAAAGTGGCAGTACCCTAAGATACATCAATGCAGAAAAAGTTGCTGAACAGTTTCTGAGATATGGCAGCTAACAGCGCACAGCGGACGCAGAGTGATGACATATGTCCGTTGGACCTTCGGCCCAAAAGCAGTATTTTTTAATTTATGCAAATAGTGCAATTTTTTCTGCCCAAAGTATAGATTGGGTCTTAATGAGTAAAAAATATACTGAACTTTTTTTACCCAGACCCCGTTTCCATGGTAACAAAGATCATGTTCCCCCCTCAATAACTCGGCAATGGGTGGGAGTAGACAGTTAATTTTTGTTATCCAAATATACATTGGGGTATATATTCAATATAAAAAATAAAAGGAGGCTTCCAGATATTCTTGTAATTTGTGTTTTTAGCTTCGAAATGCTGTCGTTGAAAGTTTGTACCTTTTTAAGCAAAAATACACCCATTTTTAGTTCTTTAGATAATTACAGAAGAGCCAAATCTCGATGAAAGTTGCTAAAGTTGTCTTTCCTGACAGATAAGACCATGTTTTTCCCTAAAAAATTAAATTTGGATATTCATTCTAATAACTGTATAGCATAGCTCAAAAGTTGAGAAAATGAGTGTTCCATTTTTCGTGACTTCGCTCATATGGTGCTGCATAAAATAAACATAATTATTATTATTATTAAGTTTGTTTCAATAATATAGATTTATGTTACTGGTGTAATTACACATTCTGTGCATGTTTTTTTTAGACAATCATCTATACATTATATCGAAAAAGTTATTCCATGTAAGGTGTACGCATTCCACAAGCAAACTTTAATGGTGAACATGAAAGTGTTAAAAACGTATGAAAGGAAATTTATGAGATTGAACAGTTTTTAATAAACGTATTATTTTTCTGTTCTAATCTTTGTTATTTCCTCTTTCAGATTGTAGCTAATAAGCAGAAATTCCAGAAGAACCCGCACAACTATGCGATGAGGAAAACTCACCTGATGAAGCTGAAGGTGGGTGTCTCGTCCCCTCGTGTGCCAGGGGGTGCTGCTGATTACATCAGTCTCACTACCCCCTGGCATATTGCCTTGACGAAACACTAAAGTTGAAGCTGAGCCCGTTATCCACTCCACGTGTTGCCATTTAATTCATGGCAGTTTGGGTTTTGGCCATTGATGGCTGATGTTGTATGCAATGTTCAGGAAGTTGAAGTAATTATTAGAAAATGCACTGCCGCTGGCTCGTGTGAACGGTCGCGCTGGTGATTATATTGACATTTCCTGGAGTTGCCCTTTCATATGGGGCATGGGCATATGCAAGATCCCGCATTCACTACCGGCGGAGTCAACTACTAGGACTAAGTACAGCTGATTCAGTGGACGTCCGTACATTGCATAGGATATCTGCCAAGGGCAGTACCACCCCTGGCTTGCGAGGATAGGGTGTCTGCCTGTAACAATGCTGCTGCAATCAGTCTTTCTGGGTGAACTCACAACATTAATGGGCTTTGGAATTAAAAATTTGATGGGAGTTTGGCCTCTGGAAAAGGTGGGAGATCCCTGCCATACCCCTATCTTTGATTTGTGTTTGATTCATTGTTTGCACTTTAGCTATAAATTCTGGGTTTTTTATGTACAGTGGAAATTCACTTGTAAGCTCACCTTTGGAACTGGGTAAAAGTGATCTGAATAGAGAGGTGACTGTATGAGAGGAACTAATTTCTTATACTTTACTGTACACGGACATAATCTGGGACTGTCAGTTTTCCCTGGCTTGCCTCGTGTGATGTGATCTGTGTGTTTGTTTGTCAGGATATGGCAGAGAATGAAGGCAATCTGGAGCAGGCTGCAGAGCTCACTACGCAGCTAGACGAACTGGAGCAGCGCGCGTCAGAGCTCGACCGACTACGCAGCAGTAACATCAGTTCCGTCAGGTCAGTGGTGACGTCCACAGCTACTTCTTTTGTACGAACGTTGGTTGTCTCTAGGCCAGGAGATTAAATCTGTATAGAGGGAGAATTTGATTGAAATTAGATGCTGATATTTTGCACATAAAACGGTACACAAGATACTACCGTCATTTAATATCCAGTCTGAATGTTTGTGTGCTGTAAAGGATTGCAGAGGTGCTCAATGTTGATTGTTTTGTATTGCGATGTTGTAGACATATTGCGCTTTTCACCCAAGTATTATCATTCCCACCTCTACACTTGCAAGAAGTTGAAAGCGACCATTTAGTTTAAAGATTAACGGAAAACAAAAGGCAACTTTTTGGTGTTTTGCACCTAAGTGAGTTCATACAAAGTAACCATTTTCAACTACAAACAACGTGTTCACGTTAATGATTTGCACCGAATGTGGTCTCGAGAGTAAATAACTCTAAATAAACAATATTGTTTTTTTTTAAATACATCGCCAATTGGTAAATAAGAGACAAATGGTTGAAGGAAACAAATGAATAGAGAATGAAGCGAGTGCACCTCTGCAACTAGGAGGATATACACTTTCAGTGCCTCTGTCTTTGGTATTAATACGTAGATTGCTTGTTATGCAGCTACATCAACCAGCGCAATCGATTGAAGAATCTGAAGGAGGCAGAGGAAGCTTTCATTAAGGAGGCTGCTGAGATGAAAGAGGCCAAGCAAGATCCCTTCACCAGGCGGCGCTGTCGGCCGATGCTTGTCACGAAGGTTTGTGAATTACAAAATTTACAAATTTCTCGGAAGGGCTCATCACACACAGCTAAAAATGTTGAGTCTTGATAACTTGCCGTCTGTTTTTTGTCCTAGAGAGCAGTCCTATTTAATGTTGTTACAAAATGAACCACGTTGTTTGTGTTTTCCATATCTGTTTGCAGAGTTGTAGTGTAATACTGGTATGCACATCTGCACTGCCAGATGTTTTAAATGTTTTGATGTAACAGATTTTAGTGAAGCTCCTTGAAATACCAGGGGTATTTGTTTATTAGAGCGATGAGACTGGCACAGCTCACACCACAATACAACTGGCACAGCTCACACACAGTACAACTGGCACAGCTCACACACAATACAACTGACACAGCTCACACACAGTACAACTGGCACAGCTCACACACAATACAACTGGCACAGCTCACACACAATACAACTGGCACAGCTCACACGCAGTACAACAGGCACAGCTCACACACAATACAACTGGCACAGCTCACACGCAGTACAACAGGCACAGCTCACACACAGTATAACTGGCACAGCTTGCACACATTACAATTTGCTTAGCTCTCACACAGTACAACTGGCACAGCTCACACACAGTACAACTGGCACAGCTCACACACAATACAACTGGCACAGCTCACACACAGTACAACTGGCACAGCTCACACCGCAATACAACTGGCACAGCTCACACACAGTACAACTGGCACAGCTCACACCGCAATACAACTGGCACAGCTCACACACAGTACAACTGGCACATCTCACACACAGTACAACTGGCACAGCTCACACACAATACAACTAGCACAGCTACACACATTACAACAGGCACAGCTCACACACAATACAACTGGCACAGCTACACACATTACAACTGGCACAGCTCTCACACAGTACAACTGGCACAGCTCACACACAGTACAACTGGCACAGCTACACACAGTACAACTGGCACAGCTCACACACAGTACAACTGGCACAGCTCACACACAGTACAACTGGCACAGCTCACACACAGTACAACTGGCACAGCTCACACACAATACAACTGGCACAGCTCACACACAGTACAACTGGCACAGCTCACACCACAATACAACTGGCACAGCTCACACACAATACAACTGGCACAGCTCACACACAATACAACTGGCACAGCTCACACACAGTACAACTGGCACAGCTCGCACACAGTACAACTGGCACAGCTCACACCACAGTACAACTGGCACAGCTCGCACACAGTACAACTGGCACAGCTCACACCACAATACAACTGGCACAGCTCACACACAGTACAACTGGCACAGCTCACACACAGTACAACTGGCACAGCTCACACACAGTACAACTGGCACAGCTCGCACACAGTACAACTGGCACAGCTACACACATTACAACTGGCACAGCTCACACACAATACAACCGGGGGGGGGGTGTCAATCAATATTGTCATTGCAACTGACGGTGGAGGTCCAGTGTTGTCAGAATAAACGAATAAACAAAACTATTGCAAGTATTTGGTGATTTAATCGTGGGATGCATTAATGTTCACCAGACTACATGATCTGCGTTCATGGTGAACGAATTTATCTTTGCTTAATGTTTGAACTGGCTTGATGCACACGTGATCGTCACTATGGAAACATTGTAAGTTTCCAAGTATCTGAAAAGGGACTTTCCACAGACACTAACAATACTAGTTTTTAAAAGACAGATTGGTGACATATGGCGCTAGTGCAATGTTTTTTTTATAGTACACATGTTCATACTGACACCTACTAATGTTCTATGAAGAAAAAAGTACAGAAATCAACTGACATGATACTTAACCTTACATGCATGATGCATCCCTTGTAGACAGTATTAAAAGCACAATAAATATTGATTGATTATTAAAAACACTGCAGAAGAAAATAATGAGTTATAGATACCAACAAGTTGTTGTAGAGGTAAACATGACTGAAGTTATCACTTCTTCTCTTCAAAGAGGGTTTATGTTGTGGTTTGACAGACGCGGGATCAGATCAACGAAAGAAACCTACAGAACCTAATTGAAGAGCAGCTGGAAAAGGAGAAAGCCAAGGAGGTGGGTTAGCCCTTTGTCGCTCGTTGCTCCACCCACATGTGCCCTTCAATTCACATATGTTCATGCGGCTTCCTCCTCTAACTGATAAATATCTTCAAGTTGAGAAAGTTATTTAAATTACATTTTACCTGAACACTACTGTAAGGTTTATTTGTATGTTTCAACAAACACATGTTGCCTTCTGCATACCCGGAATTCTGGGAATATAGTTATTTTTAACTTCCTGAAGAAGGAAACTGCTGGTTGCCGAAACCTAGATTTAATCCTCACTCAATGTACATATTCACTTTCAAATCTGTTGTGGAAGTTGTGGGGCCGTAGATGTTTACATACATCCACCGTACGTGAACACGTAGTTTTTGTGCATTAATTGAAGCATGCATGAATGCTTCCCACAGTTTGCGATGGTGTTTGAATGAACAGGTCTGCCAGAGAGTGAAGTGTACGGTGCTGTGATCAGTCCTGGGGAAAATATATGAAAACTTACCTTTCTTAATACCTTTTTACACTGTGTGATGTGTCCTTGTACTTCCAGGCAGCGGAAAAGGACAATGCCGATGGCCAAGGCTCTAATAAGGAGGTTAGTGCTGCGGTTTGAAAGGTTCAGTGTAATTTCTTACTATGCCCAGTAAAAAAAATTGTTTTACAATCAACAGTAGGCTAAAGCATGAGCAATTAATTGTCTGGCAACAATGTTTTACCTGAACAACCGGACTCATAATTTCTTGCTTCTTTCAAGATTGACAACTGAACGATCATTTAGTATTAAGGCCAGACACGGCAGGTAGATAGGATTATTTTTTTATTTGTGCAAACATTTCAATTTTTTCTGTCCAATGCATGAAATGGGTCTTACTAAGTAAAATATATATTGAACTTTTTTTAGCCAGACCCCCGTTTCCATGGTAACAAACAAAATAGCCACCGTTTTTTTTGCAAATATTGGCAAATTTTGAAAAACTGCCATTTTTTAGTCCTTTGGCCGAAGGTCCAAGGGACTATTGCCATCACTCTGCGTCCGCCGTCTGCTGTCCACCATTAGCTGCCGTATCTCGGAAACCGTTCAGCAACTTTTTCTCTAATTTTGCATAGACATCTTGGGGCACTGCCACTATGCACGAGAAATGGTAACAAAAAAAATGGCCACCATTTTTAGCAAATATTGGCAGATTTGGAAACACTGCCATTCTTTATTGAATCCATATATAGTTATAATTCTTGCAAATCCATGTTCTTTATAGATTCTATTGTGAAATGATCAGAGCATTTTTTGAAATGTGTTTTTATTTTTAAAATAATTTTTGAGTAAAATACCAAAACAAATCTTGTTTTTTGGCAACAAATATGGCTATATCTTTCAAACTATTCACGATTTTAAAAAAGTGTCTGATCATTGCACACAGTAGAATGTATTGAATGCAACACTGAAAACATTATTTATATAGCATAATTATTCCAAGAGATATCCCGTTTCCAAATGCAGACATTTGAAGAAAAATGTTTTTGAGAAAATGGCTGTCAAAGATTGCATAATTAATTCCATTACATGATATCGACATGCTTGATCCATGATTAAAACTCACTTAGAGGTACGTAATTGTCATAGAAGTGAACTTTATTGATAGTATGCATACAAAGGTATAATAATCTGGCAGAAAACAATTTTCAGTATTTTTTGTTAAAAAACACCATTTCACCTGGGGTGTTTGGCCTTAATCTTTCATTTAAATCGTCCTTAGGAATTCTTTTTTTTTCATTCATACCGATTGTTAGTACCCTTTGTCTGCTGTCCAATTTGCTTGTGTGCTGCATTACGTCTTGAAACATATAGCATTGAGCTGGGAAAGTGCACGGTGACGGGTTTGCCGTGATCTGTTTCGTTTCACCCAGTCCAAAAGCTATCTTGTCATGTTGTGTCACAGAGAACAGATGACGTTGACGGAAATGTCACGCTAATGGCAGACAAATCTGCGGATTGTACCAGCGATCTCTTCTCCGTACATGATTTCGACATCAAAATCGACCTGGATGTACCACTCAGTAAGTCTCTTTCCACCATCTGAGACAATTTTCAACAGACAGACAGACAGTATACATTCCCTCCTAATACTGTCGTTTGGTAGGTTATGTCCGGGTTAAGAGTTGTTCCAATAGTTTTCATACCCTTTATAGTAGCAAACTAAAGACTATGTTGCTTGATTTCCTGTGTAAACAGCACTGCTAACATTAATGGATAAGTTGCACTTGATGCTGTATAAAAAATATAGTATTAATCGTAAAGATGGACATAGATCTGCTAATGAACTAGCAAGGTATCCTGTCTGAAATTTGGGTATTTTGTTTGTAATAATAATTTTTCTCCATTATATACGATTGACCATTTTTTTTGATTTAACATGTGACAAGTCACATTTTATGCTATTAGATAGGAGGCAAATTAGTAGCACCATAGCATGGATGTGCTTGTTTACTAACACACGTGCTTGTTGCTGTAGATACGTCGGTCGGCATTTCAACAAACCGGATGACATCGCATGTACGGGAGGTGGCACCGAGGAGATCACTCAATCTGGAGGACTACAAGAAACGGAAGGGGCTTATATAACCCGACAGCCTAACTACTGGAGTCGTCCTGTGGCAGTCGCTGCCATCGAAGCAGTTTTCAACGGCAACAGATGCTTGGTTTCTTGCTTGGCAGAAGCGAAAAAATTGTGTCCAAATAGTATAGGAGATCGACGGCAGTGGGCACTAGCCGGAATGGCTGCAAACCAAAACAGTTTTATGTAGGTCATTTAACCTGTCGCATGCGTACTGCAATTGATCAGTTTTGCCGACTTCTCACAAGGTTGTTTCATATAGCATAGCAGAGAGGCGCAATACATTGGACTGTGTTTAATAGAATCACTGTCACAGAGCAATGTTATGCTGAATCAATTAATCAATGTATTTTACTACAGCAGGAATGGGGACCGATTCAGTTCGTGGCCAGTCTGTAATAATACGCTAAGTTTGGAGTACCGTCTCCAAGGCGCAGACATCCACTCACCTCTTTTTATGTTTGTATACTTCATTCGCCTCTTTACACCATTGGCTTCTGATGTAGCATTTGGCAATTTATTTCAGATTTATTTACATGTTTGCAATATGCTATGCTTAACGGTCTTTCTCCTTCCTTGTGGTCAGTTCTTCAAATGGTGCCACCATAAACAAAATTAACACTAAAACTCTTGGCATAATAACTGCTGTCCTGGGCTTGTTGGTCCATAAGTGGATGCAGGCTATTATATAATATATGATTTAACTAAATGGCTTATATTGTTCATCTGCAAATCTGTTACGTGAAGTCCACTGCACCACCAACTGTTTGACGCCAAGCTACATTCTTAAACTGTTTCTGCATCTTCGAATGTTAACATAAAATAACTCTTGGGAGAGAAAAATCAAGACAAACCCCATTGTTGAAGATGGACAATTCAGTGGTGTATTTATAAAGTGAACCAGTCTAGAATCATGTTGCGTACATAAGGGCAAGCAGGAAATGTTGGAGACCACCACACATGGGGGAGAAATGTTTTTAGTCCTTTGGCCGAAGGTCCAAGGGACTATTGCCATCACTCTGCGTCTGCCGTCCACCGTTTGCTGCTGTATCTTGAAAACTGTTCAGCAACTTTTTCTCTAATTTTGCATAGACATATCTTAGGGCACTGCCACTATGCACGAGAAATCTGTATTTGATTGAATCATTCTAATGTATGACCTATCATTGGTGAAGGAATCGGCTTCACTGGAAATAAATACTTTTGCATATGATCCGAAAGATATTGAACAGTTTGATAAGAATTAGTACCTGTGCAGGGAAAGTGCAGTTTCAGACAGACAACATCATCAGACCGTAAAAAGATCTGATAAAATCAAGTAAACCGTCACGGTTCAACATCCTTATAGAGGCAGTACTAGCTATATTGCAGACTCTATGATATCAGTGTTTATTGTATAATATTACAAACGTGTGAAAAATGCGTTTTTCTCAAAAAAATACGCAGCTCGTACGTGTTTAACACCTACGTCTGTGCTTGCACACCTGTCTGTGTTTAACACCTACGTCTGTGCTTGCACACCTGTCTGTGTTTCACTCTAATTCTGGATGTCCTGTGTTCCTGATGTGTCAGTGGTGGTTTATGTGCATCTGTCATGGCAGCATGTCTGAGTGGAGCAGCATGGAATGTATAAAACGTTGGCAGAAATATTTTCACACAGACAAGGATGACTTGTAAGTCAGAATTAGAACACAATAAAATGTTTTACAGTGTGATTATCAGTATACACTATTCAAACAACAAAACAGTTTGCCAGTAACGTGTTTTGCTAACAAGGTTTCTAACCGTGGTATTTATTTCAGCAACATTGTCCAAGATGGATGTGACAGTGTCATTAGTGAAACAAGAGTAAACTGTTTATAACAAACAACCAGCAATAAACCAGCAGTAAAACTGCAAAATTTTAATATATCAGGGTATAGTATTATAACATTTGAATATGTTTTTGCTATGTATAACAGGCAGCTCTTTGTAAGCTCATTCACATGAATTTGCCAAAATCTTTTCCGTTTGGATTGAATCTCGGGATGTCCATTTATTTAGTTAATAATTATTGTGTAACCAGACAGAATGCTATAAATCACCCCATCTGCATTATTGTGTTTACCAGAAGTGAAATGTGCCATTAACATACACTCATTTAACGGTGTACACCATCCAACTTATAAGTTGGTAATGCACGCCTATAATTAACAGATGTTTAGTTCATTTCTAGTTGTAATTTCACGTGTAATGCAGTATTGTTTCACTGTGAAATGTTTTGTCTGCCCTTAACTGCAGCAACTGTAATAATTTACAAACAGTGTGGCAGACTGGTTTGAGAGTTCAACACTCATATAAAAGATTGTATTATAATCAGTCACTTTTATTATATTCACTATGCTGTGCAGATAAGTGTGGAAATTATACAGGGGTGTATGTGTAATTGAAATTTATTTGAAACAAGTAATGTACATATTCACAAGCAAGCATCATACACTACTGTTGTATATGGAAAAATACTGTTTTAACAAGAATGATGGAGTGTTTATAGCAGTTATCTAATAACAAGTTGATTTTTTCAAAAACCAGTTATGCCAAATTCATATTTTTGCATCCTAACAAGTTTGAAAGCAATAACTATAAAATGTGTGCGAGAAATTATGAAAATGTGCACAGAAGTATTGTGAATTTAAAAACCCATATATTTTAAGTATATATACAATGAATAACACAGCAGACAGCAATTATTTATATACAAGCATGTATGTGTCACTTTGTATATAGTTATGTGGACATTCTAGGGGATGGCAATAATATGTTGACGTGTATTAAAGTGTGTCCTGCATTTACAACCAGTCCATTTATTGTGTTAATCTAAATCATCTGTTTGAGGGGTCATACTTTTACTAAATCAGCTTCCATCATCTCAGTTCCTCAAGCTACTTATTTAGGGATGGTCTCAAAAGTTTGCAGATTACAAAAAGTTAGCACTGGTTTAACCCCCGACAATATGTTATGTGGGATTTGCATTTTTTATGATCCAAAACTGCTATTAGCTTTACATGTAACAGTTCATTTATCTTACAGTATGTCATGACGACCAACTCCCCCATGTAATACTTCACAAACTTATGGGACCACCCCTTAGACCAATTTCGCTGGGAGCATTACACACACCACACACGATTATATGATGCTATGAGCATAATATATATATATACATAATTATATACCATCAATATAGGTTCTCCTTTGAATCGTGTTTGTGCCATCTTTGTGTGTTCGTCCCATATAATAATTTTCTGCTTCAAGGTCTTGCCTCCAGGTCATGCTGTTTCTCTGTCCTGCGATACCTGGATTGTCTGTTGATGCTGGATGGGGATTTGTTCTTAGTGTGTGACCAGCTTACCCCCATTCCAACAGAATGAAGAAAAATGGGCCAAGTGGCCCTGAAGTCCTTTGGACTAATACATCTATATGTGACCCCAGCTGACCAAATGAGTGATAAGTCGGAAAAATTGTAACATTGTTTTCTTACATCCTTGTAAAGGTTTGGTAGGGTGCTTTACACGGTTTACAAAATTATGACTGCTACAAAAATTGGCAAAGTTATGGAGCATTGAACATGGTATGGGTCAAAAAGTGAAGAAAACAGCTGAAGTTTTACATTATATATACAAATGGATTGCATGGAAATATTACATGCACAGCATACAGTATGTAATATGTATGTTATGTTGCAATGATACACTGGAAGTACAAATGTGCTGCTACAAAGACTTATCAAGTTATGCCAGATTATGTCTTCATGTGTAAAACTAAGAGGACAGATTATTTGAGAGCAAAAGGTAGACTCACTGTTTGACACAGTTTAAAACCTACAGGCAACTGTCCAGTTTAACAGGGGTCTAGTGGCTTAATGCTGTCTGTTGACACAAGCTACTGCCAGTGACCAATTACAGATTAGTCACAGTTTCCATCAAACAATAGCAGGCAGAGAATCTTAGCTCCACAGCTGGGTGTAATACACAACAAGTGATAAATATATGATACACTGGAAGTACAAATGTGCTGCTACAAAAATGTATAAAGTTATGCAAGATTATGTTTTTATGTAAATTAAGAGGACAGATTATTTGAGAGCAAAAGGTAGTGTAAAGAAAATAAAAAATGGGTCAGCTGGATGGTGATAGACCGTTTGAACTTGAAGCCTTTGTCAAACTTTTGTCTCGACTTCACCAAAGGCGGTGTCCTGCTGTCAGAACTTCGAAGGTGTTACTCACCTATCTTACAGGTCTTTGTCAGTAAGAATAATGGGATGATAATTTACACCAACGTTGTTTCCTGCAGAAGTCATTTTGTGGGATATATTAGTATTAGTCGTGCCAATTAAAAAATTTGTGCTATATAATAGTTGTTTGTCAAAATGTAAACAAACTCGAAGACAGTTGCAGCTTAACGTTAGCCTGTTCTGAAATATTTTAATGACAATAATATATTTCACATAAATTTATAGGGAGCTAATGGAGAGGCCCATCATAATCCATAGCACTACAAAATGAAGTATCTGAAAGTCACACTTCATATATTGAGTGACACATCTCATACTGTCTTTCTGAGCTGTCGCAATGTCCAATAGTTTCCTATCACAACCCTCGTATACAATATACCAAAGCTATACATTTTCAACACCACAACATATGTATTATCATTGGATAGGTAATTGAATAATCTTTCAGATGAACGCAAATTGTAGCAGCAGAAAATGAAGCATACAAAAGTTACACCGCAAACAATGATATGCATTCTCAAAATGTGATTCATTAAAAAATTTGTGTTATATAATAGTAGTTTGTCAAAATGTAAACAAACTCAAAGACAGTTGCAGCTTACTGTCCACCAAGCAGTAGCAGTGCAGTTTTATAATAATCCACAAGTTAAGTGGCAGTGATCTTCCTTTTATCATTCATGTGATGTTTAATGTGAGCATGGTGAACAAATGGTTATCATACGTAGACAGGTACAGAAAAAAACTGACATTTTCTATAAAAAGAACATGTTTGCCTATCAATGGCATGTATTTCCTATTGTTGCTGTTTCTGCTGGGCAGAAACAGTTTCTGCCCGGCATAAATCAAACAACGCTGTAGGTAATTATTAATAAAATGTTTTTTGGTGAATTATAGTTACAGATCATTAAGGGTTATGATGCAAGTAAAATGTTTACATATTTACTGAAGAAAAACAGCCCCACAGAACTACCGGTAATTATAGTTATTGCTAAGATGTTTAACCTAGATCCATTATCTGACATTGTGCCAACAGATTGGTGTATTGGGATCATTAAGCCTATATAATTATTATATAAACATAGCAGCAGACACTGGGACAGTGTGACTGCTGCCTGGCTAAATGGATGCAATGGTGCTTTGAAGTTAGTTCTTCTGCCAACTATCCTTTTCACACAAGCCTATAAGTTTAGTAGCTGCCAGCACACTACCGAGCCTAAACTACCACGCAGGTGTGAAAAACGTGCTGATGTATTTGAATTTTACCCACTAATTAACTGTCCACCAAGCAGTAGCAGAACAGTTTATAATAATAATAATCCACAAGTTAAGTGGCAGTGATCTTCCTTTTATCATTCATGTGATGTTTATTGTGAGCAGGGCGGACAAATGGTTATCATACGTAGACAGGTACAGAAAGAAACTGACGTTTTCTATAAAAAGAACACGTTTGCCTATCAATGGCATGTATTTCCTATTGTTGCCGTTTCTGCCCGGCAGAAATCAAACAACCCTGTAGGTAATTATTAATCAAATGTTTTTTTGGTGAATCATAGTTACAGATCATTAAGGGTTATGATGAAAGTAAAATGTTTACTGTTCACTTATTGCACCACGTCTTGCATTTATAGGAATAATTATAATAGAAAATAAAATGTTGTGGCACATATTTTTAAATACATGCATCGATGAGAAACCGGGAATTACTTTTCTGTGGCCTAAGAATAACTAATTTCAATTAACTTTCTGCTTATATAAAACAACTGCATAAAAATATATATCCATACAAGACACAGACTCCGCATGTGACAGATGTTTTTTGAAGGAGACTAGTGTTCTGTTCCTGGTACAAGGTGCTGTTTTTGTTGACCCAAGCCTCTGCCAGTGACCAATTACAGATTAGTCACACTTTAACCAGCCAGCCACAGTGAGGTGTGACAGATGTTGTGGGAAAAGGGATTACTTGAACAAAAGGACTGGAAGCCTGCTAGATCTGCTGCTACAGTAGACCATTTAGTTAACAAATTTAGCATTTTAGGGGACCTTTGGAGCCCATAGAATGATTGAATCAAATACAGTTTTATTGTGTATAGTGGCACTACCATATCAAATGTCTATGCAAAATTAGACAAAAAGTTACTTAAGAGTTTTTGAAAAAATAGGCAAAATGTTAAAATTTACCAGTTTTGGGGGGTCATTAGGTGCCCTTAGAATGATTCAATCAAATACAGATTTCTTGTGTATAGTGACACTACCACATGAAATGTATACGCAAAATTAGAGAAAAAGTTGCTGAACAGTTTTTGAAAAAATGGGCCAAGTAATACGTCTATATGTGACCCCGGCTGACCAAATGAGTGATAAGTCAGAAAAATTGTAACATTGTTTTCTTACATCCTTGTAAAGGTTTGGTAGGGTGCTTTACACGGTTTCAAAAAATATGACTGCTACAAAAATTGGCAAAGTTATGGCGCATTGAACATGGTAGGGATCAAAAAGTTAAAATGAAGAAAACGACTGTTGAAGTTTTACATTATATATGCAAATGGATTGCAAGGAAATATTACATGCACAGCATTCAAATGTGGCACACAGTATGTAATATGCATGTTATGTTGCAATGATACACTGAAAGTACAAATGTGCTGCTCCAAAGACATCAAGTTATGCCAGATTATGTCTTCATGTGTAAAACTAAGAGGACAAATTATTTGAGAGCAAAAGGTAGACTCACTGTTTGACACAGTTTAAAACCTACAGGCAACTGTCCAGTTTAACAGGGGTCCAGTGGCTTAATGCTGTCTGTTGACACAAGCTACTGCCAGTGACCAATTACACATTAGTCACAGTTTCCATCAAACAATAGCAGGCAGAGAATCTTAGCTCCACAGCTGGGTGTAATACACAACCAGAGCCACCAATGATTCAAGGTCAAGTAGATTAGCTCAATGCACCAACTAAGACAATACACAACACTGTGACAGTATCCAGGGTGAGGCCTAAGCAGTGTCCTCATTGCTGAATAGATCAATTAAACCTGCCAAATGGGTGACATTCTGCACAAGTGTTCATTAATCCTTAGTGATTGTTCAGAACACCAGACTGACCACATACCTAAACAAAGCGAATGTAATAGGTGAAGAACAGGCAGTGTTCAAATAGGGGTATTGGTTGAATTGTATTTGTCTCGATGCAAAAGGCTTTATTGTTCCTTCATCGATTCTAAGAAAGCATGTTATTTAGTAGACCGGTCCTCCCTGTGGTCTAAGATAATTTCATGCAGTATTAATGATATTGTGTTGAAAGTTGTATACAACATATACAAAAATGCTAAATCATGTATAAATCAGGGCCAGGCTGTGTCAGCCTTCTTCTCATGTGATGTATAGGTATGGCAAGGAGAAAACTTGTGTCCTTTGTTATTTACCTGAATCATTTTGAACACTGTTAGTCACAATTATAATGGACTTGACATGGCAGCTGGTGACATTTACAACAACCTTAGGGATGATGATGTAAAAAATGTATGTTCTACTATATGCTGATGACACTAGAATGATTCAATCAAATACAGATTTCTTGCTTGTGTATAGCGGAACTATGTCAACTCTTCTAATGGTTGACATTTGGTTGTTTCAGGTGTCAACTATATTGTGAATCTGTAATTATTAGTCTATATTGATACAAATGATTTACACAGTACCATGTCTACACAAGGCATGGCAAGCGTAAACAGAACAGTAGAATGCATTTGATATCAATAAAGTAGGATATTTCACTCTATAGTTGTCCAGAATATTAATTTTCTATGTTTGTCACCTACAGGTGACAGAATATTAATTTTCTATGTTTGTCACCTACAGGTTTCTACAGACAATACATCTTTAACCAATAGACACCACAGTCACACCATTTTATAATAATTAAATGAACATCAAAATAAACACAACTTGCAATTATAGAAAATCAATAGTTTTGAAGATAAAAAGTGTTAGGCAACTGTTCAGTCTAACAGGGGTTAAGTGTGTCTACTCTGCCTGGGCACTGTGACCAATTAAAGATTAGTCAAGGTCTCAATGGAACAGTAGCACTAGGCTGCAGAGTTTAGTCATGGTGTTGACTTTGTGGCACATTAAACAAAATCTACTGTTGGGGGTGTCTACTCTGCCTGGGTGCTGTGACCAATTAAAGATTAGTCAAGGTCTCAATGGAACTGTAGCACTAGGCTGCAGAGATTAGTCATGGTGTTGACTTTGTGGCACATTAAACAAAATCTACTGTTGGGGGTGTCTACTCTGCCTGGGCGCCGTGACCAATTAAAGATTAGTCAAGGTCTCAATGGAACTGTAGCACTAGGCTGCAGAGATTAGTCTTGATGTTGACTTTGTGGCACATTAAACAAAATCTACTGTTGCGGGTGGTGTCAAGGGCCCTTCTCAAAACCACATCACTAGATAATGTAAAACTTTTGCACTTTGGGGGCCCCTTAGAATGATTCAATCAAATACAGATTTCTTGTAATAGTGGCAGCACCCTAAGATACATCTAAGCAAAATTAGAAAAAAAGTTGCTGAACAGCTTTTGAAAAAATAGGCCAAATGTTACATTTTTACCAGTTTCGGGGTCCTTGGAGGCCCTAGGGAGCCTTTAGAATGATTCAATCAAATACAAATTTCTCGTGCATAGTGGCAGTGCCCCAAGATATGTCTATGCAAAATTTGAGAAAAAGTTGCTGAACGGTTTCTGAGATACGGCAGCTAACGGCGGACGGCGGACGCAGAGTGATGGCAATAGTCCCTTAGACCTTCGGCCAAAGGACTAAAAATGTAATATAATAAAAATGGGCAGAGCATCCTAGTCATACATACATATACGTTCATATGATTTTCAGGTGTGATTGTAGAAAGGGTTGACTGTAAAATGATAGATTTCTATATGGTTGGAGTAAACGGAAGGATATTTGGCAGCAATTTTCCTGTTTAACCCTTTGATGGAGTAATGCTTGTCAGCATTCATAAATATTGATGGGTGTCACACATACAGGCATTTTACGAGAGCTAGAAATATTACATTTTGACTAAACTCGACCAGCACGTCAATGAGATGACGATAACAGCAGGTGAGAAGTTTAAGAATTTTTGTAGGTCATGTTTTCTTATAATCAGACAAAACATTAACATGGTCGCCAACGGGAAAACTAACTGTATCATAAGCCCATACTGCATTCTTTGCCTATCCTGTAACCGTCGGTGATCGTTGGGGCATGTGATGATGCTCTATATCTGCCAAGTCTCCTGGAAAATCCACGAGTCTCCCAGACTTTGAGTGTGTTTCCAGGTCTCCCGAAAGACAACTAAACGACCTGCTGCATTGACACTGACTTTAAGATGCACATGTAGGAAGCAGTCAAACCTAGGAGAGGGAGACAGCAGGGAAGTGTTATGAAGTACCCAACACACATGGCGGAATAGCTACCGATATTGGAATTGCTTCCCCATAACCAGTTGGTAATTGTTAATTCCTTATTCTAGAAGCGGAGCTGTGGGAAAACCAAGATGAGAAATAACAGGATTACTACAAGATGATCGAGGAAGATGAACGAAGGAAATTGATCTCCACTACGGTTAAGGATAGACATCGAGTGATAAGCGTTTAGGAGCATTGCCACACAGTCTTCTAACTCATGCAATTGAAGGGGTATTCACAATTCATCGCAGCATGTGGAACAGCTTCAATATTCCACATGCTGCGATGAGATTAAACTCTCATCAATACTTTTATTACACATTATTGTAAATAAAAACACCAGTCAGATTTTAATATTGAAACACATTTCCGTACTACAACGTACATCACAACATAATTGAAAGCCACACTACTTTCATCCGTACTTTGTAAGATTTGTCTTTAATAATAATAATACTGTTGTAATTATCATAAAATATACACCTTGATAAATAATGTATCACAAAAACATCATATGCCACATGCTAATGTATAATGTTATATACAATACTTTTCAAAACATAGTTTCTTCGTTGCGATGACCTCACCATGTCGATCATGGTTTTTATGAAGGGTGCATGGATACCACTGGTTGATTAGAAACAGATAGTCCAAGATAGGTTACACATTTACGCCCAGTGTGGGATCTTTTACTTCCAGTGGCAATGGCGTCATGTAGGAATTTAGGTCCGATGACATTTTAGTATCTTTGCTGAAAGACAGACAATATTGGATGAGCAAAACTCTACGTTACATGTAAAGACACAAGGCATCCTGGATGGCGAGAGGTGATGGGATTGCCAGAAGAACAACTGACAACAACATCACAGAATGGTTTCGTTTAAGCCTACCAGCCCTACCACCTACAACCAAAGACGATGCACGAGGATGTAGCCTCTGCGTGAACTTGCACCCCAGTGACCATCCTGGTGACCATCCTGGTCAAGGGATGAAGTGAAGTGACTGAACTTCAAAATCAAATTATGCCTTCTCCATTTTCTTCAAATCAAATCTTCCGATGAAAGGTGAATGAAATGAGCCAGTATAGAGAACACCTTCGTGTTCGTTGACTTCACTACATCTGCCCAGAAGACCTTGACGGACGTCCCAGAACGAGCGGACGATCTCACCCTGTGCATTCAGCTCATACACGACGGTGGACGGGGCTGGGAACTTGAGCATCGTGTCTATAGAGAACAGCTGTAACAGAAGAAGACCACACACAATCAATTGATAATAATTATTGTTATCATTCATGAACCACCCCAGTTGTTTGCATCTAAAACTGCATTTGGTCCGCACCACAAAAGCACACCAACTTAACTGATATGTCAAGGGTAATGGAAGCGCAGCTAGTGTAGTGGTTAGCACATCCGCCTGGCATGCCAGTGCTCCGAGTTCGAAACCCGGACTGGGCAGGCATGATATTTGGTGTAAAAACCTGACTCTCAACATTGGGGACTGTGTATCCCTCGTGACTCAGTTGGTCCCATCTCAATTTGGGACGTAAACGAACCACTGAGGACGACAATCACCCTGGCAGTGACCACCCTCAGTGCCAACATATAAAGGTCGGTTTGGTGATAAGGTTCTAAAAAAGGCTGACTAGTTGAATGAGATCTCATAAGACCATTACATTGTAACCACAATAATACAGACTAGTCAGTTACTAGAACGTTGGAAACAACTAGAACTTGAACGCATTCAAAGCATGACAGTTTTATTACAAGACATGATCTCCAACAGTGGGCCCATGTGTCCATGTCATGTCTTTGAACAACTGCACTAAACAGCAGTGGTCTTGTGCTTGGAGCATATGACTGCAGATCGAGAGGGCCAAGGTTCAATTCTATTTGTCGCCATATTGAAGATGTTCATCCCACTTCTTTTGGAAGACACACTAAAATCCATTGGTCTTTTCTCTCTGCAATCTATATCAGTGGAAGCAGAACATTCCACGGAGGGAAATAGGCAAATATTCTTTTGGACTCGCTATGTCTAGAGGAGGAACATTCTGACATAAACACCCCTATGTTAGCCTGAGACAGGGATATGTCATGATGGTCAGGGATCATCTCAGAACGTTGATGTCCAATAGCAAACGATCTGATCTAGCCCCCCACCCCCTGACGAAAGTTTGTAAACATTAGTATGATGATATCAATATCAATACATTAACAGTATCGGTCTAAAGCATAGAATATTAATGTCTGACGCCAGAGGAAACTGCCTCTAAATCCCCTCCTCCAAACGTAAGTAATTTAATCTGATATCGGACATGAATGAATGAATGAATGTTTATTCAGAACATTGATAACAATATATATATATACAATACACATCAATGTTCTGAGATGATCCCTAAGCACCAGCTCATCTTCTGTACCTGCGTGAGGAGTCTACGGATCACCGGCCTGGCAGCAAGGAAATCAAACAAGGAGAAACCTGGACCACGAGGCAGGCCATCGCATAACCAGTAGCCCCCAGCACTGCTGGGCCGGATGTTGTCAGGTAATCCAGGTAGATTCTCTACAAAGGTGTCCACCTGGCCCTGGTTGGGACCCTTCAAGTAATACCTGCGAGAGAAATAGCATTTTACAGCAATGATACATGTAAAGGTGATGTAAGAATTATCCTACAACAGATGCAAATCAATTAATACATAAAGATCAGCAGTTTTAACATACATTGGTGAACATTACGTCTTACCATTATATGGTTAAAATGTTTTAAACATACTGTACATTTAAAAGCAGGCAGTAAGTTTTTCATTTATTATTTAATATAGTGTTCTTAAGACTATTATAAATATGTTGAAGGTATTTTGCCCACTAAGTTGTGTTTAGTCAGCATGCTCAACGTTCATAATTTGGAAGATACTACACCAGAGCTTGTTCAGATAGTAAACAAAACACCCAGTTTCAAAACATGCTTTACTGGCAATATCGCCAAGATGGGTTGAGTTAACTACAAATGATGTTCAACAATTTTCCCATGTTCGACACAGCAGACTTCCTATTACAAATTACTGCACCCGCTAATTCCAGGTAGAAGAACTGGCTAGTTCCCTTTAAACATCCTGTACATATATATCAAAAACAATAATTAGTAAGACACCACAGCCAGACTACCTGAGGATGCGAGCAGAAAGCCCCTCAGCCACCAGTACAAAGTCTTCATCTCGGGAAAGTTGGACGCCATTAGCAAAGTGCAGGCCGTCAATCAGAACTTCAGTTGTGTTCCAGTGTGGGTCGAACCGTATCAACCTGACACAACATTAGAATTGCACTTCAAGTTGTGATTAAATACCCAAGCAATCATTTAACTATGACAACGCACGTGTATGTGTGTGTGTGTGTATGCATGCGTGTCTGTGTGGTGTGTGCATACGTATGTATGTTAGTGGTTATGTTAATATTTTCCTCACAGACGGTTTGCATTCCGGGTACCAAATTTTCGTGGATTAACATTCTTCATGTGTATTCTGCGATTGTTCTAAGGTTCGCCAATCAATTGGGGACATTTTATGTATTGATTGCTTATCAGAAAACTGCGTACATGTAAAACAACATATACTTTAGGAAACCGTACTCTGCATCTGTGTGTCTGTAGCACATCTGTAGGGTGGGCATTATTGCTAGTATAATATAATGAAAAGCAAAAACAAATGCATGTACACATGAAATGGTACAGCATCAACAACGATTTAACACTATGAGAATATATTTCTGGTGGTGCTGTAATAATTAATCGAGGTCTGCAATTTGCAGAATTTAAAATATTAAACCAATATTTCTTGCCGCGGACATGTACATGTGGGGGGTAGAAAGTAAACCACACCTTCCACTGCCACTTCCTTCCAAGGAAAGATAGAGGAACTCATTCATTCGCCATCTTCTACATGAGTCCGATAGGTAAATGATGCCATTGCTGTCAATGTCAAGGTTATTCAGAAAGGCAGGCTTCACACCATCAATCTCCGACAAAAGTAGCTGTGACTTGCCTGAAATTGATGCACAAGACTGATATTGGAGGAGAAAAAAGAGAGTGTGGAACAGACTGAGATGTGGCCACCCTGCAAGAGACCAAGGTGGTTAAGAAATACATTGGTCAATTTGGTGGCAATGTAATTGATACATCTGCTGACTTTTGAGGTGTCGTATATATTCTCACTGCTTGAAGTAATTTCACGTGCCCATAAGTTATAAATAACTACAAGTTTATGAACACCCAACTATTCATTGCAATGTTCCTGGTGGAATAAGATATAGACTAACCATCGCATGTTTACTCAAACACATGTTTGTATTTATTAGACTTCTGTGATAGACATTGTGGTTTGTATTCTCCGATTATGTCCTAGCCTATGTCACCCAGTGCTGGCATTACATTTGTAACCATACAAATAGGTCTTTTGATCATGCAGTTCTACCATTTACAAAACAAACTTTACTTACCTGTTTCGACAGATATCTTGAAGAGTCCCAGGTAGGTATCGACAACATACAAGCTTCCATTATGCATCCGTAGTCCCAGCGGTCGACCACAGGTAGACTCATTCTTAAGGGAACATACATGCGAGTCATAACGTAACAAGTCATGCTATTTGAAAATAGTATACATGTATCCTAAACATATAAATGGAAATGCACGTACATATAATTGTTAATCTCGTGAACCTGCTACCCACAGGACAATGTGCACGTAATTTGCTTTACACTTTTAAGAGGGTACATTACAAAACCAACAAAACAAACCACTATTTAATAATCTCAGTGAATACAAATTTTATTTGTTATTATAGAGATGTTTGTTGTTGTTACAGTTAATAATTAAACATGTATAAGACATACACCGCATGGAGGTTTTCCTAAGGTTGCCAAGATGCTCATTTTCTCATCTTTGATGTCCACAATTTTCCCATCTCCAGTGCCGGTGTACATGTGACCTGGGCAGTCCAATCAAAACATGGCTAGAGAGTCATGTGACTTTCACTGAAGAATGCATTGAATTAGTCTGCTGGGGGATTCGCAGGAAACATTTCATCTTTATTCAGTGAGGTCAGTAGATGTGTGTTCTCAGCTTGCAACCATAAAATATAAAAACAAACATTATAATTAAGAAAAGCTATCAGGACCAATGTAGAGCACAATGTAGAAGCTGAGCTGGCACACGGCACTGGCCAAGCTATCATCCCAAATGAAATTACAGATTACAACAAGTTTACTTCTAAACATTACATATACTAGGCACAACTGTTGGCTTATTCTTATATTCGGCAGTAAATGCTGTGGAGAAGAATAATAATTTCTTGTCTTGACCTGACATAATATCTGAGTATATAAATACAAATTTACAACCAGAAATTATTTTAATGTACAACCATAAATTATTTTAATGTACATACCAACAGGAAGGTGGTAACAGTAAGATCACTGTATGTGCAATGCTGTGCAAATTCTTATCTTATCACTTGGTAAAGTGATAATGAAAGTGATCATGTCAGATTACTAAAGAAAACTGTTTGTTAAGTAACCAGAAATGTTGTACCTTTGTGAAACACAATTGACTCAGGTGCCACAATCTCGTTCTCAAAGAGTCGTTCACCTCTGGTAAGAAGGTCGTTGACCTCGAGTAGTCCCTCCATCTTGGGTGGTTCGGGAACACTGTCAATACAAATATGATTTATGCCTTCACTTCTCATCTACCCTGTAATATTAAGTTCATGGACAACTTCCCCATCAGATAAAATTATATAACACTATAGTTACCAAATTGTCCCAATTTCATAACTGTTTTATCCACAATGTTTTGTTAAAAATTTCACTAACTTGATCGAAGAGAGGCAATACAATTAGATATTTTATTGTAATAATAGATATATACAAAAAAACTGTTCTTTTCCAAAACTGAACAGAAAGTTGTATAAAACAATAGTACAGACACTATTATCTATATGTGGGGTTACAACACCAATAAAATGTAATAATTACATAGTTTCAAATTAAATCACTGTAATCATGATCATATAAATGATGCTGTACTTGTTAGTAAGTGCATTTGCGGTTTTTACATTTTGAGTGTAATATTGTTCACGTTTAGCTGATAATTAATGTTTCCATTATTGTAACATGTGTTGAACATTAAATTTACCATTACCTTATTACGACAGGATTGATAGGTGCTGGAACAGTCAAACTGACCAGGAGAAGTCCAAGGGCAGGCAGGAATAGGAAGGTCACAATGATCCCAGCCAGAACTCTAATCAGAGTTGTCCATCTGAAACACCTGTACATGTGGTTAGTATAATGCTGATAAATCCCTGATCGTGTACTTTGATTCCAGAAATTCAAATCTTGCCAGAGAAATGACTTTAGGAGGAAAGAAGTGAAACTTCGCCACCTCTTGTAAATACCTTGGGCATGTCATTTGTAATGACATATCGGATGACGCTGACATTCAATCCAAAGTGAGACTCTTTATGCCAAAAGTAACATGTTATGGCCAAAAATTTTATGTTTGCTCTACTGCTGTAAAGAATAGGCTGTTTACTGCATATTTCAGTAATATTTATGTGTGTGTGTTATGGGTTAATTTTAACAAAGCAAATTTTCAGCAATTTATTGTTGCCTATAACAATTCATACAGAATATTGAACAATTTGCCAATGAGATGTAGCACTAGACACATGTTTATAACAAGCATTTGATATTTTTTCAGTGTGTTTTTTCCAGTTTAGATGTGTATCTATAATTAAACCAAAAAAAATTAATTCCTTGACATTTTCAGACGTGGTCGCTACAAATACTGGAGTGTTCTTTGGGCGTTATACCAATTACAGTAAAAATTACACTATACAATTCACTAATATTGCCTCACATTAACTAGTGTCTAATGATCTGGGGATACAAATGTAATCAAATAAACAAACTGCAAAAGAAAGCTGTAAGAACAATATCTTTAAGTACATATAACTCCCACATGGAACCAATATTTAAACGTTTCTCAATTTTAAAGATTGAAGACCTACTTTGTATACTGATATTACGTTTTTACTATAAATACAAACATAACATTACCAGCATACTTTCAAAACTGGCAGATAATAGAGAACAGAAACATACATAGCCATTTCACACGAAAACATGACAGAATATATACATTCAAGACACAACACGAATTTGCAAAAATGCCTAAGATATAGTCTACCACACACAATAAACAATACCTCTGACATCCTTTAACAAATGGTAACCCCACACAGCCTACAAGGATTTACTCATTATGTAAAACACAATATCATACAAGGATATAAACACACATGTACAGTCATGAATTGCTACACATGCACACATAATCATGAATAAACATCCATCACAGTAACTCGTACAGCCATACACATAATACACTGTACCCATACATTCACTACTTACGACGCACGTGAAGAAGCAAACATTAATAAAACACACATGAACATCGTGCATCTAAATAGGATTGGGCAATGGTGCGTCAATGGAATACAATAACTTATGAATTCTATAAAAGATAGACAATTACCAAACCCAAGGTGGCCCCTATGATAGCGACTATTTATTAGTCTTAATAGGTGTCTCCTACACCAAATATTGTACAAACTTAATCTAAATAACGATTGCGTTACATAGTTACATTATAGGTTTATATGTACATGTTTTATTGGTATTACTATTTTCTATTGTATCTAAATACATACATCTATCTATCTATCTATCATTGGCGATACATACTCCTAGATACGGATGACTGTCGATTTCCTGTAGTGTTGCTTTTCCTAGAGTATAATTAAAATGTTTTATGTTTCTTGCATGGATTATCTCATCACAGAGCATTTAGGTCTTTCTGTAGTTCTTGTGAGTCAAACTGATTATAGATTTCTCTATAGAGGACACAGTCATCTTCAAAGAGATGGACTGTGGAGTGGATATTGATAGCTAGATCATTGATATATATCAGGAAGAGAAGCGGTCCCAATAATGTGCCTTGCGGTACATCTGATGTAACATTTGTCCAGGTGGAATGCTCTCCACCGACCACCATTCTCTGTTCACGGCACTTGAGAAAGTTAGAGATCCAAATGTGTGTTTTATTGTGGATGTCATACCTTTTAAATTTATTTAGGAGCTGGTTATGGGGAACGGTGTTGAATGCTATTGAGAAGTCCATTGTTATCATGTCCACTTGGGATTTATTATTTAGAGAATGCCCTAGGTCATCTGTGGTGAGTATTAACCGAGTTTCTGTGGAGTGTTTACTGCGGAAGCTGCATTGTCTGTCGGATAAGACTGTGTATCAGTCGAAATGGTCCATTATGTTAGAGTAGATAATGTGTTCAAGGAGTTTGCAACATATTGAAGTTAGGGAGATGGGACGATAATTTGATGGAAGGGACCGGTCTCCCTTCTTAAGATTGGAGTGATGTTGGGTCATAACCATGAGAGGGGAAAGTCTCCTGTGATAATTCGTTTTTGGTTTACATTACATTAATTTATTTTTAGATTACTCTGAGGGCTGGAGCTAATTCACTAGCGGCAAGTTGTAAGATTCTGGCTGGCACTTCATCGGGTCCTGTTGATTTGTTTGTTTTTAAGTCATGAAGTAATTTGGCGACTCCTTTTGTTGTGATGGTGATGTCAGGCATAGCTGGTATGTTTGAGTATGGTTCTTGTGGTAGGTTGGTGTTTTCATTTGTAAAAACTGACTTAAACTGGTTATTGAGGATTTCGGCTTTAAGTCTGTTGTCTGATTCTACCATGTTGTCTTTCATTAGGGTTCAATCAATTCACTTTTATTGTCCTAGGAAGGATATTTGTCTTACAGCTCATGATCTCATAAATCTCATAAAAATATAATGTGAAAGACATACATGTTAGATGTGCATATACACGTTTGTAAAGTTTAAATCTAATCAAAGCAGAGCACAGTCATCAATATCACTGTTTCAACATTATGACTGCGGTAGGCACGAAGCTGTTGTTGTACCGAACTTTCTTGCATTTCAAGCACCGATGCCTCCTCCAGATGAAAGACTATCAAAGTAAGAGTGGAGCGGGTGGTCCGAGTCAGCAGTGACAACACGAGCTTTTCGTAAAGTTGCACGGTCAATCATTTCGGACAGCACTGGAGTAGGTAAACCAATGATCTTGGCGGCAGTATGTGAGATTTCTAGAAGCCTGTTTCGGTTGCTCACCGAAAGAGCAGGCAATAACAAATACTGCAGTAAGTTAAGAGAGACTCAATTATACTGCGGTAGAGATGGAGAAGAAGTTTTGGGTCAACGTTGAAAGCGTGCAACCTGCGAAGAATGTGCAGTCGCTGCTGAGACTTCTTTCGCACGGCTGTAACATGTTCTGTGAAGGACAACTTACTATCCAACACAACACCAAGGTACCTGAATGAATCGACCTGTTGGTATTCCAACTGTAATAACTTTAAAGCTTTTTATGTATGACCAGAATCGTTTTGGTGAGTCAGAACAAACTGAAGATATATATCTTCTGTGAGCATTTCTTGTCTCTCTGTGCGTGGTTTTTAGTGCCTTACAAAAATGTTCATAGCTGGCTTGATTTCCATGTAGTTTGTGAATGTTGAAAGCTCTTTGTTTATGTTTGTGTAGTCGTTTAATTCGCTTATTTATCCACAGTGTTTGGTAACGCTTTGATTTTATTTTTGTTGGTATGCGAGAATTCATTATTGAGTCAAGGACAGTTTGGAATTCTGTATACATTTCATCAACTGTGTTCATGGGTATCCCTTGATACAAACTCACTGCTCCATTTGAACAGGTCTTCTTTCAGAGCCTGCATGTTAGCTTTGTGTCACATGTATATTTTGCATGGTTTTTGCTTGATGAAGTGGGGTTTATTGTAAAGAACAAGTCCAAAGTGTTCTTAATTCTGGTTCACATACAACTTGTTCAAGTCCAAAGGCAATGCCAATTTCAAGTAGCATTTTGGATAAACCGGGAGCAGCTCCACCTGGCTTTGCACTGAGTAATGGTAGATTGGTTCTCTTAGATATCATATGGTTGTTTCCAGCAACATGTATATTATACTGCATGGTAGATTATTCCAGCAGCATGTCTCTTAGATATCATATGGTTGTTGTTTCCAGCAACATGTATATTATACTGCATGGTAGATTATTCCAGCAGCATGTCTCTTAGATATCATATGGTTGTTGTTTCCAGCAACATGTATATTATACTGCATGATAGATTATTCCAGCAGCATGTCTCTTAGATATCATATGGTTGTTGTTTCCAGCAACATGTATATTATACTGCATGATAGATTATTCCAGCAGCATGTCTCTTAGATATCATATGGTTGTTGTTTCCAACAACATGTATATTATACTGCATGGTAGATTATTCCAGCAGCATGTCTCTTAGATATCATATGGTTGTTGTTTCCAGCAACATGTATATTATACTGCATGGTAGATTATTCCAGCAGCATGTCTCTTAGATATCATATGGTTGTTGTTTCCATCAACATGTATATTATATTGCATGGTAGATTATTCCAGCAGCATGTCTCTCGGTCTGATGTAATATATGGTAGACTAGTCCTTAGGTATGATATATGGAAGATTAATTAGCTTGACTGCAACCAGTCTATTAGGCATTGCATATATGGTAGATTAATTAGTCGTACAAATCCAATTAACGTGTGTCTGTACTAAAGTTCTACGTACCCGGCATCTCCTGTTTCTTCCTCCAGTTCATTCACAACGTACTTGATGTGTTTCTCATCACCGTCACCAGAGGCGCTTTGCCCAGTTGACCGATGACGAACTGTATCTCTGTCCATTGCAGCAGGATGTAAGTGACACCTCGTGAAATAACGGTCTGACCTCTGAGGCCACCTGTACAAACATAACAAAGTAAGAATATATATAAGCAAATACTATATAATACTGATTCACAAAAATGGGCCAAGTGGCCCTGAAGTCCTTTGGACTAATACATCTATATGTGACCCCTGACCAAATGAGTGATAAGTCGGAAAAATTGTAACATTGTTTTCTTACATTCTTGTAAAGGTTGGGTAGGGTGCTTTACACGGCTTCAAAAATTATGAATGCTACAAAAATTTGCGAAGTTATGGAGCATTGAACATGGTAGGGGTCAAAAAGTGAAAATGAAGAAAACGGCTGTTGAAGTTTTACATTATATATGCAAATGGACTGCATGGAAATATTACATGCATGACATTCAAATGTGGCACACTGTGTGTATGTTACGTTGCAATGATACACTGGAAGTACAAATGTGCTGCTACAAAAACTTATCAAGTTATGCTAGATTATGTCTTTATGTGTAAAGCAAAGAGGACAGATTATTTGAGAACAAAAGATAGACTCACTGTTTGACACAGTTTAAAACCTACAGGCAACTGTCCAGTTTAACAGGAGTCTATCAAACACAAACAGGCACTACCACATGAAATGTCTATGAAAAATTAGAAAAAAAGTTACTGAACAGTTTTTGAAAAAAACAGCCCCACAGAACTAATTATAGTTACTGTTAAGATGTTTAACCTAGTTCCATTATCTGATATTGTGCCAACAGATTGGTGTATTGGGATCATTAAGCCTATATAATTATTATATAAACATAGCAGCAGACACTGGGACAGTGTGACTGCTGTCTGGCTAAATGGATGCAATGGTGCTTTGAAGTTAGTTCTTCTGCCAACTATCCTTTTCACACAAGGCTGTAGGTTTAGTAGCTGCCAGCACACTAATGAGCCTAAACTACCAAGTAGGTGTGAAAAACGTGCTGATGTATTTGAACTTGACCCACTAATTAACTGTCCACCAAGCAGTAGCAGAACAGTTTATAATAATAATAATCCACAAATTAAGTGGCAGTGATCTTCCTTTTATCATTCATGTGATGTTTATTGTGAGCAGGGCGGACAAATGGTTATCACACGTAGACAAGTACAGAAAGAAACTGACGTTTTCTATAAAAAGAACACGTTTGCCTATCAATGGCATGTATTTCCTATTGTTGCCATTTCTGCCGGGCAGAAACTGTTTCTGCCAGGCATAAATCAAACAACCCTGTAGGTAATTATTAATCAAATGGTTTTTTGGTGAATCATAGTTACAGATCATTAAGGGTTATGATGGAAGTAAAATGTTGACATGTTTACTGTTCACTTATTGCACCACGTCTTGCATTTACAGGAATAAATATAATAGAAAATAAAATGTTGTGGCACATATTTTTGAATCACCATATTTTTAAATACATGTATTGATGAGAAACCGGGAAATACTTTTCTGTGGCCTAAGAATAACTAATTTCAATTAACTTTCTGGTTATATTAAACAACTGCATAAAAATATATATCCATACAAGACACAGACCCCACATGTGACAGATGTTTTGGGAAGGGGAATAGTGTTCTGTTTCTGGTACAATACACAAAATCTACTGTTAGGGGATAGTCTCAAGGGCCCTTCTCAAAACCACATTACTAGATAGTATAAACATTTTGCATTTTGGGGGGCTGTGTCAGTCTTCTTCTCATGTGATGTAGAGTTACCACAAGGAGAAAACTTGTCTCCTTTGTTATTTGCTATTTACCTGAATGATTTTGAACACTGTTAGTCATAATTATAAGGGACTTGACATGGCAGCTGGTGAAATTTACAACCTTAGTGATGATGATGTAGACATTTTCTTGCAAATGTATGTTCTACTATATGCTAATGATACTAGAATGATTCAATCAAATACAGATTTCTTGTATATAGCGGAACTATGTCAACTCTTCTAATGGTTGACATGTGGTTGTTTCAGGATGACCCCTTAGAATGTAGGCACAACTGTCCAGGGGTCTAGAGGGTGCTGTGTCTGTTGACCCAAGCCTCTGCCAGTGACCAATTACAGATTAGTCACACATTCCACCAGCAGCCACAGTGATCCAAGCCTCTGTCAGTGACCGATTACAGATTAGTCACACTTTCACCAGCCAGCTACAGTGATCCAAGCCTCTGTCAGTAACCAATTACAGATTAGTCACACTTTCACCAGCCAGCCACAGTGAGGTGTGACAGATGTTGTGGGAAAAGGGATTAGTTGAACAAAAGGACTGGAAGCATGATAGATCTGCTGCTACAGTAGACCATTTAGTTAGCAAATTTAGCATTTTAGGGGACCCTTGGAGCCCTTAGAATGATTCAATCAAATACAGATTTCTTGTGTACAGTGGCACTACCACATCAATGTCTGCAAAATTAGAGAAAAAGTTACTTCAGCGTTTTTGAAAAAATAGGCAATATGTGAAAATTTACCAGTTTTGGGGTCCTTTTTTGGGGGGTCATTAGGTGCCCTTAGAATGATTCAATCAAATACAGATTTCTTGTGTACAGTGACACTACCACATGAAATGTATATGCAAAATTAGAGAAAAAGTTGCTGAAAATGTTTTGAAAAAATAGGCAAAATGCTACATTTTTATCAGTTTTGGGGTCCTTGGAGGCCATAGGGAGCCCTTAGAATGATTCAATCAAATACAGATTTTTCGTGCATAGTGGCAGTGCCCTAAGATATGTCTATAATTTATATATATGCAAAATTAGAGAAAAAGTTGCTGAACGGTTTCTGAGATACGGCAGCTAACGACCTTCAGCCAAAGGACTAAAAATGCATCTTTCTACACTGCATAACAAGTGCATTGCCATTGCATTGGAAATCATGGAAATATAAGTTTTTAATAATATTAATAAAGCAGGCTAGCCCAGTTCCTAGTACCCTACACATGCAACTGTGGGTGTAGCGCCTGCAACTGTATGCAGTGCCAGTGTATCTATTCTGTAACTAGTGTAAAGACTAAAGTCATGCCTCATGGACTCGGAGTCATGGCTCATGCCAGGGCATGGGCATGGCATGGATCATGCATCTTAGGTCTTAGGTGATTTACTCCAAACAGCCCAAACTTGAGCTAACGCAGGAGTTGTATGGTGCTTGTTTGTGCGCATGCATTGTGGGTAGTTTGTTTGTTTATTTTATAGGCACTTTAGATGATTGGGTGTGGTGAAAGGGAGGTTCATGATCGCTGTTTGAAACGCTATGGGGCTTTCTAGTTCAGTAATCGGTGGTGGAATCATATTCCAGATTCGAACTGCTCGGGGGTAGAAAGAGAACACTGCTGCATTGATGCGGCACCTAGGGGCTACGTAGTGGCCACGGTTTTTTGACTGTGTTAGTAGACCTGGTGGGGGTGTGATGTTGATTGTTATTTAGTATTTTGTAAAATGTCACGGCTTGTTTGATAATGCGTCGTCGTTCAAGAGTTGACCAACCAAGGGTGGCTATTAGGTTTGCTGCGTTTGTTTGGCGTCTGTGGTCATTTTTGACAAATCTGGCAGCACAGTGTTGTACTCTTTCAAGGTGTTTAATTTGGGTGGCAGTGTGTGGGTTCCACATGGGAGAGGCATACTCAAGTTTTGGTCGGATTAGCATGTTATAGGCTGTTTCTTTTACTTCAGGTTTGCATGGTCCGAGTGTTCGTTTGATCATGCCTAGGACTTTTGAAGATTTGGAAGTTATGTCAGTGATATGGTTAGCCCAGGTTAGTTTAGAATCTAATTTTATTCCAAGATATGTGTGGCTAGAGGCGGTAGAGAGTGGTATGCCAAAGAGTGAATATGAATGTAGTCTGGGTTTTGTTTTGTTTGTTATTGGGAGATGCAAACATTTAGATATGTTAAATTCCATCTGCCATTTATTAGACCATGTTTGGAGTTTGATCAGGTCAGATTGGAGAGTTTCGTGGTCGGTTTCGGATGTGATTTTGCGATATATAATGCTGTCGTCTGCAAAGAGACGTACGGAAGATTGGACATTTTCGGTTATGTCGTTTATGTAGAGTAAAAATAGGACAGGTCCTAGGACTGAGCCCTGTAGTACACCAGATGTAACATTTGTGCTGTCCGACAGGGCTCCATTGACTGAGACTCTCTGTTTGCGATTGGATAGAAACAATTTGATCCAGTTTTGTGTGTTTCCAGTTATTCCATAGAAAGCTAATTTGGATAGGAGGCGTTTATGGGGGACTTTGTCGAAGGCTTTGGCGAAATCGAGTAGGATGGCATCTATTTGTGTCTTATTGTCCATAGCAGTCATCCAGTCGTGGACTGTCTCGATGAGTTGGGATTCACAAGACAGACCTGATTGGAATCCATGTTGGAAGTGGATGACGATGTTGTGTTTGTATAAGTGTTTCCACATGTTGCTTAGAATTATGTGCTCCATAACTTTGCAGAGGATGCATGTTAACGAAATTGGTCTATAATTAGCAGGGTCCGATTTGTGGCTTTTTTGTGTATTGGTGTTACTAGTGCTTGGAGTCAGTCATCTGGGAGTTTGCAAGTGTTGTATGACTGCTGGAAAATGTGTGTGATGATGGGGGCAATTTCCACTGCAGTCTCTTTAAGGCCTGTAGCTTTATTTTGGTTTAGGTTTTTCAGTTGCTTAATTACTCCGTCTATCCCGATTTCGAGGGAGGGCATATCGGGATAGATGGATGGAGCTAGTTGGGGGATGGGGTAGATTTCTTGAGTAAACACGGAACTAAATTGGTTGTTAAGTGTATTTGCTTTGTCGTGATCATTTGTGATTGGTTGGTCGTTTGCTTGCAGCTTTAGTGGCTTGTTTTCGGAGTTGCCTAAACCTTTCCCAGTCACTATTATGTCCAGTTTGTTTTGCTTTTTTGTGGCTTTTGTTGCGTTTTCTTTGCATTCTTATTATTTCACGTGTTATCCAGGGGAGGTGGGTTTTTGCTTTGGTGTTGCGGCTGGGAATATTATTGTTGACTAATGAAGTAAGATTATTCCGGAAAAAGTTCCAATTTGTGTTGACATGTGTTGAATATGGGTTCGTGTCAAAATATGTTGTTGTTAGTTGTTTTATGTCATCTTTAAGCTTATCCCAGTTTGCAGATTTATATTGGAACACTTTGTGTGGTGGTTTACTGTTACGGATTGGATTTAGGTTTACGTTATAGGTCACAGCTTCATGATCACTCATGCCGGGAGTGGTGTGAGTGTTAGCAATTATTGATGGATTAGAAGTGAGTACGAGGTCAAGGATATTGCCGGAATCACCTCGTGTGGGATCGTTGACCATGTTCTGTAATCCAAATTCTCTAATTATTTCTAGCAGTTTGTTATGCTGTTGTCAGTGGTTTGCTGCTTGCCCCAGTTAATATCAGGAAGGTTGAAGTCACCTGCTATAACTACATTAGAAGTTTTTGTGATCTGTTTAGTTTTGTTAGGGATTCGTGGAGAGCTCCAAGGGATTTAAGGTGGTCACTGGGAGGTCGGTAGTAGCATGTAAAGTATATGGATTTGTTTCGTGTGAAATGGATTTTTGTCCATACTATTTCACAGCTTGAGTTTAGTTTATTAAGTGGTTCTGCTACAATGTCATCGCGGAAGGCTATGAGAACTCCACCACCATGGGTGTTTCTGTCCTTTCGGATGGCGCTATAGTTAGGTGGTAGGAACGAATAGGTAGGGTAGTTTTCGTCTATTTTGGTTTCGACTAGGAATATGATGTCAGGATTATTTGAATAGTTGTTTTTAATTGGGTTGTCTTTGCAATGCTTTTGACACTGTTGGTATTGATTAGAATTCCGCTAAGTGTGTTACGTTTGGTTTTCTTACGACGTTCAGGGGTTGATGCATTTTGAGGGTTTGGTCCAAAGGTTGGATCCCAGGTTTGGGATGTACGACTCGAGTTTGTTTGAGAGATCTGTGTGTGGGGGTCAATGTTTTGGTTATTTTGGTCTGTGTCACTAAGGCTGTTATATCGGTTGTGAAAACATTCCAATAAGTGGTCTTGGAAGAAGGAATGACTGTAGTTAGGATGGTCGCATTTCAATTTTCATGCAGTGCCAGGAACTGTTACAGAGGAGATTATATTGATCTGGTACCATTTGTACCAGATCAATTTGTACGTTTTGACAGTTTGCATCAACCAAACTCCAGGTAAGGAAAACAAAACGAACGTGGAGAAACAGAAAAACCCATACGGCACGCTAACTAGGAAAGACTGTCATTGCGCAATTTGAATAATATTTTGACTGGAACAAAAACAGCACCACTTCTACCTTTGTTTTACTCTCTCCGTGGAAAAACGGGGCGCCCCTAGCGAGTATGCCGAAACAAAAAATATCGAGCGGCGCCCTCTGGTAGATATGTGTCGAACAGGCAGGCTTCGAACGGAGTAAGCGCAATCGTCTACGACAAAGTGCTGTGGCCAGTGCATGCAGATTCGGGGAGTGTTTTGGGGGCTTTCTCTTCAGCAAACTGCATAGGTATGTCGCTCAAACTGGTGTAGCTTCGGTTCTCGTCAAAATCGCTCAACTCCAAAGAACTGTCACGAAATATTGAAGTTAAACTCGACTAAAATAGCGAACTATCAGTTAAACTCGACTCAACGAATCAAACTCAAAGCAATCTCGAACTATCGTATCGGTTTTTACGTTTTCTTTTCCTCTCGTCTCGCGATACGCAACCATCGGCACTGAATGTGACAGTTGTAAAAATGTTGAAGTTGGACATTCACAAGAGGAATAACAATATACACGGGAAATCATTGCGATTACCGCAAAAAAAGTTTAAAACTAAAAGATCACACCACCGTCATTGACATTGTCAATGACATTTGATTAATTGATGACAGTTCACAATCCACACAGTCACTGCCCTGGCCTGGGGCGGGCCTGGGACTGAGAAAGTTCAAAGCTTGCTCTGCCTGTGGTGTGGGCGTGGCTAGCAAGTTGCATTGTTGAACAGAATGCTGTATAATTAGAATGCAGTAATGAATAGAGACCATTAGAGAATTTAGAGTTTAGTTTTTGTTTTAACTTCTAGGATTTCCTCTCTGGAGCCTGGGTGGCCATAATTTATTGTTGATGCAAAATGTATTCCTACTACTTACCGCCAATGAAAGAGGGAAGCAGTGGTCATGTGGAAGAGCCAGAGTCTACAAGTATACTAATATTATGTAGCATTTAGGGCATCCAGTTGCCTCAATTAGTTTAGTTTTTACTGGCATCCTGGCATTCGTTGTTACCACGTGTAGCCTGTCTTTTGTATTTCTTATGCCAAATAAACCAATTTCAACATTTGTTTTACTCTCTCGGTGAAAAAACGGGCGCACCCTCCTACCAAGTGCTGTGGCCAGTGCATGCAAATTCGGGAAGTGTTTTGGGGGCCTTCACTTCAGCAAACTGCAGAGGTATGTCACTCAAACTGATGTAGTTTCGGTTCTCGTCAAAATCGCTCAACTCCAAAGAACTGTCACGAAATATGGAAGTTAAACTTGACTCAAATCGCGAACTATCAGTATCAGTTGAACTCAACTCAAATCCTGAAATATCAGTATCACTACATCAGTTTTTACTTTTTCTTTTCCTCTCGTCTCAACCATGTGTGACTGTTGTAAAAATGTCAAAATTGGACGTTCACAAGAGGAAGAATAATATTGCAACTACCACAAACAAATTTAAAACTTCAAGATCACTACTGTCATTGACATTGACATTTGAGGGCCACACTAAAAGGCGGACCACGAACGGGCGGACCGCATTCACAAGGATGTGTGCGATCTTTGTTCCTTCTTTACGTGCACTGTTGTTGTTTGCGCGTGTATTCGTAAATATTGGAGTGTCTTTTATCATTGTATTATATTAACAATTCTAAACATAATATACCTGAATGGTGTAACTTGCATTTAGAAAATCTTAACATAATAATAAATTAACAGTTTACTTACTATAAAACAATACTCTGAATATCCCACGCAGAGTCAGTTTATTTAAATCGTTTGATGTAATCACTCGTCTCATGGTACATTTTTCATAGGACACTATCACCTGTTATTGAATGCTGGCCTTATTGAAACAATTATAATAGAGACAGGTGAGGAATTCTGAGGCTCCAGCAGTCTTCCTTTTGTTTGATCTATTGTACAGGGCCAGGCATATTTGGTTTGATTTCAGTTTGATTGCAATGCTAGCTGCATATGTGTTAGTGAGTGTGTGAGTAGTTCACGTTATTAGAATGTTCTTGTTAACTGATTAAATGCTCAATGGTTTTGCTGCTTGTGTCAGAGTAAAAGACCAAGGAGTACACCTTCAAAATTTCAATAAGAAAACCATTGTACATGTTATTATCACTTATTATCTTAGTACTTTCTCATTTTACACCTCTATAAAATCATCACATGTATATATATATATATATATATATATATGACTTTGTTTTATGAAATAGTCCATACTTCATGCTTTATTATGTCTTATGTGTGTTTATATTGGTCAATTAAACTGATTGGTGTGTTGAATTTGACAAAATTGTCCCAGTATTTTATTTGCATGTCCTCGGCAAAAGTGTAAATATGGATGCTGTATTTGTAACATCTGTAACTTGTAGCCGTGTACACGCATAGGCCTTTTGAGTGCTGTTTATATATTAGGTGAAGTACAATAATGGGCCAAAAAAGGAAGACATGGACACCAAAAACGAAAACAGAAGTACAAAAAACAAAAAGTGCTTAAAAAAATGAATAACTGTCTTAGATGATAGACAAGATACATCTACACCTAAAATTAAAGAAGAAGATAAGATCTCTTTACTCGCTGTTGTGTGGCGCAATGCCAAGTGAAGTTCATGATGTAAGTTACATGGTATCTTAACTAAAATATGAGAATGTGAAACTCTTCAGAAATCAAAAATTGCTTGACTGATATATGCTAGTAAAGACTCATCAGAATCCAACCAAAAGACTTTTAAAATGTTAAGAATGGTCAGAGCACTCTGGACCTGAAATGGTGGACACTAACTTACGTTATCCACCACATTGTCCATAACCAAAATTGTTTTCAAACAACAATAAACAGACAGGATGTGTTTTTTGTGTCTCTTTTTTCTTCATGGGCCTAAGATACAGCACAAATGTTATCGACAGGAACTGTCCACAAAGAAGCTGGTTATCGAGTAAATATAGCAAAAGTTACAGGACACCAATTTGGCCCAGTATTGTGCAACTATATATTTATATATTATATATATAATATATTATATTTATTATGTGTTCGTGTTGTGTCAATGGCAGCAGATGTTGTGGTCAGCCTATTACAGTGCTATACATACATGTATTGATTTTTTGTTCGATATTACGGCAATATTAAGAAAAGGCTGCTCACTTATGTATTTAACTTTTTTGGGGTGTCCTCAGAATAGTTGTCACTGATTCATGTATAAATTCATAGCAGCTGTTTATTATATTATTTGACATGTGGTTTGTAGTTAATTGTACACATCATCAGAGCAATCGTGAAAATAAATACAAACAAACAATAAATCCAAGAATTGTTATATTATTAATTGTACTGTTGTGTTCAGTTTGTAAAATCATTAATGTCTTCTCATATTTCCACGCATAGTATTAATGAAAGACATCTCAATGTTTATAAACGAATGCACAAGAGCGCACCCGAAGGAACATTCTCGATCCGCCTTTTAGTGTGGCCCGACATTTGATTAATTTATGACGCTGATTGTTACACCACAGTCCACACAGTCACTGCCCTGGCCTGGGCCTGGGACTGAGAAAGTTCAAAGCTTGCTCTGCCTGTGGTGTGGGCGTGGCTAGTAAGTTGCATTGTTGAACAGAACGCTGTATAATTAGAATGTAGTAATTAATACAGACCATTAAATAGAGAATTTGGAGTTGCGGTTTCACTTTTTGTTTTAACTTCTAGGATTCCCTTTCTGGGTGGCCATCATTTATAGTTGATGCAAAATGTCCATCACACATCTTGTCTCTGTAATTATTATTTCTTTGCAGATAGACACACATGTGGCCAATCCACAACTGAATTGTTTCCACTTGAAGCTGCTTGGCTGTTTCTTATGTTGCTGTTTTGTTTGTCATGTTGCAGGCTCTTGTTGGCGACACGTTGATTTGTTAAATAAATGATGTTTTTCTACAGATGACGCAGTGTTGTTATTAATATGGTCAATATATATATAAACCGGGAGCACATTAGAATTGTGTCAACCCGTCATTTGGATGAGTAAAATTTGCGGTCACATGATGCATGGCGCTGTCATGACGGGCAAAATATCCCGTATTAGTCCCTGGGTTGAATGTATGCTCAGGGTAATGCTTTGAACCTTTGACTAGAACATTGTATGTGAAATAAATCTGTAAAATGTATTATGTTGAGACCTTTTTGTAATATGTGGCAGTGTGATGTGTCAGTTATGGTGGAACCGTACAACAGAATCATATATAATTTTAGACAACTCTGTATAGTATGTGAACTGGTTTCGTTTTAGATTGTTTAGACAGAAACAATCTAAAACTGCTAGTCATGTTTATGTCATGACCAGACAAATCACAATTTGTTTTCACATATATAATAATTACAATATATTACTGTACAATATATATATATAATAAATTATATATCCATTATATTATATTTGGATAAATAAAATTTAGAAATATACAAATGCATCGTTATATATAATTATCATATTTTGTGCGGAATAAATAATTACTACAGAAATTAAAATATATCTACAAACTGCATCATAGTATACATATTATTTGGTTTATATTACTTTGTGAAAACAATTATATATAACAATGTTTCTAAATTTTATTTATCCAGACAGATCACAATTTGTTTTCACATATAATTAAATATATTACAGTACAAAATATATACAATTAATAAATTATATATCCATTACATTATATTTGTTTGGATAAATAAAATTTTGAAACATCTTTGTATATAATTACCATATTTAAATTTTTCGGTGTCAACACCTCTTGGGGCATTCGGTCTCAACAGAGGGATGCAGACCCAGGATTCTGGTCATGTGGCCGCAGTAACGGACTTTTAATTTTTGTGGCAAATAAATAATTACTACAAAAATATAAAAATATTTACAAACAGTGCATTATAGTATACAAAATGATTTAGTTTATATTATTTCGTGAAAACATAAACAAAAAAGTGTAAAGAAAATCAGTGGTTTGGTGTCAGGATTGAACCAGCGTCACCCGATTGTAAAATAAATGACAAGAAACCAACGCATTTACCAACTGAGCTAGCGGGACCAACAGAAACTCACTGACTGATTTAAGTTGTTATGATAAATTGTACATAACTTCTTCATATATATCAAATATTCTGGTGATATTATCAGATTATACACGTTTCTTTCTGCAGCTGGATACAATATATATTTGCTATGTATGTTTATTGGTGTAGATTATCTCCCGTTGGTTGCATTCGATATAATTATTCTGAAAATGAGCCCAAGCTCGACGAAACTTAGTCGACTTGTAGACCCATTCGCATTCGTTGTTTTGAATAAAATTTGATTCATGTGGAACTGTAAGATAACTGCTTCTTCCTCTATGATGACTAGTGTTTGTATTACATCGGAATATCACACAATAACTCATTTTGACGCTCGTTTCGACCCGAAAGCTATCCTTGTAAACATGCTCTGAATGCATGGAAAGGGTCAGCCTGATGCGAGTATGGCTCATATGTGACATCACATCTCGGCATCCCAAAAAGCGCGCCAAAAATATGCATATATTCGAAAATGTCCGGCTGCACAGCATAAAATGTGGAATTTCTAATTAATTGATTTTTTTTTGGCTTGGTGGACATGGAAATAGATAGCAGGATGTAATATAATATGAATTCAAGCAATAGTTTTTTTTTATCCCTTTAAGAATTTTATTATATATGTATGAAAATTTGTATTGAGTGAAACATATTCTGCTCTACCTATGTTTAAATTTTGAATACAATAAGCGTGCAGTTAGTATTTAAAAAACGTGTTGGTAAAGTAATTTTAGGAAAGAAACCATGTGCTGTGATTGTATCAAAATATTCACATGTTATTTTTTCTTCAGTAGATCAATATTATAATCTCCGGCTAGTATTACTTCACCAGTTAGGTTTTGCAGATGATCTAATTTAGGACATAATTCTTCTATGAATGTTTGGTAATTCTCAATGACATCTCTAGGAGGTCGGTATATATTTCCAAGGATTATTTTTTTCTTGACAGTGTTTGATGTTATTTCAATAAATTGTCCTTCCCATATGTTTGACTTTGTATAAATATCTAACAATTTATAGTTGTAATATTTATCAAGGTATATTTCTAGGCCAGCGTGACCACTACATATTCTGCCTTGTGTTATTAAATTGTAACCATCAATTTGTAATAAGGAGGTATCAGAATCATCCTTAAGCCGTGTTTCTTGTAAAGAAAAAGCGTTGATTTTATAATCATTGTTTCTAAGTATGTCTAGCTTAACAACAATTTCGTTAATTTTTGCGTTTAAACATTGACAGTTTAGACTTATTGTTGTAAATTTGTCCTGTTTGTTTTTATGTGATTAATTAAGTCGTCATCATTAAAATATGATGACTGGTGAATTAGATTTAATTCACCATCTTCATCATTTGTATCTATTCTTAAAATATGATTTAAAGAATTATTTCCTATACCACCGTAACTTCCTAACAAATGTTCAGTATTGATCATATTTAAAACAAAACATTGCTTGTCAAATTAATCAAATTAAACAGCATGACAAGACTAATCTTACTGTTAACAAAAACACATTTTGGCAAAATCATATATAAAACGCATATAACATGCATGCGTCTGAATAGTACTTTTAAAGGAGATGTCGCATGCTCCCCATTAGTGCATTTTAAACTTATCATAATTGAGAGAAGTAAAAATGTGTAAATGAACATTTCAAAAAGAAAAAATGTGTAAAAAAAATACAAGCAAAAAACCATTCATACATATAAAGGTCACATAGAGTAGATTACGCAAGTGACTTTCCATTTAGACGTTACGTAGTCCATTTCAGTTAAAAATACCTGGTGATAGCCAGATAACGCTCTGGCATTGATGCATTGTTTGCACAGTCATACAAGAAGATAGTGCCTGATGATAGCCAGGTAACACACATTGGTGCATTGTTCGCGCAGTCACACAAAAAAAAAATACCTGATGATAGCCAGGTAATGCTCTGGCATTGGTGCATTGTTCACACAGTCACACAAAGGCCTTTACGTCTTCTTTTGTTTTCACGTGAACGATTTGCTCTCCCACTCTGACAAAGACTTTGCCATCTTTCGTCCACACAGTTTTTCTCTCCTTGATGTTGCTGATGCCGAAGCGATATAGTTCAGTACGTTTTTTTTGTTAACGGTTCGTTCCTGTAAACGTTGGTGCCTTTAAGGGTGAGGAATGAGTCGCAAATTTTATGACCCTTGTCTTCCTTGGCGTCGGTTGTCACGGTTGTTGGTTGGTAGTCGATGGGCTTTGCTAATGTCGCTTACGTTTATCGTGACATCTGGGAATTTCCTCTGGACAAGTTACGAAAGTTTGTTCATCTGTCCCGCCTGTTACCTCGGGCAGTCCATTTATAACCAAACAGTCTTGTCTTGAATATTGTTCGATTTCGTCCAGTTGTGTTTCCATATCAACGTTTTGTTTTGTTACATTTTGTAGTTTGTCGGTGAGAGTTTCAATGGTTCTTTTCAGCAAAGAGTTTTCTTTGGTTAGTTTTTAGTCCTTTGGCCGAAGGTCCATGGGACTATTGCCATCACTCTGCATCCGCCGTTAGCTGCCGTATCTCAGAAACCGTTCATCAACTTTTTCTCTAATTTTGCATAGACATATCTTAGAGAACTGCCACTATGCAAGAGAAATCTGTATTTGATTAAATCATTTTAAGGGCTCCCTAGGGCATCCAAGGACCCCAAAACTGGTAAAAATGTAACATTTTGCCTATTTTTTCAGCAACCTTTTCTCTAATTTTGCGTATACATTTCATGTGGTAGTGCCACTGTACACAAGAAATCTGTATTTGAATTAGTTCTGTGGGGCTGTTTTTTTCAAAAACTGTTCAGTAACTTTTTCTCTAATTTTTCATAGACATTTCAAGTGGTAGTGCCTGTTATTGTTTGATAGACTCTTGTTAAACTGGACAGTTGCCTGTAGGTTTTAAACTGTCAAACAGTGAGTCTACCTTTTGCTCTCAAATAATCTGTCCTCTTAGTTTTACACATAAAGACATAACCTAGCATAACTTGATAAGTTTGTGTAGTAGCACATTTGTACTTCCAGTGTATCATTGCAACATAACACATATTACATACTGTGTGCCACATTTGAATGTCATGCATGTCATATTTCCAAGCAGTCCATTTGCATATATAATATAAAACTTCAACAGCCGTTTTCTTCATTTTCACTTTTTGACCCCTACCATATTCAATGCTCCATAACTTTACAAATTTTTGTACCAGTCATAATTTTTGAAACCATGTAAAGCACCCTACCCAATCTTTACAAGAATGTAAGAAAACAATGTTACACTTTGTCCGACTTATCACTCATTTGGTCTGGGGTCACATATAGACGTATTAGTCCAAAGGACTTCAGGGCCACTTGGCCCATTTTTTTCTTACGTTATTATTGTTATTAATATTACTACACACAATTTTATATTATATATATTTTTTATAACACTTCAGAAACATGGTTATCTGTTTAGCTATATTCAAAAAAATAATATATATATGTGTATTCGCTGATAGTTTATTAAATTATTGTCATCATTAATGATGATAACATGTCATAACAGTTCATTTATTTTTACTCGTCAAATTTCTTATAAAATAAAACAACATTAATTATTAAACTTCAGCTTAAACCATCCTATATTTTATAGATATTACATGAATAAAAATATAATTGTTTATTTGCACACAATTGTGCACAGAAAAGCTGTTTCAACAACAACATATTTAACTTTCAAAATTGAATTAACTTACAGTTTTGTATAATATTATATGAATGCACAAAGCATTAACCTAAATTCTACGAGAAATATTGTAGATCTATGTTAAATACTATAACAATTTCATGTATGGTATGTGGTAACAAAAACAGCCAGACACCCTGCGCATTTGAGAGTTTACCACCAGGGTGTACGGGGTTAATCGGTCAACCTTAGCACCATAAACTGTAAAACACTACTCAGACAGGTCCAAGTGGGCTGAACATTAGCAACTAAAAGGAAGACTCCATGAGAGGTTGGTTTGGTTGTTGGTGGAATGTAGAAAGGGTCATATCACAGTTAATTTTCTTCTTGGTGGCCATATCAATTATGATATTTTAGAAAAAAAATGGAATTAATGAAAAAATAATTACTTACGTCTGTATATTGCTAATTTGTTGAAGTTTATTCAAAGTAAAATGCCTGTAAATGTTTTAATTCAATTGCAAACATGTTACGGGTAGCATTGGCAATTACAAAAAATATTAATACATCTACCTGCTTGGTAATGTGCCATCTCATAGCCTGTCTGCACCAATCTCACTACTCAAAAGTGTGACATTTCAAATGCACTAACTTGAAGTGACTAAGCCTACTTACTGTCGACTGAAGTCTCAGAAAGTGGAGTTTTTGTCACTAATACTCATTGTACAAGGACAAGGCAGGGTGGACATGTCACTGTTATGTAACCTTTGAACTGTAACACATCATGGCTCTTGGTATAGTTCACTCAGATTTTTATGAGCTCATAAACACAATTTTGTTTATAAAAATTCATTTAACATGTAAATTATGATGATCAGAAGAGAAAAGGGTGTTTCATTAAGTACCCTTCATTAAAATGTTCCCTTTTAATGCCACTTTAGACAGTCATATCTGGATACCATAAACAGGTGAAATAAACAAACTGTTTTTCATAGAGATCCAGTTTGTAACATCCGCAACCCCCTCAGCAGCTATATAATGTACCAACTCGTGTATCAATATTGATGAAATGTACATACTTTTTAATATTGTTTATTATTAAATTTTGTTGTAGAAGTAAAATGCCCTGAGTCTCCCTAGGTGGCAGCAGAGGTTATGCAGGGTCTGAGCTGGATAATGATTGGAAACACAAACATTGAACTGGGAGAGAGGGGGGAGGGGTGATGATGCAGGCTAGATATTTTCAGGAAGAGGGGTTGTGGTAAACTGGAACCACTCTGGTAAATGTGGGGTATTTTAGGAGACTGGAATGTGAGATGGGGTAAATTGGGAGACAGGGAACAGCTAAATGAAAGAGAGGGTGTGGTATTTGGAAGAATAGTCTGAGTGTGATTACATAATCGTTAAGCTCATTCAGGCATTTGTGAAATAAACAGGTATAACAATTGGTTGGTTGTAAGTGTTAACAGGCTTGACATATATACTTGATATGACAGTTCTCAAAATCTGTTTTAAATCATCTTACTTTGAAAAAAACTGGAGTTGATGCAGTTTAAGTACACACATCTCTGCATGACACAGATACAGAAGAACGGACATACCACATAATATATACAATTATTCATCAAGTACACACCCTTGAGATAGCAGCCTCATGCAGTGTTAACTGTAAGGTGATAAACCAAATATGTAATCAATCAAATGATGGAGGTTGCCTTGTGCATTGCCCAGTGGTTGCTCCATGCCTGGCCCAGTGGTTGCACAATTCCTACACACACATACAGACGCACAGTGACACTCGCGACACACACACCTGCTCATCTGAGAATACAGTACTTTTTCTTACAAGTTTGTTTATGTAATTTTTAGTCAACCATGAAGTAAGAAGTCTACCTTCTACTTAAGTTCTAGCATCTTTAGTAGCTTGAGTATGGTGAGTAATTACTGCCGTAAAACATCACATTCTTCCCTGATGAAGAGTGCCTGTGCTCAGTGTGTGTTCCAGGCCAGCCATATATTCTTATTGTTTAGTTGCTGGGTAAACCTCCTTTGCTTCTACGGGTGGTAGCAGCGGGCAGAAAGAACTTCACTGTAATAATTCACAACTAAAATACATGTACCAGGGATGCACTCGTTTGGTGTGAATTTTGACACATTTGTTTGTCTGGGTCTTTGTATTTACATTTCTAAGAGCACTCAAATGTGCATGTCTACCACGCATACATAACTATCGTGGCAGTACACTTTACACAAGATATTTTAATAGATTTCCACGACTATATTTGGATGTGTTTGGCAACTTGGCTGAAGTAGCAAGAATTAAAAGGTAACTTATATTGAGAGTGTATTCTGTAACTCGGCTATTGTTTACTGCTAGTTGCCTAGTTATTATTGCCACCTATAGAACACAAACCCCTCGGTGTAGCATGATGGGGGGTAGATGGGGGGTAGATGGGGGGTGAACTGTGAAGGTGTGTATGCAGTACATTGAACGCACCCTGTGCTGCATGTTCCTAGTGTAATGCACAGTATATAGCACTCACAATTACTGAATTAGAAACAAGTTCACTATCATTATGATGAAATAGGTTAAGTAATTTTGTTTATCCCACACACTTAATAAACTGTTTCACCAGTATAAAGAAACATGTTAACATTATAATTCTGAAGAAATGTATGAACTGTATAATTATGAAGACATGCTAACTTAAAAATAATAATTACACACTTGGCAAGTAATTTGTTAATTCATTTTTAAAAGAAACATGTTCAAGAGATAACAACATGAAAGGTGAAACCCCTAGTTTAGTTTTGCAGTATAGCTGTACAGATATATGTATATATATATATATATATATATATGATACATGTAGTATCTGTGAATTAGTTAACCAGTTGGTTGATAAACCATTACAGGTCTGAAGAGCAACGGACTGTTCTAGTTGAAACCGGTTTTGAGGCACGTGGTACCATAGTAGTTGAACCAATTCACAAACAGTGTGATGGGAAGGTCGATTCCACCTGCTGCTGTTTCGAAACTTAGGCAATTTCATTCACCTTGTTGCCTGTGTCTTTCGGAAGAGATACTAAAAGCCGTTGGTCCCTTCCATCTGGTGTCTATGCCAGGGGAAGTAAAAGATCCCACACAGGGGGTAAATGTGTAACCTGTCGTAGACTCACAGAGTGGTGGTCTCTCACTCTGACCCACCGGATCTTGCTCCCAGCGGCTGGAGTTGCTTCCCAGTCGGGCGTGTGAGAGACGCCGAGCAGGCAGTGTAGACAGTGTAATACACTGTATCATTGAACCCATTGGGTGTTTTATGAACGTATACTGTCACTGATCCATAAAAGGTTTACACCCACTTTAATCAAATATTTAGTGTTGTAAACATTTCGTAATTACACATACATTGACACTCCGTAATTGGCACTTCAAAATGCATTCATTGTTGCTTGATGCTCAGTGTCGCACTATGATGCTAGTATGTCGCATTAAAACTTCTAATGTACAGTTTACTCTGTTAACTTTTTACTAGATACAGGTGGCCTCAGATCATTAATATCATATTTCTGCAGGAGGTGTCACTGATACCCTGCTGCAATGGACAGAGACACAGTTCGTCATCGGGCACCTGGACGGAGCGCCTCTGGTGGCGGTGATGAGAAACACACCAAGAACATTGTGAATGAACCGGAGGAAGAAACAGGAGATGCTGGGTACCTAGAACTTTAGCACAATCTCATGTATGTTAGTTGGAGTAAGTTGTAAGACTATTCTACTGTAAGGTGCCTAACAGAAATGTTACACGTTCACAAAAGCAGGACCCGTGTTATTATGCAGTGTGCAGAATTGCGTGTGCGACATACGGTCATACCGCACTATTGTGGTCACATTATCATGGAAATTTATGGTTTGCATTTTCATGTTTTTTTCATCCGCTCAAATCAGTATTCAAATTGTTATATCTGTATTGTGGAATCACAGTCTGTAATTAAGAATTAAGATTTCTTGGTCTTTGAAAGTTTGAAAATAGTGGGGATGTTGCCCACACTCATGTGTGTTTGTTGTTTGGAATGCACACTAGCAATATGATAACATGTTATTTTATTAAAACATGTCAAGTGTGTTAAATGTATGCATTCATTATTTAACTAACAGTAACACCAGAAGAGCTTTATGTTTTGGATATGGGCTTCTATTAAATGCGACACGCAACTAATAACAACCTTATGTGTATATCTTTTTCAGATGGACAACTCTTGTTCGAGTTCTGGCTGGGATCATCTTGACCTTCATATTTCTACCTGCCCTTCTACTTCTCCTGGTCAGTTTGACTGTGCCAGCGCCTATCAATCCTGTCGTAATAAGGTAACTTAGGGGGCTTATCAAGACGTTGTTGGTAAAGTAATTAATTATGGAATTTTTAAAAACTTGCATATATAATTAGGATAAGGTATTTAACAATATTGCTTGGCATCAATTGAATGACATTTTTATTTATTTATGTAGATGAAATTATTCATATAAAAGAAATTACGGAAAAGATGGTGGCATAAAATTAGGAAGATCTAGGAACTAGTGTCTTTGTATTGATGGGTAATTTGCCCGGGAAGTATGCATAAAGATCGATGGAACTATTATTCAAAAGTTGTTTTGATCAATTCATCCAATTCGGCTTACTCAATTCAGTCCATTTTTATGTTATTCAGTTCAAATTCACAAATACTTGTGACCAGTTCAGTTTCAGAATTGAACCTGGGTCAGATGAACAAAACTATAACAGTTATCAGAACTGGCTGGAATTGGGCCAAGCATACAGAAGCATCTAGAAACTCACAAACTGACCTTTTTGAACTTTGTATACGTCCAAGTCCCGTTTCAGAGTGAAAAACAACTGCAGACACTTTAAAACATTATTACCTGCCAGGTACCATTGTTCATCTATCATAAATATGATTAGTTGTGTAAAAAAGCGGTTCCACTGACCTTTGATGCTAGAAGTAGAATGAAGACGTCACATGTCATGTTTGTTATTGACAGCATTCCGGAACCACGCAAGATGGAGGGAGCACTGGAGGTCAACGACCTTCTTACCAGAGGTGAACGACTCTTTGAGAACAAGATTATGGGACCAGAGTCAATAGTGTTTCACAAAGGTACAGCATTTCTGGTTACTTTGGCCAAAAAATTGTTTCTTTAGTAATCTGAAATGACACTGTTAGAAGCACTGTACAAGATGATAAGGTAAAAATTTGCACACCATTTCACATGGAGTAATCTTATTTTTAATGTGCGGAGCAATTAGTTTTCATATTGAGGTTCTGAGGTATGTGTCAATTTTATTTTTAAACATATTCAAACTACTAGCACCCACACAATGAGGAGATAATCTGTTCCATTCATTTACAGTCCTTTGTGAAAATGAGAACTTTCTTATATCTAATCTACACTAATGTAACTTGATGTCCACTAGTCCTATCTTTCTTAACTGACAAACAAATATTTCTATCAATCTTTTCATAACCATTCAACATTTTAAACACTTCTATCTGGGCTCCTCTCAATCTCCTAGTCTCTAGTGTTGTTAAACCACATTCTTTTAGGCGTATTTCATAACTAAGATCCCTCAATTTTGGTATCATTTTCGTCGCTCTCCCCTGTACTCTTTCTAGCATATCTATGTCCTTCTTGTGATATGGCCTCCACGCTTGTATACAATATTCTAAATGAGGCCTAACTATTGTTTTATACAGCAGTATTATTAGTTCTTTTTCCTTATCCGCTATATTTTGTCTAATTAATCCAAGGATTTGATTTCTCTTTGAAGCTGCAATTCCACACTGCTCTGAAACCTTCGTATCACCACTAATGGTTAACCCTAAATCCGTTTCTTTTACAGTAGTACTTAGTACAGTACCCCCCATTGTACATTCTACATCTTCGTTCCATATCCTGTGTGGAGGCATTTACATTTCCCAAAATTAAAACAACATTTGCCACTTTTCAGACCATTTGATCAACCTGCCAAGATCATCTTGTAAATGCTGTCTATCTCCATCACGTTTAATCCTAAATACTTTTGTATCATCTGCAAATTTCAACACCTTACTTGTTATATCATCATCCAAATCATTCATATATATTAAGAATAATGTTGGTCCCAGTACTGATCCCTGTGGTACCCCACTCAAAACTGATTTCCAGTTTGAAGCCTCCCCATCAACAACTATCCGTTGTCTTCTGTCAATCAGCTTTTTTATCCAGTTAATTATATCATTTCTTATGCCATGGGCCTTTAGTATAAGCAGTAATCTTCGATGTGGCACTTTATCGAAAACTTTCTGAAAATCTAAGTAGATGATATCTGCTGGTGATCCCTCGTCTACCCTGTTAGTGATATCTTCCAAAAAACATGATATATTTGTTAAGCATGACCTCGTTTTAGAAACCCATGTCAAGAAAATCCAATCTGTTTGTAGGAGAGTAAATTTTTCTAATATTATTAAATTTGGGAAAAAAGACGGGGACGAAGGATATTGTGAGGGAGAGAGTGTGACGGTTACATGACTGTCTCTAGCCACTCTTTTGATTGGTCTGTTTAGGTCACATGTACACCGGCACTGGTGACGGCAAAATTATCGACATCAAAGATGGAAAAATGAGCGTGTTGACAACCTTGGGAAAACCTCCATGTGGTATGTTGTAGGCTTCAGGATTAACTAGATGTGTTAACATTGCAATAATAACAGATGAAACTGACACATTCAATATTAACTAAAAGAATCACTGAGGATGACAAGCACCCTGGCAGTGACCACCCTCAGTGCCAGCATATAAAGGTCGGTTTGGCGATAATGTTCTGAAAAAGGCTGACTAGTTGAATGAGACCTCACAAGACCATTATATTGTAACCACAATAAAACAGACTAGTCAGTTAATAGTATGTTGACGAGCACTGGAAACAACTAGAGAACATTTGAAGAGGGTGTTACAGAAGATCTGTGTAGAGTATACCATATTTATGTAGCATGTCAGTTTTGTTCACAATTACTAGTGAAACTATGGTACTATTAATCTGGTAAAAAAGTAACAGGTGAGCAAAAATCCACCTCGCCAATGCTATGCACTTATTACAAACAACAATGGAACCTCACTATTAAGGTCACCCTTGGGACTGGACACAAGTGACCTGAATAGAGAGGTGACCGCATTGGTGGGAATAATTTCCTATATTTTAGTGATACAAAAGTAGTGTGGGATTATCTCAAGCTGACCTTAATTGTGAGGTAGTTGTATTACCGAGGTGACCGTAAAGCGAGATTCTGCTGTATTAATGGTGCAGTATATTTTTCTTAATTTGAAGAGTTAAATGGCAGAAAAATAAAACCAACCAACTATGGTTAATTGGCACCACAAGAGCCGTCATGTAACCAACTGGCAACGGATGATGGTGATGTGTGATTAGATGTGGAGTAATGATTAATCATGTTTTGCTTGAAGGACCTCTTGAGAACGAGCCAAACTGTGGACGCCCGCTAGGGTTACGCATGCATGAAGGAAGCTTGTACGTTATGGATACTTACCTGGGACTCTTCAAGATATCTGTTGAAACAGGTAAGTGAAGCTCATCGTGTGAAAGGGATAAACATGTGTATACGGTTATGTGTAATGTCTTATGTGGGCTGATATAGTTTATTACTTGTACAGCTCTGGGTGACATAGGCTAGGCTGTGGTAGGAGAGTTAAAGTTGCCAAATGTTGTCGGTGTTAAAAGTCTAATAATGACAGGTTAAAGTTACTATAGTAAATCTTGGTGGTATGCGAACAAGCAAGGCCAGTGCCATGAACAATTCAGTGTACTTAACCTTGTATTTTTAGTCCTTTGGCCGAAGGTCCAAGGGACTATTGCCATCACTCTGCGTCTGCCGTTAGCTGCCGTATCTCAGAAACCGTTCAGCAACTTTTTCTAATTTTGCATAGACATCTTGGGGACTGCCACTATGCACGAGAAATCTGTATTTGATTGAATCATTTTAAGGGCTCCCTAGGGCCTCCAAGGACCCCAAAACTGGTAAAAATGTAATATTTTGCCTATTTTTTCAAAAACTGTTCAGCAACTTTTTTTCTAATTTTGCATAGATGTATCTTAGGGTGCTGCCACTATATACAAACAATCTGTATTTGATTGAATCATTCTAAGGGCACCTAAGGGGCCCCCAAAGTGCAAAAGGTTTTCATTATCTAGTGATGTGGTTTTGAGAAGGGCCCTTGAGACCACCCCCAACATTATATGTTATGTATTGTGCCACAAAATCAACAGCTGTGACTAATCTCTACAGCCCAGTCCATTGAGACCTTGACTAATCTTTAATTGGTCACAGCACCCAGACACACTTGACCCCTGTTAGACTGAACAGTTGCCTAACACTTTTAAACTGTAACTTCAAAACTATTGATTTTCTATAATTGCAAGTTGTGTTTATTTTGATGTTCATTTAATTATTATAAAATGGTGTGACTGTGGTGTCTATTGGTTAAAGATGTATTGTCTGTAGAAACCTGTAGGTGACAAACATAGAAAATTAATATTCTGTCACCTGTAGGTGACAAACATAGAAAATTAATATTCTGTCACCTGTAGGTGACAAACATAAAAAAATTATATTCTGGGCAACAATAGAGTGAAATATCCTACACTTTATTTATATCAAATGCATTCTACTGTTCTGTTTACGCTTGCCATGCCTTGTGTACACATGGTACTGTGTAAATCAATTGTATCAATATAGACTAATAATTACAGATTCACAATATAGTTGACACCTGAAACAACCAAATGTCAACCATTAAAAGAGTTGACATAGTTCCGCTATACACAAGCAAGAAATCTGTATTTGATTGAATCATTCTAGTGTCATCAGCATATAGTAGAACATACATTTTCTACATCATCATCACTAAGGTTGTAAATTTCACCAGCTGCCATGTCAAGTCCGTTATAATTGTGACTAACAGTGTTCAAAATTATTCAGGTAAATAGCAAATAACAAAGGACACAAGTTTTCTCCTTGCCATACCTATACATCACATGAGAAGAAGGCTGACACAGCCTGGCCCTCATTTATACATGATTTAGCATTTTTGTACATGTTGTATACAACTTTCAACACAATACCATTAATACCGCATGAAATTATCTTAGACCACAGGGAGGACCGGTCTACTAAATCAAATGCTTTCTTATAATCGATGAAGGCACAATAAAGCCTTTTGCATCGAGACAAATACAATTCAACCAATACCCCTATTTGAACACTGCCTGTTCTTCACCTATTACATTCGCTTTGTTTAGGTATGTGGTCAGTCTGGTGTTCTGAACAATCACTAAGGATTAATGAACACTTGTGCAGAATGTCACCCACTTGGCAGGTTTAATTGATCTATTCAGCAATGATGACACTGCTTAGGCCTCACTCTGGACACTGTCACTCACAGTGTTGTGTATTGTCTTAGTTGGTGCATTGAGCTAATCTACTTGACCATGAATCAGTGGTGGCTCTGGTTGTGTATTACACCCAGCTGTGGAGCTAAGATTCTCTGCCTGCTATTGTTTGATGGAAACTGTGACTAATCTGTAATTGGTCACTGGCAGTAGCTTGTGTCAACAGACAGCATTAAGCCACTAGACCCCTGTTAAACTGGACAGTTGCATGTAGGTTTTAAACTGTGTCTAACAGTGAGTCTACCTTTTGCTCTCAGATAATCTGTCCTCTTAGTTTTGCACGTGAAGACATAATCTGGCATAACTTGATAAGTCTTTGTAGCAGCACATTTGTACTTCCAGTGTATCATTGCAACATAACATACATATTACATACTGTGTGCCACATTTGAATGTTGTGCATGTAATATTTCCATGCAATCCATTTGCATATATAATGTAAAACTTCAACAGCCGTTTTCTTCATTTTCACTTTTTGATCCCTACCATGTTCAATGCTCCATAACTGCCAATTTTTGTAGCAGTCATATTTTTTGAAACCGTGTAAAGCACCCTACCCAACCTTTACAAGGATGTAAGAAAACAATGTTACAATTTTTCTGACTTATCACTCATTTGGTCAGCCGGGGTCACATATAGACGTATTAGTCCAAAGGACTTCAAGGCCACTTGGCCCATTTTTTTTATAACTTATGGACATTGAAATCTGTTGTAACTTGTGGATTTGTATTGGGGTTTTTACATTGGCAGATGCACTAATTTTACTTAGCACAACAGATGTGAATTATTATATACATTAAATTTGAACTTTGTGAATCTCTTTCAGGCAAATCAGAGTTGCTGTTGTCGGAGATTGATGGCGAGAAACCTATGTTTCTGAATAACCTTGACATTGACAACAATGGCATCATTTACTTCACGGACACTTGTAAAAAGTGGCAGAGGAACCAGTTCTTTTACTCCATATTGGAGGGATCTGGTGATGGAAGGTGCTCTTTATTTTCTAGCCCCACTTCTCTACAGGTCTTTCACTGCTTTATCGGGATAAAGAAATATTTACATACAAATCGATAAAGTATACAAGATAATGAACTAATTGCATTACCAGTTGCATGTAAAATCCGTCAGCACTCTGGGGACAGCATCACTGGCTGGGGAAACTTATTAGTATTAATTGTTGAAATGGTGAATTTTCCTTCCCATATCACCAGGATATGTATTGAATATGAGTACTCCATACCATTCAGTATGTGTAACGTAATCGGGGATTATGAATTTTAATAGCAATGTGATCAGTTACAATTCCTGTTACCTGGAATGAAAATCACCCAACTTTCAGGTTGATGCGCTTTGATCCTCACAAGAAGACAACCGAAATGCTGATTGGTGGACTTCACTTTGCTAATGGCGTCCAACTCTCCCCAGACAAAGACTTTGTGCTGGTGGCCGAGACGACATATGCCCGCATCATCAGGTAGCTGGGCTGGGGTAATTTGTAATGGTCTCATTTCTGGTGAATTACACTGGCACAAATGCCCATCCACTGAATGGCACTAGAGACAGACACAGAAGATGGTTTTCCACAGTATTCAAAAATTAAATTTGTTATGGCATAATTCGCAATGTAAGTAACATATAACGTGCTCCACTGATTGGCGTACTAAACGTGTGGCTCGAACCATGCATACCATCATTAACGATCAATATCATTAACGATCAATTTACGTATACGATGGTAAGCTTATACAGTTTACAATCGAACATTTGCAATGGTAAGCTTCAGGCATGAGATTCTTCCGCGGAAACGATTTCCGCTGGTTCATGAACTGGATTTGGCCGTTTCTGTGATTCGTCCAAATCTGAAAAATTGTTTTTTAGTCCTTTGGCCGAAGGTCCTGGAGACTATTGCCATCACTCTGCGTCCGCCGTTAGCTGCCATATCTCAGAAACTGTTCTGCAACTTTTTCTCTAATTTTGCACAGACATATCTTGGGGCACTGTCACTATGCACGAGAAATCTGTATTTGATTGAATCATTTTAAGGGCTCCCTAGGGCCTCCAAGGACCCCGAAACTGGTAAAAATGTAACATTTGGCCTTTTTTTTTTAAACTGTTCATAAACTTTTTTTTATTTTGCATAGATGTATCTTGGGTGATGCAACTATATACGAGAAATCTGTATTTGATTGAATCATTCTAAGGGGACCCCAAAGTGCAAACGTTTTACATTATCTAGTGATGTGGTTTTGAGAAGGGCCCTTGAGACCATCCCCAACAGTAGATTTTGTTTAATGTGCCACAAAGTCAACACCATCACTAAACTCTGCAGCCTAGTGCTGCTGTTCCATTGAGACCTTGACTATTCTTTAATTGGTCACAGCGCACAGGCAGAGTAGACAGACTTGACCCCTGTTAGACTGAACAGTTGCCTAACACTTTTTATCTTCAAAACTATTGATTTTCTATAATTGCAAGTTGTGTTTATTTTGATGTTCATTTAATTATTATAAAATGGTGTGACTGTGGTGTCTATTGGTTAAAGATGTATTGTCTGTAGAAACCTGTAGGTGACAAACATAGAAAATTAATATTCTGGACAACTATAGAGTGAAATATCCTACACTTTATTTATATCAAATGCATTCTACTGTTCTGTTTCTGTTCAATATAGACTAATAATTACAGATTCACAATATACTTGACACCTGAAACAACCAAATGTCAACCATTAGAAGATTTGACATAGTTCCGCTATACACAAGCAAGAAATCTGTATTTGATTAAATTATTCTAGTGTCATCAGCATATAGTAGAACATACATTTTTTTACATCATCATCACTAAGGTTGTTGTAAATTTCACCAGCTGCCATGTCAAGTCCGTTATAATTGTGACTAACAGTGTTCAAAATGATTCAGGTAAATAGCAAATAACAAAGGACACAAGTTTTCTACTTGCCATACCTATACATCACATGAGAAGAAGGCTGACACAGCCTGGCCTTGATTTATAAGGATTAATGAACACTTGTGCAGAATGTCACCCACTTGGCAGGTTTAATTGATCTATTCAACAATGAGGACACTGCTTAGGCCTTTCTTTGGACACTGTCACTCACAGTGTTGTGTATTGTCTTAGTTGGTGCATTGAGCTAATCTACTTGACCATGAATCAGTGGTGGCTCTGGTTGTGTATTACACCCAGCTGTGGAGCTAAGATTCTCTGCCTGCTATTGTTTGATGGAAACTGTGACTAATATGTAATTGGTCACTGGCAGTAGCTTGTGTCAACAGACAGCATTAAGCCACTAGACCCCTGTAAATAACACCCTTGTGTAAGTGCATCGATGTTTATATATCCGCTAGGGGTACACTCCACTACCCTGTTAAACTGGACAGTTGCCTGTAGATTTTAAACTCAAACAGTGAGTCTACCTTTTGCTCTCAAATAATCTGTCCTCTTAGTTTTAAACATGAAGACATAATCTGGCATAACTTGATAAGTCTTTGTAGCAGCACATTTGTACTTCCAATGTATCATTGCAACATAACATACATATTACATACTGTGTGCCACATTTGAATGTTGTGCATGTAATATTTTCATGCAAACCATTTGCATATACAGTATAATGTAAAACTTCAACAGCCGTTTTCTTCATTTTCACTTTTTGATCCCTACCATGTTCAATGCTCCATAACTTCACCAATTTTTGTAGCAGTCATAATTTTTGAAACCGTGTAAAGCACCCTACCAAACCTTTACAAGGATGTAAGAAAACAATGTTACAATTTTTCCGACTTATCACTCATTTGGTCAGCCGGAGTAGACATATTAGTCCAAAGGACTTCAGGGCCACTTGGCCCATTTTTTTAATATAGGGGGTTGTGACTTGGCAAACTTGGCAAACATCGACAATAAAAATTAATAATTTTGTGATTATCGTCTTTTTTCAAAAGCAAGCTGCATTCTGAATGGCTTCCAATCCATGCATGAGTTTTGGCGGCAAATCAGTTAGAAACAACCAGTCATTTATGTTATTGTGCGAGAGGAATTATTTTGAATGTAGTATTTCTCAAAGTTAACAATGAAATAAAATATTACTTTTCTGAACAGAAATGGGTTTTTTTTTACTTTTAACAGGAAATGCCTCCTTTGACACGAAAATGCGCCATTTGCCACATAATTTGCCTTTTTCTGAAACAGAAAATACTTAATTTTAAATGGAATATGCCTTTTTCTGGAACACTATTTTGAAATGGAATTGAAACGGAATTTGCCTTTTTTGAAACATAAAATCAGTGTCCCCATACATACATGTATATTTACTGTTAGTTATTGGTAATTTCAAGGATTCCACATGACTGTTATTAATTTGCCAGTGTACCGTGTTAGTATCTATTTGTACATGTTTTAAATTTATTTATATTTCAAACGGACGTCTGTGCTTAATTTGGATTAAATTGGTACTGAAAACACAATTACATACATACGCACACACACATTACTTGGCTCCTACTTTTTAAATTTGGCTCCTAAAAAATGTAGGTAGGAGCCAGTTGGTGCCTAGACAAAACAGTTAACTTAGAGGGCTGTGTACGATGGTAAGCTTATATAGTTTATAAGCGAACATGTACGATGGTAAAAGCTTATACAGTTTATAAGCTAACATGTACAATGGTAAGCTTATAGCTAACATGTACGATGGTAGCTTATACTGTTTATAAGCCGACATGTACGATGGTAAGCTTATAGCTAACATGTACGGTGGTAAGCTTAATACAGTTTATAAGCCAACATGTATGATAGTAAGCTTATTGCTAACATGTATGATGCTAAACTTGTTTATAAGCTAACATGTACAATGGTAAGCTTATAGCTATCATGTACGATGGGAGCTTATACTGTTTATAAGCCAACATGTACGATGGTAAGCTTATAGCTAACATGTACGGTGGTAAGTTTATACAGTTTATAAGCTAACATGTACAATGGTAAGCTTGTAGCTAACATGTACGATGGTAGCTTATACTGTTTATAAGCCAACATGTACGATGGTAAGCTTATAGCTAACATGTACAGTGGTAAGCTTAATACAGTTTATAAGCTAACATGTATGATAAGCTTATAGCTAACATGTACGATGGTAAGCTTATACTGTTTGTAAGCTAACATGTACGATGGTAAACTTATAGTTAACATGTACGATGGTAAGCTTATAGCTAACATGTACGGTGGTAAGCTTAATACAGTTTATAAGCTAACATGTATGATGATAAGCTTATAGCTAACATGTACGATGGTAAGCTTATACTGTTTATAAGCTAACATGTACGATGGTAAACATATAGCTAATATGTACGATGATAGCTTATACCGTTTATAAGCTAACATGTACGATGGTAAACTTATAGCTAATATGTATGATGGTAAGCTTATACTGTTTATAAGCTAACATGTATGATGGTAAGCTTATAGCTAACATGTATGATGGTAAGCTTATACTGTTTATAAGCTAACATGTACAATGGTAAGCTTATACTGTTTATAAGCGAACATGTACAATGGTAAGCTTATACTGTTTATAAGCGAACATGTACGATGGTAAGCTTATTCTGTTTATAAGCGAACATGTACGATGGTAAGCTTATACTGTTTATAAGCTAACATGTACAATGGTAAGCTTATACTGTTTATAAGCGAACATGTACGATGGTAAGCTTATACTGTTTATAAGCTAACATGTACAATGGTAAGCTTATACTGTTTATAAGCGAACATGTACGATGGTAAGCTTATACAGTTTAAAAGCTAACATGTACGATGGTAAGCTTATAGCTAACATGTACGATGGTAAGCTTATAGCTAACATGTACGATGGTAGCTTATACAGTTTATAAGCTAACATGTACGATGGTTACCTTATACAGTTTATAAGCTAACATGTACGATGGTAAGCTTATACAGTTTACAAGCTAACATGTACAATGGTAAGCTTATACAGTTTATAAGCGAACATGTACGATGGTAAGCTTATACAGTTTAAAAGCTAACATGTACGATGGTAAGCTTATAGCTAACATGTACGATGGTAGCTTATACAGTTTATAAGCTAACATGTACGATGGTTACCTTATACAGTTTATAAGCTAACATGTACGATGGTAAGCTTATACAGTTTACAAGCTAACATGTACAATGGTAAGCTTATAGCTAACATGTACGATGATAGCTTATACTGTTTATAAGCTAACATGTACGATGGTAAGCTTATAGCTAACATGTACAATGGTAAGCTTGTACTGTTTATAAGCTAATGTGTACGATGTAAACTTATAGCTAATATGTACGATGGTAAGCTTATACTGTTTATAAGCTAACATGTATGATGGTAAGCTTATAGCTAACATGTACGATGGTAAGCTTATACTGTTTATAAGCTAACATGTACAATGGTAAGCTTATACTGTTTATAAGCGAACATGTACGATGGTAAGCTTATACAGTTTAAAAGCTAACATGTACGATGATAAGCTTATAGCTAACATGTACGATGGTAGCTTATACAGTTTGTAAGCTAACATGTACGATGGTTACCTTATACAGTTTATAAGCTAACATGTACGATGGTAAGCTTATACAGTTTACAAGCTAACATGTACAATGGTAAGCTTATAGCTAACATGTACGATGATAGCTTATACTGTTTATAAGCTAACATGTATGATGGTAAGCTTATAGCTAACATGTACAATGGTAAGCTTATACTGTTTATAAGCTAATGTGTACGATGGTAAACTTATAGCTAATATGTACGATGGTCAGCTTATACTGTTTATAAGCTAATGTGTACGATGGTAAACTTATAGCTAATATGTACGATGGTAAGCTTATACTGTTTATAAGCTAACATGTACGATGGTAAGCTTATAGCTAACATGTACAATGGTAAGCTTATACTGTTTATAAGCTAATGTGTACGATGGTAAACTTATAGCTAATATGTACGATGGTAAGCTTATACTGTTTATAAGCTAACATGTACGATGGTAAGCTTATAGCTAACATGTACAATGGTAAGCTTATACTGTTTATAAGCTAATGTGTACGATGGTAAACTTATAGCTAATATGTACGATGGTAAGCTTATACTGTTTATAAGCTAACATGTACGATGGTAAGCTTATAGCTAATATGTACAATGGTAAGCTTATACTGTTTATAAGCTAACATGTACGATGGTAAGCTTATAGCTAATATGTACGATGGTAAGCTTATACTGTTTATAAGCTAATGTGTACGATGGTCAACTTATAGCTAATATGTACGATGGTAAGCTTATACTGTTTATAAGCTAACATGTACGATGGTAAGCTTATACAGTTTAGAAAAAGCACTGATATCTGTGCTTTACTTTTTGTTTATTTGCTTCGTATCTGTTGTATGATAATTCTTACATCGCCCCTACATATATATAATGCTGTAAGACGCTGTTTCTCTCGCAGGTATTACTTGAAGGGTCCCAAGCAGGGACAGGTGGACACCTTTGTGGAGAATCTACCTGGATTACCTGACAACATCCGGCCCAGCAGTGCTGGGGGCTACTGGCTGTGTGACGCCCTGGCCCGTAGTCCAGGGTTCTCCATGTATGACTTCCTTGGTTCTAGGCCGTTGATCCGCAAACTCCTCACTCAGGTACAGTTAACATAAGATATTCTTTATTGTGGCAGCTGAGAAATTTGTTTTGGGGAAGAACAGATGTGACTGCATTATAGAAAAAATGCAATAAAACAGCAGATAAAATAAATAAATAAACATGATATATATATATATTGCACGCACATCACTTTTATAACTTGATACTTATGTCACCAAACAACTGTCAGTTGACATTTTACTAATATACAATATTTTAAGTAGCCATTTTCACATGATGCTCTATGGTGTTTTACAGTAGTCAAAAAATAATAATAAAAAATAAATATATTCTAAAGCTAAAATTTGTTGTTTATGTTAAACAAAATTAATCAATAAAATATTATCAATAAATATAAAATGTTACACTAAATGCATATTTTTTGTAAAAAAAAATAATAAAATCATAATAAAATATCTCAACATAAAAATTCATCCCACTCCAAAGGCTAGTTTATCACTAGATATTAATTTATTCATGGTTTAAAATTGTTTAATCTGGAGTAAATGCTACTTCAGTGATATAAACAATACTTTCTGTCGTCACTGCGTGCACCATTTTGTACACGATGACCATGTTCTGATATAAACAACAAGTTCTCTCATAATTGGACCATTCAGACACACCAGATTGAATGAATGAATGAAACTATTTCAACAACAACGGACATAATAAAGTAGCTAATTATTAAATTATATAGATGTATACAGTTGTCGAAAAAAGGCAAGAGGTGTAATACTTAGAATTACTTGCCCTGTTACACATAAAAAACCTCTATAACACGGTGTAACACAGTAAACATTTACGCATGTGACATCACTTAGAATACATAATACATAATTATCATGTCCAAATCATGGCAGGTCGTTCATAAAAAAGATGTTAAAGTAATAATATTATTTGTGAAATTGTGACATTTTGAAATCATAACTGCACTGTACGACGAACAGTATGTTTAACTATTGCCACAAACTCTTAATCCCATTTGGGGTATTTGTAACCAAAATGTACTTCAAATAGAAATTTGGTCTTGTTTGCAGTTGTTCTCGTTAGAAACATTGCTCAAGTTCCGAACCCCGTCCACCGTCGTGTATGAGCTGAACGCACAGGGTGAGATCATCCGCTCATTCTGGGACGTCAGTCAAGGTCTTCTGGGGGGATGCAGCGAAGTCAACGAACACGAAGGTGTTCTCTACACTGCTTCGTTTCATTCACCTTTCATGGGAAGATTTGATCTGAAGAAAATGAAGAAAGCGTAATTTGTGTGAAATAGATGAGTCGATACAAGTGTGTAATTACTTAAATGTGCATATAATTAGGCGATCAAATTATTTGTACACTGTTTTTTGTTAACTTGTGTCCTGCAAAGACGTTTAGATGGATATGGTGAATATGACTCTGTTTGTGAGTAAATTAAATTAAACATTACAGTTATTGTTTATTGTATGATCTGACTTTAAAAAATAATTTTGGTTAAATTTAAAATTAATTGTTATGTTGCAATACATCTTTGTTCAGTCTAGTGTTACTGAAATTAAGACAATTAGAAGGAAGTAAATAGTTGTGCATCATTTTTGTAAATGTGGCTAAAATGCATTTCATGACAGCTGACGTTTGATGACAGTTCTTTCTGTACTAGAGTTCAGTCTGTTATTATTGTAGCCTTTGTGTCATGTTGCTCAAGTTTATAGAATTACACACTCATATAACAGATGATTCATGGGAATCTTATAACTGGGTATCAGTTAATTGATACCTACTTGTGTAGTCTTGTGCACTTCAGGCAACATTATGAATATTATGTTAGGAAGGTTGATTTGGGTGCAGCAAACTTGTTTTTGACAGATATACTGCCAAAATGTCGGTGAATCAGCATTAAGCCTTTGTTTGTGGATCTTCTGAACACTGTATTGAGAGAGTTTTGAGTACAACAGGACAGTGTTATATTTAAAGTGGATTCAGGTGCTATGGAAGTAGTATTACTGTGCAGTGTCACAGTTAATATGGGACTGGTATAGTAATGTATGTGACACTTGTGTTTTCATTAAAATGAATTATTTACAGATAATGTACTAAACTCTAACATTGTTTAAATTACTGCAGATACCCATAATACTAATCTGGTATTACCAATATAATTTAATGTCAGTTCTAGATCATTATTGAACTAAAAATAATGAACATGTTTGTATCTATGGAGAGTGCTGGTGTCTTAAAACAACAGCTTTATTTTGAGCTATACTGGTTGTAGTTTTGATGAATAAACAGAACGCAAGCAATTAAACTATATACATTGCCACTGTCTAATAAGTTTTGAAGTCACTAGATTGTTGTTTTATCAAACCAGAAATAATAAAATTATGTTTGCAATTTTCACATAATTAAATTTGACAGGATTCATTCACGTGAGATGTTGGTTGTTATTATTAATTAAGAGGCATTGCAAACCAGATGTTTAGCATGACAATGTGGAAATTCATTTTTTATCTGAAGAACCCAATATCTGGATAAATTTGTTGTGTCGTAATAATTACTATTTTTAATAAAACAAATTGTATCAATGCCTTTTTTTGTAATAATATAAAGGCTATCAATATACCTATTTGATTTGATTGTTGTAGTCTTTGTTAGCAATATAACTAGGTTAATATGTGGCATGTGATGTTATAGATGTATAATGAAGATATCGTTATAATAGTAAAACTAATTATTTCAAAACAAATCTAGCGAGAAGTAGCAATGCTGTGTTTTTCAGTTGTTGTGATTCGGATGTTTTAATAGCTAAAATTACACAATGCATTCCTTTAAATGACAGTATTTTATTTGTACTTACGCTAGTAATGATGTACTGAAACTAGTTACAGTTCAGTTTTATGCTGCCTTATTCTAAAAGCAAAACAGCTGTGTGGGTGGGTGTGTGTGTGTGTGCATGTGTGTGTGTGTGTGACGTCAGTACGACTGTCAAACCTAGATGTATAAAATGTTAAATACTTTTCACTAGTTCCATGATCATGGTTAATAATCTTGCCATAGAATGAGGCTTTCCAAATATGGTACATATCTAGTCAGTAGCAGAGGATGCAGGAAATGCCTACAAAAGTCTTCCTTGATTGCAACTATTCAATCAAAGACAAAGCCACTGTTCATACCATTATTGTATGCACTCTATCAGTAAGATTGAAAAAATATAAAGTCAACACAGAATTAAAATATTAATACACGAGGATCTGACTGCTATGCTTTGGGAGTATTGTTTGCCAGTATTCAACAACACCCGCTCACATGCACCTTTCAAAATAACACGCATGCACACAGATCAACGAAACTGACTCTGGAGAGTAAGGCACATGTGACAGAATGTGTTCACCAAAGAAATACTGTTTTCTTTTATAATACATTGGTAATATAAATAGCCACGACGCACGCACTCGGTTCTTCAAAAACGCATCACCAAAATACCACGGATTTATGTTCAACGCTTGTCTGCTTTCCTCAGGGCACGGATGTCGCGTGTCAAGCGGCAATTCGTAGCAGACAGCATTATACGCATGCGTCGACAGCACCGAGAGCCAAGATGGCGATCGTTGAGTTGGCAGTGTGTCGTGTCAACAACAACAAACCGGCCAAATAGTTTAGTTGCACACATAAACAATGCACAAATGTAACACAGAATTAAATTTCATACAACAAGCGTTCTAGTCATTCTAATATTATCTGCTACAAAATGGCATGGTTTGGCAGCGGCATATCGCAGATTACCGGACAAATTTCGAACTTCACGAAAGAAGTTCTAACGGAAGGGACCGAGGAAGTTGACGGTAGGTTTGCTGTGTCACTTATGTCATGAGTAAACCCGTGGCACTTGCACGTGGGCCTGATCGATACCTAAGGATGACATGATAGCCTCAGTAGGACGCGATTATAGCATGTTACACACCATAGTATCTATTAACAAAATTATTTCTTTTGACAACTAAACTTGTGACAGGTACTGCCACACTCCGCATAGTCATAGACATAGTACATAGACCAAGTTCAACTTCAAGTCGCCACCAACTCAATTAGTCAGTCAGTCTAAAAAAAGTTGGACTCCAGGTCATGATTTTATTAACATGCATGCAAAAAATAGCGGTGCATGAATCCACAAGCAATTAAGCCCATTGGTTTCCCTTAGTCTTAGACGTTCCCGAACACAGGCTTTCCAACATTCCTTTTTTATAGCCACAATAGTACCCTGGAATAACCGCCCAATCAGTTCAATCTCCCTCTCTACATGCTTTCAAGCAGTGCCTTGCCGACACTGCCGCAAACAAAGTTTAACTAAGCGTGACCCTTGTTTGTTTTTAACTTGCACTTGCACATGATTTTATAAACAGTTGCAACCAGCACTGCACACCTGGCGCACGCAACAAACATCACACCATCCATGAAGTCGTCAGTAATGACGGTAGTGGATTACTGGAAGAAGAAGACCAAAACGTTATGCCAGGCTGTGATATTTATTAGCAAACACTTGAAACTGAATAGGGCCTACGTCCTGCCATTATACTTGTTTATTACTTTATAATTATATTATAAAGTGCAGAGAGTTACCTGGTACATCAACTATCAAGCAGTTTGCGTTTCCAGTGGATGTATTTATGCAAATATAAACATTGTTTGAATAAGAGAGTTTTGCATAAGTCGTGTCAGATATAATTCGCATCAGTTCAGAGGACTTCAATTACATGACCCTATCCAAATTTAAAAACCAATCCCAGATATCAATTCCATGTCAGAATAATAGTCAGTGTGTGAAAACAGGGCAACTATTATAGACATCTATATATACTGAAACACCAAAATACATGTAATTCTTTTATAAATCCTCGCTTCTTTTATACAGCTAAGGACATCTACAGATTTTGAAATAATGTAATCGTGTTGTATGAACTATCTTTCTTCAGATCATGCAACTGAACTACGGTTGTCAAAAAGTCGCATCGCAGAGATGGAGAACTATTGTGAAACTCAGAAGGCTGAGGTAACGGTTACACGTATGCACGCATGGAACCACACCCTTCCGACGCCCCCAGTATTGTCATGTCAGTTGATTAAAAAGTAATATCCATGATGTAAAAATGTGTTACTTTCGTGTTCTTCAAGACTTTTTTATTCACAATCTAAATTAAATATACTCTAAAATAGTGTCCTGCTACTCAAATATGTTTACCCCCCTGCGTCACCCTGTTCAAAGCCTCTTTTGTTGTGTTTTTCTGTACATTTTTGCACAATTTGTTGCGACACCTAGCAACCATTGGTGACGTCATTGAACTTAAGGGCTGCTTGGGTTTAGCGTGGCATGTATCTATGTGGGTTGGTGTTTCAGACTGTACCTGAATTTTCAATGAATTTTCTTTATTTTTTGAGGTATTGCTGTTTGAACATTGCAAATGCTAAAACTTTTAGTATGATTTCATATTTTGTTATATCACACAGTAAAGATGATAATTGTACCTAAAAGTAAAATATGTTACTGGACGTATCCACTCATGATTTTTTTTTTGAGTTATTGCCGTTTGAACATAGTGAATGCTTAATCCTGTAATGTATATGCGACTGCGGATATAATTCAAGGTTGAGCATTCATGATGTTCAAGTGGCAGTATAATTATAAAAGCCTGAAAGACCAACTCCCACCGTTGCACGCCATGCTAAAAGTATGGAGGTGCTCAGCAGCATTTACTCCTTTGATGTCACCAACATCTGATGAGCTCGTTGTTTTGTGACATGTATGCAAATGATCATGTTTGAGCGGGCTTAGTGACATGGGTTCGCAATTGACAGACTTCATATTTGGCACATTACTTAAAGGAACGCAGCAGTTCTATGCCATATATTTGAATACATACTATTTAAGTACACATTGATAATGACAGAAATCTGCTCATTTATAAGACACACTGAAAGACTGATTTTGTTCGATGCCTAAATTGACAAAATAAAACATTGCGTATCGCCATCTTTGTTCTATACAAGTACCAAGCGAGTGGTTTGAGTCGCGCCTATCAAATCAATGTAAATTTGTTGATTTTTTTTATTTATTTCAAAAATAGACATTTCTGTGCGAAAACAAAAATATGGTGCCTTGTTATACATGATAGTCATTGTACGGGTCAACAAATAATTTGGTTATACGTTCGGAATTAAAAAAGTTAAACATTGATTAGCCAATCGAAACTCCGCACTTCTCGAACATAAGTACATGCATACCCAGAATTTAAGGTGCCGGTTAGACCAGCTGACACAGACAGCGACGTTGAATAAGTTTAAAATCAATTGGCACATCATAAAATACTTATAATTATAAAATACATAGTTATGTAATATTAATCACACTTAGTCGTGCTTTATTATATTCACATTTTTATTACATTTCTATTTAGTATTGGTCATACATATATCTGCAGACATTGAAGTAAACTGTGGGATTATATTGTGATCGTAGGGATATGTCACAGAATCCGGCAAATCGCCGCACTCAGCAAATCGTGCCGCTGCTGCTCCAATATGTCCCGTATCCAGGACGGTTTGGCCGAATATTACTTCCTTGTTGCATAGATATATATATAAGCAGAAAAGTCAATTAAAGATGGATGTGTGTCTTTGACCAAGAATTTTGTTTTGACGTTCATTGTCTTTCCATGCTCGTTACATTCGTATGTGGTCTTGGAATCAGTGTCCGAAAATGACCACCACAGACACTTGCAGAGCTTAATGCCGGCGGACATGCCAAATTTATTATCTATAACTTGCTTTTTTTCTGGAAATCCTTCCATGGAAGTATGTGAAAAGTTGCTTACAAACACTTATAGTATATCCAGTATTCATGAAGTGCATTCAATTTTTTAACTTTTTGTTTTTGTATGCATTTTGTCGATTGTACTGGGAGCTATGCTGCATTGCCTATTGAATTACTCTGTAAACTCTGTGCGGCCATGCCTGACATTTCGCGACTCAAACCACTGGCTGCTGGATAGTAATGGCCAAAGTTGAACAATTATTAAAAATATACCGTGGCGCTGTGCTCATCAAATAATGGTGAGATGAACTGTAAATGATATGTTCTTATGTTTGGGCTATGGTTGTTCAAGCGTTTCATCCCCCTTTAACGACAGCGTTAACTTTACATACATACAAAGTTTCAAAGAAATTGAAAATTTCATTTCACTTAGTCTTTAATATCTTCAAAACACGATTTGTTAATTCATTAAAATTACGTAGCTTTTCAATGGTGATGTATTGTTGGTCAGTCAGATTTGTAGTTTATACACTATTTGATGATAAATACTATACAGTATTATACATGTACAGCAAGAAATATTAAAACATGAAGTATGACAACGCTTTGTTAATTTGGATGTACATTGAGTAAAAAATTACAGAATTTGTAATTTATGATCAATTAGCTATCAGTCATCAAATGAACGACACCAAATTCTCCTTTGAACAAGACTTTTATAAACTTGACATAATTTGTGTGCTTTCTCTGAGAGTTTAATTAAAAAAAAAAAGGATTCTGTGAAGTTAGCATTTAATACAGTAAACACAAATAGAGAGCACTCATTTGATGCTTCCTCTAAGAACCTGTGGTGTTTTGCTAGGGCCAGAGAGTGGAACTGCTGAATAAGGAACTGGCTGAGAAGTTGGAAGCAGCCGAGCTACAGATCTCTGCCATCTCGACCCAGTACCGTGAAAGTCTCAATCAAAAAGAGGTAAGTCTGCATAGAGTGTGTTCGCCAATGTAACTGCAGCTATAATGAGCTATCAATTACATTACAACGATGCAGCAAAGTAAGTAATTGGGACTAGTCAGATGAACAGTGCCATAATTTGAATTTCAGTTGAACTTTGTTAACTCAAACTTTGAACAACCTTATAACTTGAAGCACAAGTCTAGTCCTACCCGGATTCACAAAAAATCAGTTCAAGTGATTTTTTAAATTTGTATCTTCATGTGATTGCATTTTATTATACAAGTTAATTGTAAATGAAATGTTCAAGGTGATTTTAATTCTGATCAACCATTTGCTAGTACCTTTCACCTAGGAGTTGGTATTTTCAACATTATGAATGTTTTACCATGCAGTAAAGGTGAGACTACAATTAATTATTACAGCATTATTTGGCTGCTTAGACATTTTTCTGTGGTTTTCTTTTGTCTCAGCTTTCTACAAAACCAATTCCAAACCTGACACCCCAAATTTCCACTTCTTGTTATTACTTTTTTTAAATATGGATCATGTATTGTGCTTGTCAACCCCTGTTTTGGTACATGAGCTGTTAAATTCTACTATTTGTTACAGTCACTCAAATGCCATAGTGTCAACATTAACTTGGCCAAAAAAACTCTCATTGAAACTCATTATCCACTTTTTATCAGGGTTTCATTACCGGGAGTGACAAATATATCAGTATTATCACAGGTGCTGTTGTTATTTGTAACAGGCCGCAGTGGTTTGGATTGAAAGAAATATTTAATACAACTGAGAACAAATCCAAAATATCAACAATTTCACTTGATGTGAAACTATGTTTTGAAAACAAAATTAACAATAAACAATTGATTACCAGTTTTTGTGTTATTTTCTTGAAAAAGTTTTTAGTGCATGTTTTGGGTTGATTACTTGATTTACACAGGTAAATACCTAACTTTGATGTTGGCCGTCTTAAAACTTGAATTCTTCGGGTTGGTCATTTCAACCACCCATTGACTTACATTGTTTATACTGATCAATAATATTATCTTTAATAACTCTGTGCCACCAACATTGACCATATTGCGACCCAACACGTTTGTAGCATCAGTTGGTAACACCACACCTTACTTGTGTTAACACTGTCTGCTAGATGGCGCCACATATTTAGCTGTGTTCAGATCAGTAAAAAAATACTTATTAAATTGTGGTAACCAATTCAGTAGCTCACAGAAACGCATCATCAGTCATTTTATATGAGTCAAGAATGCAGCTTCAGAAGAGATGAAAATGCACATGTGAACACCACGATAACGATATAATTATTCCAATATAATATGACCTCTTTATTGGATCACAGCATGGCAACAAATACCAGAAAGTGAATACCCATATTAGCAGCCATTTCTCTTGTGTTCATTTTACTTCTTTCATGAGGTATGATATCAGATATGGGGGATACATATTCTAGCTCATAAAAATAGTTTTCTCACAGTTAAAGACACTCGATAAAGTTCTAAAATTGTTCAGCCCCTTCCTTTATAAATGCGTATCACACAATATCTAAACATTACATGTACGTCTCCCTTGGCTGGTCTGTTCATGTGAATACCCAATTTATGTGGGAAGTATTCATCCAACGCATGGTCACTGTTCAATTTAACCATTCAGTTTCCATTATTCAATCACTGACTGTCGTCAGGTAAGATGCTGTTAAATTAATTTTAACACCACATGTAGATATCTAAAACAGATTCAGGGGTATTAATGCAAAGTAAAACACTCAGATCACTCGTTTACAAAACTGAAAGAAGTGTTAAGCACTTTCATAAATTTTTGTGACTGGATTGACTGGATCACCCATGTCATAGCGTATACTAGATAGGTTTGATTATTTTGTATTATAATTTTGTTCAAAAACAAAATTAATAAAAAAATCATTATAAAGCAGATTTAGGAGGACGTAGCTATAACTGGGAGTTGGGCTGACTTATCGATGCGTGTCCTTATTTTCCCACTTTCTGCCATGCAGGAGGAGATTCGTGGACTGAAACAGCAGCTGAATGAGTTACAACATCTTGAGCCACAGATGTTGGACGAATCGCTGCTGTCTCCGGTGACGCACTCTATAGTCTCAGGTGAGTAGCAAGATGGCCGCCAAACGCATCTCCAGGCCGCAAGTGGACAGGGACTAAACTTATTGAAAGTGTACGAATTGTTCATGTGTGCGTGCATGCATCTTGTGCCTAATATTTTAGATTTGTGTTATAGTGAAGTGCAGTAGCACTGTAGATAGAGCGATGGACTCTCAACCGGGCATGAAAGTTTATTCAACAACAACGCCATAAGACATGCACAGTATGGTGTGCTGCTGCTGTTGCTGAAAGGACACAGCTGAAGTCATAGACTTATATGTTGCTGTGCCCTTCTTAAATAAAAAAAAACTGAATTAATACAATACAAATTATAAATAAATTACAAAATAATATTCACAACTCATGTATAAACTTGTTACAATAATTAAGGTTATAAATAAGCTGTATAGTTTTTTCTGCAGCAGAAATAGTTTTCTGAGTCTAGATTGATAAGTATTTCCCCAGATTTCACAGCAATATGATATATGTGGTTCAACAAGTGAATTATATAATGTGTGTAACACTTGATAATCAAGAACATGCATAGTTTTATTTAAAACTGCTGTGCGTTTTGATACTTTTGATTCAACCATTTTATGTGTTCTGTCCATGTTAAGTTTTCATCATTGGTTACTCCTGCTCAATCTCTCAATCAAAACTATATTCACATCTGTTTTAGGTAGTTTTTGATTGTTAAGCACTATAAAATGTGTTTTGTTCACATTAAGTGATAATTTGTTTGCTCGGAACAACAGGTCTAGTTTTTTTTAGTTCGTTGTTAACAACAGCGCTTACATCATCTGTGTTACTAGCGCAATCAAAAATGTTTGTATCATCAGCAAACAGAATAATATCAAGCAATTTTGAGACATCACACATGTCGTTTATGTACAGAATAAATAATACTGGGCCAAGGATTGAACCTTGCGGGAATCCACACTTGATCTCCTTTAGTTCTGAGTTACTGTTGTTACAGCATACATATTGTCTACGGTTGGTTAGTAGCGTTTTTATCCAGTCCAGAGCCAGACCCCTTATTCCATAGCATTGCAATTTAATTAGCAATATGTTGTGGTCAACAGTGTCAAAAGCGTGTTTAGGTTGAAAAAGACACCACCATAAGGACTGGGAACAAATCCACCTCATGTTCTTAGCAAAAAAAAATTTTTGTCAGTCTTGAATTAAACAAAAATGTGCCTTTTAGTATGCAATCGACTCAGGTGGAAGCTAGTCACGTCAATCACTGCCATTATTGGCCAGTTTAGTTTTTTCAATGACATACCAAGCATTTGAGCCATTTATTTAATTAATACTCATTCATTAGATTTGTATCACTACAGTTCAGTTGTGCCAATGTTAGTAGTTAATGTGGACCTTCAGACTTGCAACTATTAATTAATCTAGTGGCCAGCTGGCCCCCTCTAAATTCCACCCATCTTATCAGTTTTAATTACCCATCTTGGCCAGTCATCTGCCAGTCTTCAAGTTGGGCTGACAGGTCCCTGGCTAAGAGCCTGCCTGGTGCTGTTTCAGTCCACACACTGCACTTGCACACAACTCTCTCATGAGACATTAACAGTCACAGGTTTCTTTTATCTGGTGTCTCTGCCTTGAGGAGTGAAAGATCAAATTACGGTTAATGTGTGATTGTCTGATTGTCTTGTACTCACTGGCTCTGATATGTGCTGTACCAGTCACGTTTGTGTATTGGATTTGCTGCATTAACTGTTGCCAAACTAGCCCTGATAATGGACCAAAGCACATGGTATTGGAAGATTCTGAAGTCATTATTATTTTTATTTATATTCACATCTGGTATTTTCACAATACCAAGTCCCTCAATCCTGTCAGTGGTAAGTTGCTATGAACCATTATTTATAAAACTCTGTGAGAGTCAGTACTTTCTTAACACAATGTAACTGTCTGGTTTGTTACCAATGCTGCTGACTTTTTTATTGTTAAAAACATGTTATGATTACTAGTTAGTATATAATGTTGTCAATTCATCAGTTTATCTCAACTTTGCTATCAAGCATTCAAAACTCAATACCATTCAAAGTCGATGCCAAAATGTAAGCCTCAAATGTATGTATAGAATGGTTGAAGGACGTGTTTTTTATCATACTGTAGATACCTGAAAGAATAAACATTAAACGTATATATAGCCAAAACATTTTGCAGACTATGTGACCTCAAGTTTTGTTTAGTCATTATCAACCAACCACACCAGTCGTTTTTCTATAGCTCCTGCAGCCACAATGAGCAAATAAAAAGTCCTATTTTGTTAAGACAATTTTGTAGAATAGACTTACTAAATGAGGCGCAAGTCAAAGGCTGGAATCATAGAGCATTTCAGCCACTTATCTTGCACAACTAGCAAACTCCACGCCAACCCACATCCTTCATAGGCTAGTTAGTATTGGAAAGATTCTGATCTTTTACATTACTTCCAAACCATTAATGTTCAAGTTTAATTCATGGAATTATAGAGGGTTGTGATGTGTACGAGTAAATTGCATACTATGATTGAGAGGAATAATGAATACAGTGGAACTCTATTTAATACCCCTGTATGAAAACCTCAGAAATATGTCCATTTCCCCATTCACTAAGACATACTGAACAGTAGACACACAATTTATAATTAAAAACACCTTGTAATCAAGACAGCAGTTGATTAATCCAAAAGTTTGCCAAACTCACGTTAGTGTCGCGTGCCTGGTGTAAATAAAGAAAAATTTGGTGACGTGACAGATATAGTCTGTTTGTCCGGCCAGCTTGTTTACAAATCTAGTTTTAGACCGCAGCGCCACAAAAGACTGTCCTGCACCATGACATGTCTACACTGCCATCGAAACACCCAAGCCCTTGAATTTGTTTGTATGCGTTGTCCCAGGTATAAGCCATGATTTGATTATAGAATAATGTTAACTAAGAGCTGTGTTAGTCTGTTGGATAGAAAGTGATTTTGTGATGAAAGAATATACTAAATTCTACTTTGAATCACATGCAGGATGGCCCTGGATATTTCCCCCCAAAAAATGTCTTTAATGTCTGTTCTGCATCAGTTTTTCAAGGGAACTGTTGTTTTATTTTTATACTTTGATGTAAAAAAAATTTGATAAGATTCCAGGTCTTCTCTGATCCTGTTTTGGTTCTCACCATTTCTTTACTAATTTCCGTTTCACAGTTTGCACGTTACAAAAAAGAAAGGTGTCAATATAGAAATAATGTCCCAGACATAAAGATGTTGTGATGTGATTATGTAAACATTACATTAATCTCAGCAGTGTATAGGTATATAAAGAATATTGTCTAATTACAAAAAACTCATGTCAGTAGATTAATTAGAGTCACATATATTTTCTTTTTATGCTTTCTTACAGTTTGTTTTAATAGGTAATTGGCACTTAGGGATAAATATGTCGCATCAGAGATATTAGGAATAGGGAGGTGAGACACTCCAATGCGCGTGTACTGACTCTTTTGTGACGTTATTTTCGCAGCCCCCTCCAGTGGCTTATGAGTACCCCGGACGAGTACGTAAACACTGCGGGTGTTGCATATCAATTTTATTGATATAAAATGCATTCTACTGTTCTGTTTACGCTTGCCATGCCTTGTGTAGACATGGTACTGTGTAAATCAATTGTATCAATGTAGACTAATAATTACAGTTCACAATATAGTTGACATCTGAAACAACCAAATGTCAACCATTAGAAGAGTTGACATAGTTCCGCTATACACAAGCAAGAAATCTGTATTTGATTGAATCATTCTAGTGTCATCAGCATATAGTAGAACATACATTTTCTACATCATCATCCCTAAGGTTGTTGTAAATTTCACCAGCTGCCATGTCAAGTCCGTTATAATTGTGACTAACAGTGTTCAAAATGATTCAGGTAAATAGCAAATAACAAAGGACACAAGTTTTCTCCTTGCCATACCTATACATCACATGAGAAGAAGGCTGACACAGCCTGGCCCTGATTTATACATGATTTAGCATTTTTGTATATGTTGTATACAACTTTCAACACAATACCATTAATACCGCATGAAATTATCTTAGACCACAGGGAGGACCGGTCTACTAAATCAAATGCTTTCTTATAATCGATGAAGGCACAATAAAGCCTTTTGCGTCGAGACAAATACAATTCAACCAATACCCCTATCTGAACACTGCCTGTTCTTCACCTATTACATTCGCTTTGTTTAGGTATGTGGTCAGTCTGGTGTTCTGAACAATCACTAAGGATTAATGAACACTTGTGCAGAATGTCACCCACTTGGCAGGTTTAATTGATCTATTCAGCAATGAGGACACTGCTTAGGCCTCACTCTGGACACTGTCACTCACAGTGTTGTGTATTGTCTTAGTTGGTGCATTGAGCTAATCTACTTGACCATGAATCAGTGGTGGCTCTGGTTGTGTATTACACCCAGCTGTGGAGCTAAGATTCTCTGCCTGCTATTGTTTGATGGAAACTGTGACTAATGTGTAATTGGTCACTGGCAGTAGCTTGTGTCAACAGACAGCATTAAGCCACTAGACCCCTGTTAAACTGGACAGTTGCCTGTAGGTTTTAAACTGTGTCAAACAGTGAGTCTACCTTTTGCTCTCAAATAATCTGTCCTCTTAGTTTTACACATGAAGACATAATCTGGCATAACTTGATAAGTCTTTGTAGCAGCACATTTGTACTTCCAGTGTATCATTGCAACATAACATACATATTACATACTGTGTGCCACATTTGAATGTTGTGCATGTAATATTTCCATGCAGTCCAATTGCATATATAATGTAAGACTTCAACAGCCGTTTTCTTCATTTTCACTTTTTGATCCCTACCATGTTCAATGCTCCATAACTTTGCCAATTTTTGTAGCAGTCATATTTTTTTTGAAACTGTGTAAAGCACCCTACCAAACCTTTACAAGGATGTAAGAAAACAATGTTACAATTTTTCCGACTTATCACTCATTTGGTCAGCCGGGGTCACATATAGACGTATTAGTCCAAAGGACTTCAGGGCCACTTGGCCCATTTTTAATTTTCAGTTTATACTAGTGTCACAAGTTCGTGCGTCATGAAATTCCGTGGCAGTGCGGTATAATGTTGATTTTCTCAAGCCTAAAGTGTTTACACAGAATATTAACATGCCAACCAAGCTTACAGTACTACCAAACTGAAACATTTATATACTGTTCTTCATCCTTCAGGAATTGCGGAAAATATATATTGGGGCATTTTTTCCGGGAATTGTTACATCCCTAGGCAGCACACCACTTTCCATGGCGCGCCGCCATTTGACTTCGCTTGTGTACTCGTAAGCCGTTGGAGGGCGCCACATGTACTGGGTCACATCATATGGACAGGAGGTCGCATCTGCCTATTCCCAGTACAGAGTATCTCTGGTCACATTCAAAAATATGTGCCTGATTTGTCAAGGTTTCCCTTCCAGAACTGTTTACATTATATGTGCGTTACACCTACAAATGCGGCTGGCATTTGCTAAATTAATCTTTCCCACTTGCCTCTCTTGCTGATACAGCTTTGCCCTATTTATTTGTTTCAAAGAAAAACATTTGAATAGAATTTCAACCCAATATTCTACAAGATGTCAGAGAGCTACATGTTATCGGCATCCATTTTTGATGGCTTGACTGAACTAGTTGCTAGGCAACAGGTTACAAGAATACTAGTAGTGATAAAGGTAAATATTTTATTGAGGACCATATGTGTAGCTCATTGCTTGCAACATCTGTGTTGAGTTGAATTGGATCCTGCCCTTAGTGCTCTGTTTCACTCAGTCTCATTTCCAGTCCTACAGAGAGCAGTGGAAAGTAGACAATGGTTGTACTTATGCCTACTGCAATTGAACTAGAGCTGGTGATGTAATGGTGGCCTCCACCTCTACAGGTGGCAGTGCAATGTAGCAGCACACTGGCGTTGAGAGGACTGGCGTTCAAGTCTACTTGCAATGCTTTTGAGACTTCTGCAATTTAATTCACCCCACTTTGTCTTTTGGAAGAGACATTAAGAGCAATTGGTCCCATCTAACTGGTGTCAACGCCAGCTGAACCAGGTGTCTATACTAGGTAAACCATATGTATATACCAGGTGAACCAGGTGTCTATATTAGGTGAACAAGTTGTCTATGTCAGGTGAACCAGGTGAACCGGGTGTCTATACCAGGTGAACCTGGTTTCTATGTCAGGTGAACCATATGTCTATGCCAGGTGAACCCGGTGTCTATGCCAGGTGAACCTGGTGTCTATGCCAAGTGAACCAGGTGTCTATACCAGGTGAACCAGGTGTATATGCCAGGTGAAACATATGTCTATGCCAGGTGAACCTGTTGTCTATGATAGGTGAACTTGTTGTCTGTGACAGGTGAACCTGGTGTCTATGCCAGGTGAACCTGGTGTCTATGCCAGGTGAATCTTGTGTCTGATGCAAAAAATATACCACACAGGGAAATGGAAGAGACTTGTTAACCAGCGTTCAACATAACCGTGGGCCTGTAAATCTTCTGTTGGCCCATGTGGGTTTTGGTTATATCTGTCAATCTTTTTATAATTTTGTTACCAAAGATAAGAATTGTGTGTCTGGAGACCAGAAAGAGAGATCGAAAACCATGTTGAAAGTGAAGGATGTAAAGCATGCAGATGCCTACATCGTTGGACTGGTGGATTGATCACCAATGATGTGCGAGGTTACGTAGAAGTGCGGGGAAGGATGTTTACAAGCCGGCATGAATGCACAGGGGCCGGCAGAGTTGTCACAGCAGACAGGAATATTTCTAATAATTTAAAAGAGGCAGTCTTAAAGTGTTATGTCTCTTCCAGTACCCAGAATCAGTCTCTAACAAGTAATAGTGTTAGACTACCCCTGGTGTATCGTCAACACAAATGTACAGGCAGTAGCGGATTACCCAATAGGCATGAAGGTCAGGGGCCTACGAAAATAGCCGAGTATATTTTTTGTGGACTGAATATTCCTGAAACCCAGCTGGCACGACAACATCTGGGTACTGGTGGGTACTGGTGGGTACTGGTGGGTACTGGTGGGTACTGGTGGGTACTGGTGGGTACTGCATTGGTTCTACATTGGCCCAGTGAGTTTTGCAAGCTGGGAATAATCCTGATTAAGACCCTACATGTTTGAATGTTTAACATACGTTATTAAGGTGTCACTGCATAACTTACTTGAGGCAAACCAGACGACATTTTTAAGCAGTTCCAAGAACATGTGGTGAGGCCGTTAGCGCCATCTGCCTCCGCTGTTACCTGCTAACCTGTGTTCACTATTTGAATATGTGGTATTCAATTTGAACGTTTCATTGGCAAAACATTCAAATTGCAAACAGTGCTTTGGACTTTTAAAAGTAGTATATCTTCAACATTGTTATTCTAGTATACGCACGCACGCACACACACGCACGCACCTATAATAGAATAACTATTTTGAAGGTATAACATACGTCATTAAAATTCCTAAGATTATGGCTATGGCTTGATTGCAGGGATTGCCGAGCCTTCAACTCCTTTGTCTGGCCCACAACAATTTGAGGTTACAGGCCCGGTTGGCCTTTCACATTTTGAGCCCTTATGGCGAACACTGCTGATAACTCCAGTCTGAAAATAAGATATGTGCACTGCACTGAATGTCCAGTTATTGTCTTTGTCACTTTAAATATGGAATGGGACTTCGACAGAATTGCTAAACTTTGAAGGTGTTTCACCAAGTAGACAATCATATCAATTATGATGAGGAAACAGAAGATTTAGCCAGGCCCCTGGCCGCCTGTCAGACAAATCAATAGGATGTGTTTTAACGAGAATGGCAGCTTTGTCAGACGCCAAAAATAGTTTTAATCATATGAGGTTTTTCTTCCATTAGCAGCGTCAAGGCTGCTGTGCTATAGTCTTTATGTACAGCGAATCTAATGGACATTGTACTAGTACATCTTCGACAAACTTCATTCTTTTTCAGCTCTTACTCTTAGCAATTCAGGATTCACCGGCATTCAATAATATTAATGTTAATATTGTTGTCATTAAATTGATCGATCAATTTACAATATTTGCATACTGAAAGTTTAATTATGTACCTTTCAAACACATAATATTTAACATACTGTATTCATCCTTTTTAGTATACAGTACGCTTACAAAATATTCTTAACCCTCGGAATGGCCAGGGTTGAATTCGGCCCAACCGTACCTGCCTTTGTTGTACCAATTTTCATTTCCATTACACGCAACTGACACGCAAACATTTGGTATCTATCGATAGCTGACAGATTTGTTGAGGTCGTGTATATTTATTCATGAGTAGATTCAATGACACAATCACAAGCTAGCTTACAAAACACGTGACGTGGTTGACGCACACATTTTGGTGATTTTACTATGTCCTCCATACTGAATTTATGCATCCATTCATAAAGTCTAGACCCCTGCACACGTGGCTCAGCTGCTCAGTAATTATCTGGCAGCACAATGATTTTTTTGTTTTTTTACTATTTTTTAATGAAGTTCAGATGATAATATCAATAATTTTAGTATGTGATATAGTTATTATAATTTTATTATAATAAAGCATTCCTTTAGCATTAACATTATACCTCATTCATATTTTATTACCAATATTAGCAAAGTATTGATTTTTATAGGAACAGTGTGCTACAGAGTATTTTCAGTGGTCACTTCTAGGGTTAAAGTTACAAAAATTCTGTTTCTCAAACCATTGTGAGAATAACAAAATGGTGGCGCCACATGGTGGAAATTATGTGTATTTTACCGTTTCTACTCTACTCCACTATGTGGTCATTCATTTCCGTTAAAAAAATAAACATGTCACCATTTACACGCATATCATTCTGGATCAGGAAACACAATGTTGTCAATTATTTATGGTTACCAAGTATTTAAAACTATTTCACATTGGAGAGATATGTTAGAGAACAAACGATCTACATGACAGTGGTGCTAAGACACGAACAAAGTGAGAGAGCAGGCCACGCCATCCTCTGCATACATTCAAGTTTAGTTCAGCAGGGATGACACATGTCATTGTAACTGAAGCTAACTGGAAGTGATTTATATGTCCATGTGATGGTGATTTTGTGGTCCAAAGGATACTTGAACTTTCAAAGGCTGTGGATGCAGGTGGAACTTTCTTTCTCATATTGTCAATAGTTGACAGGGAATCACAATAAATAATGGATCCAGTGACCAGTTTTAGTCACAAAACTGACATCAGACCCGGCTGGAAAAAGGGCGTGTACGCTAATTAGGGTATGGTCGCTAAAAAGAATGAATATACTAATTTAGGTACATTTATTGTGTATTCTTCTGTTATGTGTAAACTAGTAATACCAATATAAATAATGTTTCTTTTTCCCTGTTACTTTTGTCTGTTGCATTTTTGCTACAACTGAATGGACCTGTGCTTGCAGACTACCTGACTACTTCACAAAACTTCCTGTTGTTATAGTTTAGTAGCATTGATGATTTTCGATGTGACAGTCAAGGCCAGAATGTTATTTTGCTGAATACAGCATCACCACTAAAAGCATCTTACAAGGCCATTGCAGCAACCTATACTTGTGGCTCTGGAGGGTTTTTGTAGGGATAGATTTACAATCGCAGCAAACACGCTAAACGTTGTAAACAATTTAAATTACGTCAGTTACACATCCGGTACACATGTTAAAACTGATAATAACCCCCTAAAACAATCGAGAATTAAAACAACCAAAGGCATTCATTACTTTTCTTCTGTAAACTAATGCTTGAAACCTGAAAGTTTGGCACCGACAGTGCAAGTTATCTAGGAAACATTGTTACCCCACCCAAATAAACAGCTCGGTTATAGTTATATTTTGTACAGTGTGCAGTGCCATCTTAAGGATGGGCATTTTTGCTAGTGGTAATAATAATCTGTATAATATGTTTATATATGTTACTTTTTGTGCTGAACGTTATTGTTTTCTGTTTCTTTTTGATCCACTTTTCTTCCTGCAACAGTGCACAGTTTCTTGCACATCGTATGCTGCTATGGCGTGGCCACGCATGTTTGACCTCATGACATGAGTTGGCCTTCCAAATAAATGAGAAATTACTCCGTTAATAAAGAAATCGTTCTCATCATAAATGTGCAGGTCTGTTTTCGGACCATCGGAGGAATGAAATGAGGTTGTTCAAATCACATCTGAAGATAATGCATCGTATTTTTCTTTCCAAAACGCTAATTAGCCCAACTCATGTGTTTTGAAGTCGCAGCCACATGCGATACACTCACGTGTGACTTGATGACTTCCTGCGGAGTCAAGCCATGGCTTTGTCACGGCTAGTCCATTAATATCACAAAAAGTGACTGAATCGGCTGGTGGTCCTACCTTGTTTTTTTACATATCGATGTTTAATTTTTGATTAATCGTTCAGAAATAGCAAACAAATGAATAGTGGCGATATGGCAACATTGGTGCAGTGTGGATGATGTATTGATTCAATTGGTTGCCTAGTAGTGGTAGTTGTCATGGCATTGAGTCATATTTATATTGGGGGTGGGGGCGTTGTAGAATTACCCCATGATGACGTGACTTTAATTGGACGTTCTGACAATGGTTGCTGGCCTAATTTGCCTTCTGGCTTTCTACTTCTTCCTGGCTGATGTGTCATTCTCCTTAGTTTTGTTTGTCAATCATAATTGTACTTTCTATTAGTCGTCGTACTGTGTCATTAAAGGTTCCTTCCTCAATTTAATTTGTTTACTCCATGAGGGGTTTGTTGTGAGGGGGTTATGTCCGGACAGGTTATGTCAACAGTGATTACACCCATAGGGGTTTAGTTTGTGAGAGGTTACGTCCATACCTTGTTTCCTCTGTAGTATTCGATGCTTCACAACCAGTGGTTTATTACGTGGAAGGACAAGTGTCATATTTAACATAAGTACTGGTCATAATTGATACTAACACAACAGCATTTTATCTTGATGTGTCATTGACTTTGATCCGTGTAGCATCATTGTGCATTGTCTGACGACAGTGTCGATTCACGCGCAGTAGTTAAATGTGTTGTCGAAGATGCGTGAGTCAAACATTAGCCGGTGAACAAGCTTTATTGCATCGTATGCAAATCGTTGCCCGTCAACCGCGCAAGCTGGTGCTGGCTTTGATCACAGTTGCAGATGCCAGCGCCATTAAAGACAAGCAAGTCGTGATTAATAGCCATGCCGATAAAGACAGCGGAGTATCGACAGCACTGCAGGGACAATAGCGGCGTCTAAATTATAAAGCCAGTTTATGGGATGTGCATATTTATCTTGGCAACAGGTGAACGCCGCGTCAGTGGCGGTGTGTTGGGCACAGGTAGATCTGAATGTGGGCTTGGTGTCAGAGTAGCGTCGACGTCAGGGACGTGTCGTGTTGACGTGGATCACTCGCTGAGTCCGACGCGAGGCTCCAGTTGCAGGTTTGTTGGTTTCTTCAACTGTGTTTTCCCGGTGGATGTGTGTGTAACTGTAAGGTTAAGTTTGGTCGATTTTAACTGTTAGGTGATTCTAGTGTGTGGCTTCCTCAATTGTCATTCAGGTGGAGAGCTGACTTTTTTGGTCTGCTCAGCTGGAAGTTAATGCACATGCTAGTTTCAGTTCACGTGGACACATGCAAGTCATGCATGTAAGCACGTACAAACTGAAGTTTGGGTGAAAATTCAGACAAGGTTCATTAATTTCTTTTGAAGATCTGTTGTAATATTTAGTTGTGGTAATATTTCATCCATATTCCCCACTTCCAGGTGATATATATTGTATGACAGTTTAACATACATGATGATTCCGCTCAAGACAATTGATTATGCACACAGGAAGAGAATAATGTGTTCTCGTATGCAGGGCTGTCAGAGATGTGGTCATTTTTTATCCGGGTAGGTGCAGATGTGTACGTTGTGAAGCGTGGTGCATTGGTAAAACATGAAGGTGGTGATGCATGGTGCATTCACGTCAGTTTTATGAACTGGCAACAAACAAATGCAGTAGTCAAAGTTGTTTCTGTGTTGCAATAGCGGCCCATTCAGTATTGTAAAAAATGTGTGAGGATGAAGATTTTGGTGGGAGGTTTTGCCCAGGGGATTGTGTACTTGGGTTCTGTGTCAGGGAGTTTGTCCTTCGTTTGGTTCATTTATCATGATCATTGAATTTTTCAGCGTGACTAGAAGAAATAACAGCTAGTCAGTAATGACACCAGATATGTTACCTGCATAGATGCCCAGTTTGTATACTTTGAACAATTGGATAAATATGTTCTGTTGTTTAGGCATATACCATAGATATAGTTACATTCAAAATAGCCCAGTGTTCAGGACTGATGCATGAGTGTTCTTGTATTAGTGGGCTTACAGGTAGACACTAACAGCTGTGTGAGGCAATGGCAGGTGATACTTTTACTCCCCAATATGGGGTCCTTTTAACACTTGACACCAGGTACAGGGCAGCTACAGTCTTTAGTGTCTCGGCTGAATGACATGTATGTCCAGCTTACTGTACCTACATGCCTCGTGATCAACGAATTATCAACAACTTTCACTAAAAGAGGGGTCCATAAAGTGTTTTGTCTGTGAGGGGGTTATATCTGTTAGGGGTCATGTCCAGATGGTTTTTAGTGACGGGTTTTGTTTGTGAGAGGTTTGTCACTAAGCAACCATCAAACCACAGGGTCGCTGTGACCCTGTGGTTTGCTGGTTTTTAATTATTAAATAAAACCAATGTGTTACTGCAAAATCCAATATTGTCACATGATTGTCACATGACTTGAGTAAAGTCCAGCACTACCACATGATCATCATATTGGTGCTTAGTTTCCTTGATTTTCACAATGGAACAGTTGCTGTGGAAATGAGTTACACATATGATAATCAGAATATTTAATCTGATCAATGATAATTGTCCAGTGATATTCAATTTAGGTGAATCAGATGTAAAGCAACATCTAGGCAGAAAATATTGGCTATATATTATAGTGGTTTAGCCCTAAATACAAAACTTGGAAGTAGCCTAACTATTAAGAAAACAAAAGTAAAAATCACATTTACTCTCCAGTTTACCAGTACAGACTTGGAAACATGAAAATTACCAAAAAGACATGATTTTTTACATGAAACCCAATCAGAAGAATGAAGTGAACACGGGTATTCTACCCATGGATCACCTTCGCTGCGAGTTTGAATTTTAAGTTATGCACCTGCTTAGACCGACCTTTGGTTGGCACTCATCAAACATGGCTGTTTGTGTTGGAAAAACACACACAGCTATTCGGGATGTGCCCTTGTGTCAGAGCAGAGTTGGGAGTGCTTACCTTGTTCAGGGCAGACACTGCAGGCTGTCAGAAGAGACTGTCGTCATGCTGTAATATGACGACAGGAGAGTGTGGGTAAATCAGGTAGGATGTCTATATGTGTTGCTGAAACGACAGGGTAGATATTTATTGCAGTGTGCTGTGCTAGAGTTTGTCACCGGTCGGTCGTGGTGTAACAAATAGAGTGGTGTTTGGTACGGTTACACCTAAGGTTTTGCCTGCATTCGTTTTGCCAGTGTCGACCTTGTTGTAGTTGCGTTTGCTGGGCTGGTACTGGTGGGTGTTTCTTGCCTAAATTTGTGTTATAAAGAAAATTGTAGTTATGGAAATTTTTAGAATGAGGTCAGTTTGAGAGTTCAGTTTATGTAGTTGATTAATCCATCACTCTCTTTATCTCTTTTCTCTCTGTCTCTTGCTCTCTCACTGACATCGCTGTTACGGCTATGACAGTTCATTTGGTCCACAATGAAGAAGTCCTTTCCAGGTCAGCCTTTCTATGGCAAGTGTGTACCACTGCGTTGAATCTAGGCCTTTTTTCAGATTTCACTTTACCACATCTTTGTATCTAAATTTGGGGCAGCTGTTTCTAACGTCTTCCAACAGTCAACTAGTTGCTGTTCTGCAATGATGTGGAGGTGATTTTGTATCTCATTGTTAGAATTGAGTTAAGAGCAGTCTTGAACGTGTCCTCTTCATATGCTGATGCATCCCTCGTATCTATTGACACGAGTTGTGACTCTCCATGACAAAGTTCATCTTGATGACATTGTCACAAGGACACCTGGGCTATCTCGAGTGGGCTCTGGTCACAAATCTGTCAACGACCGGATGTTTGATTTTGATCCGGAGTCTGCAACACACATACAGGTGGACCAGTATACACTGGTGGCATCTCATTGGCCTATTCAAATGAGCTCACATATGCATTGTCAAGGTTGAGGTATAGTAGACTTGTGTCGCATTTCCGGGGCACAGACAAACCAAGCGTCATGTGACTGTTCCTGCATGTGTTTGAAGCACTTCATATCGAACTAGAGGTGTTGCTGTACATTGGAGAAGACGTTTTTATGAGGAAAAATACCACATGGTAGGATGGACTGGCATTTTTAGTATGTTCACTTGGCACATTTTGTCTAAAGTTTTGATGGTTTAGTTAAATGAGATTTGTGTACATTATAAATGATATTTCATGCATTTTCAACCCAATAGGTGGCACTTATATTCAAAGATCAGTGTTTTTTTGTATGTGACCCGCATCGTTTTGACCGACTTGCATTTAGAAACTAACATGTTTGGGATTTTTGCACTGAAATTAAGAATTCATTCATCTAGTATCCAAACAGAATCTTAAGAGATGCATAAATGTGTTACAGAATAACAGTTTACCTTTCTGGAAACCATTTCAGGTGTGAAACTATTAAATAAAATTTATAAACAAAGATTATATATAATTATTGATAATTGTTAGACTAGTTTTAGGTGAATTGACATATTTTTGCTGGGAATTCGATTACAATCAGTTACAATAAAAAAACTAAATTACGGTGCTCTAAAAATGCATTTACAAACATACCGTAATTATAATTTAATTCAAATTATGCAATTGGACCCAACAGTCCAGGTATTGTCATAGCAGGCGTTCACCTGTGTGCTTATCACAGGTAGATGAGTACCTGAGTGAATCTGTCACTCTGTATGCACAAGGGCTTGAGATAACAGTCTCATAGATAAGCCTTCTGACAAGTGGGGTCATGCTGGCAACATGTGTTCCTGCCACGTTCTGGGCAATTGATTCCTCTGTGGCCGCAACGTGTAATTCGTGAGATGTTGCGTATTTGTCGCAGTGTTGCAAAATGCTATAAAACGTATCGGCAATCAAAATGTCGTTTTGATGATGAAGTCAAAATATGTTATTAATGTGTTATCCCGTTATGTCAGTAATGTGGTGTACTTGCTCTTGTCTGTCTGTTTTAAGTACCACGTTCAGTCTACTAAGCATACGTGCTCTGGCGTACACCTCCCTTTTTTAGCAGCATCTGACACCATGACAGCAATCTCCAATGCCACCTTTCACTGTTGAATCTGTCATTGCGATTTGATTTCTACCAATGTCGCACTGGATGATGAAAACATTTCAAAATGTCCACCTGTACTATAAGATTTTACAGAGTTCTGGTAAATTCAGTTGCTCATATGCGAGATGCACTAATCGGTTGCCGGTCATGTATGCTGCGATATATGTACACAGGAACCCCAGAAAACGCTTATTGGAATGTAAAATTTGATACATTTCTGCATCTCAAATATTTGTTCAGCGTACTGCCCGGCATGTACGCTTGATAGAACACATACAGTATTCTGCAGCACGTGTAGTTGATGGTTACCGTGGTAAGTTGTAAAATAAAACTTTGTCAAATAAATGTGTACGTGATGTTTAAATGTGATTCGTTAAACAGCTAATTACAGAAACCATAAGAAATATATGTTATTACAAAAACGTCTGCAAATAAAAAATTATTCTGAACATTACACACAAAACCTACTAATAAAAAACACCCTTTTTCCGTTGGCAAACAGCTGATGTAACGATCTATAGAACGACTTGTGTAAACTTGCTTGTCTGAATCATTGTGTACTTTGAAACCACTCACAAGTCCAACGTGGAGTGGTGACGAGATGTCGGGGCAGACCACCTGTCAACAGGGCAAGGAACTAACACACCTGGTAAACTATGAGTCGTTATTGCCCACCTACTGTTTTGGTACCTGTCTGCGTTATTGTTCTTCCCATTAAAGCGGCCGGCCGCTGGACTGATGCTGATATCTGTAAACCATTGTCTTTCGCGGCACAAATGCGACTATTGTTCGTGTGATGTACGAGCTTTTAAGGCAGTCATTGGCAGCTGGTGCAGACAGTGGGGTAGATCCATCATCGACACTGCAAGGGAACTGAAGGTTGCTGTCTCTGATGTATCTGACTGTAATTGTGGTGGCCACTGTTTCAGGTGAGGGGGATACCACTGCTGTGTCACATTCAATACGGTGCCAGCTCAATTTAGGATCCGGGTCCTCTTTCCAGGAGTACCTGGTAGTATTAATTATGTGGCTGGTCGGCATGGAAATTGATGGGCCGTTTCCTAGAAAAGCTTGTGGCAAGACTGCGATGTACTACTTGAAGTTTTTCATGTACCACATTTCATGTTTGGATTCTTGTGGAAAATTATGCAACAAGGTGTATTGGAGCCAGCACGGAAAATGGGTGTGTGGACGGACCATTCGGTATACAGGGAAAGTAGGTGTGGAGAGGGACCATTCAGTATTCAGGGAAAGAGGGTGTGGGGAGGGACCATTCAGTAGTCATTACATTGCCAATATATATAATCCTGGAGACTTTGTCTAACTGACCCCTCCAAACTGTTTTAGACTTCTGTAAAATAGATGCTGTTTTCAAGTTGAGTGGATTGTGCATAGCCAATGGTTTTATTTGACAATTTAGGCCAGACTATACCAGATTCAAGTTGATGGATTAAATCCAAATATGCAACCTTGTAAAATATTAATTATTCTATGATTGTTTTTTATTTGGTTCAAAGGTTAAGGGGACACATTGTGAATTAAATCCCTGCTGTGTACAGCTACTTGCACATTTCTGTTTCGAACCTTTTTTTGTAAAGATACACTTTGCGATGTCAAATGATTAATTACCCAGTACGTGCTATTTTTTACCCTAAATGTCTTGCATGCACTAATGTGTGTAGACACTGAAAATATACCCTGAGAACATGGAGTTTGTCTCAGTGGTGGTATCTAAAGTTCTATAATTGAGCTAGTCTATATGTTTTATATATATATATATATATATACATGTATATATATATGTACTGTATATATATATATATATATGTATGTATCATTGTATGTATGTATGTATCATTGTATGTATGTATGTATCATTGTATGTATGTATGTATGTATCATTGTATGTATGTATGTATCATTGTATGTATGTACTTGTGTATGTATGTTAACTTTTTTCTTCTGCATCAGAGATTCATCAACCAGCCCTAGTAGAAAAATAACACTTATTTTTGCTTGGGTTAAAGGTTCATTCTAGTTATTATATAGCAGATGTTAACTAATACACATGTATCTACGGTTGTTCGAAATTATATAAACTGTCCACGTATCACTTGGGGATGTTTTATATAACAGTGTTGCGAAAAACTTCAAATTTACATGTTTCAAAATATAATCTCGCATTTGATTCTCCTGCTTCATGCACACTTCTGCTGGTCCGTCACCGACACCTAATTAAAGCCCTCCACGAATGTACCTGGGAAACATCACCATGTCTTAATCACCCAGACACGACATTTGCAACAAGATTACTACCCACTGACTACATCATCCGGAACCGCCTGGGCGGTCCACGAGCCTCATGTTCAATCCGACATATTTCGCCGAACGCAATCTGTGAATGCGTGACCAGAAATAAAGTCGCCACATTTGTGGCACTTAGGGTGTGTCGTAGGGCGTTTATACAGTCTAGGATCCCACCCACTCTTACTCAGTTCATGTCATTGCAGAATTTGGGCACGGCGACGAGCATGACTTCGACGACCTGGTTACCTCACAGCATGAAATCAACCGGCTACAGAGCAAGGTGCAGCGTCTACAGACAGAGTGTCAACGCTGGCAACAGGTGCACACCTCTCAGGTGGGTAGAGGGGGTAGCTCAGGTGGGTGGGGGGCTCAGGTGGGTGGGGGCTCAGGTGGGTGGGGGGTTCAGGTGGGTGGGGGCTCAGTTGGGTTAGGGGACTAGCTAAGGTGGGAGGGTAGCTCAGGTGGGTGGGGGGCTCAGGTGGGTGTAGGGATGGGTCACACCAATATGGTGGCTGTCTTTAGGATTTTTCTATCTTCCTACACTGCTATGGATTTTATCTGTTTTAATTCGTGTTCATGCTAAAAAAATTATTAATAATTGTATCCATTTTTTTAAATGATGCTTATCTGTAATATAATTGTAGTTTAATACTAATTTTCTGTTTCATAATTTTATATTAATGTTATAATAACACGCACACTGAACCCTGTGAGCCCTATACATCTGAATTCGCCATTGTTGCAAAACAGAAAGTATATAAATAACCAATTATTTTATTACCATTTTTTTTATTTGATACCGTGTCGAATTATTTATGTCTGGCACCTGTTGTCACAATGTAATACATGGCAGACAACATTTATATGGCTGTGTGCGAAGCAGTAAAATTAGATACACTGTTTAATGTTACCTTGGTCTTTATTAGCTTTGTAAAGTTATGTAAGTGTACTGTTTTAGCAGGAATTCTACATATCTGTGGTCACCTGACTGCAAAATGTATTTCATGCAAGTCTAGAATAAACAGCTCACCTGAGCATGAACATAAGGAGATACAAAATATAGTATTCTTGAGAAATTAACTAGTGTTTTGTTAGGATTAGAGTCTCTCCTTTATGCTGACAGTTCTAAAATTAATGTTTTTAAAATCAAAACAAGTAAAAAATATTTCTGTTTTATTTTGGTGAAATCTGATGCGTAGGTAAATAAGTCTATAAATATTTTTTTTAATGTTTTATTCACATCAATGTGTGTATTTGTTTGAAACAGAGGGCAGGCCATTTTTAGATATATGTTTGAATAAAATATTACTTGTATGTGAATTTTTTAAACTCATGATTTTAACAACATTTGGCAACTCAAATTTACAAGTGAAAAAACAATTTTGTTTATATAAAAAATTATGAATTATTGATTTACAGAAATCCTGCATAATTTAAATCATGATTTGTACAGTTATTTAAATTAAATGATTTGAATTATACAACCCTGATTGAAATTGTGCATTTGTTAATTTGAACTTTGAAGAAATAGAAATGAAGCCAGCATTGCTTGTGACCACTTCAGTAGGCAGTGCCTTATATCGCCTGGGGGTAATTTAATCCTATGGTTTATGGCCAAGTTTATGTTAATTTAATTATTTCTCAAATTCCATACTGCTGTCAACCAGTGGGCTATTAGTACTAGTGATTGGTAAAACAGAGTTGTACGCCATCAGCTTGGAGTGAAAATAATAGTATAAATGTGAGGAAGAACACATCATTGTTGGTTGGTGTATTGTCTTACTGCTAACCATCATGTTAGGAATATTTTAAAGTGAAGCAGTGCGATGTTGTAGCTGCTGGATAGTATTTTTCCTTTTAGTGTTTCCAAAACGGTATTCTTATATGTACATCACACAGTGTAGGAACTGAGTTTGATTATTAAATATTGAGGCATCCATCATTGGGTGTTTTATATCGGAGGAATTTTACTTCCATGGTGTGTCACAACGGGGCAGAGTTTTGAGACAGACCATCACTTTTCATTGACTTTTTCTTGTTTTATACTGCAAATGCTCTGATTTATAAAATGTTGTTCTTTTTTCCCAATTACCACATGGTCTTGGCTCACATTGAACGGATGACTTTCCTGTGTACACATCGTCTGCCAGTACTAGTTGTCACAAATCCACACCTTCCCCCCATTGAAATGCACACCCCACTGACATGCTGTCACTTCCATGCCTCTCTTATCAGGTTACGTGACTAGGTGTGTTGTGGTACTTGTTAAATAAATTTTGTGCATAAAGTGTCCTATTGTTTCAAATGATCTTGCTTCAACACTGACAGTATTCAACTACATCGTATTGGCTAATTACTGTTACACTACAGTATGTCTCTTTAATTGTCATGACAGTTTCTTTTCCTGTAATGTCAAGATAAATATCTCTGGAAAATATGAGTTAATTCCAGTTAGGTAATAAGTGTGTTACTAGCAGGCTTGACTATTGTAATTCCAGTTAGATAATAAGTGTGTTACTAGCAGGCTTGACTATTGTAATTCCAGTTAGGTAATATTTGTGTTACTAGCAGGCTTGACTATTGTAATTCCAGTTAGGTAATAAGTGTGTTACTAGCAGGCTTGACTATTGTAATTCCAGTTAGGTAATAAGTGTGTTACTAGCAGGCTTGACTATTGTAATTCCAGTTAGGTAATAAGTGTGTTACTAGCAGGCTTGACTATTGTAATTCTCTTTTTCGTAATGTTGCTCTTAAATATATCACAAAATTACAATGTGTACAAAATTGTTTAGCAATGGTTGTGACTCAGTCTCTGCGGTTTTCTCATTCAATGCCACTTCTTAGGTCTTTGCATTGGATTCTCATCCGAAATCGTATAATTGTTCAGTTCTGTACTATTACTTATCAGACACTTTTAAGTAAGCAACTGCCAACTGGCATATATATAATCATTGCTTACTCCTGTAATAAAACCTATCCACCTTTGTCTTTGCGCCATACTTAAACTCAAGGTAGGAGTGTAGAGAATTCCACATCATTTGCTATAGTGCCGCCAAACCATAAATTACAAATGTAATGTATATGACAAATGCTAAAATCACTAAAACGAAACTTTAAAACGTTCGGTTGATTTCCCGCCGAAACCGCCATATTGGATAATATCAACATCAGCACTGAAGAAGCAACAAACCCAAACTAAACTACCAACAGCTAAGTACACTACATACCACTAGCTACACTTTTGATGATTATGTTATAACTAAAATGAATTTGTTTTTGTTGCAAAAGCCTGTAAAACTCATACACCACAAAAATACTTAATCCACAAAGTGGATTATAGCCTCGAATACCGCTCCTAGCAAAGACAATGCTACGTTTCCATGAAGCATAACATTTTAATAAAGTATACGTATATAAAGTATATACTATAGGCTGTCAGTAACTAACCAGAAACCAGCAACTTACACATTACAATAAACTATTTAAAAACAGGCCTTTGCCAAGACGCTCTTTGTTCAGTATCGCCCTGAGGCCCTACCACTACCAGGGCAAAGACCTGCAATTTCCATCACACTGCACTAAGCGTCTTTGAACTCATTCACACGTTTTATTATAACTGATTAAACCGTTATCATACTGTAGCCTATAGAAACTAGTCATAAACTTTGTACACGGACAGATATTTTATAATTGTTTATATTTTATTTTTAATATTAATTTGAGTACACTGATGTAATAACGTTGAACACATTTTTAACATATTTTATTGTGTATATTATTTATTTATTATATTGTTTGCGTAGCCATAGATCTGGGTTTTTAAAGTGTAGGTGTATCTAAGTGTGTGTGTGCGTGTGCGTGTGTGTGTGCGTGTGCGTGTGTGTGTGTGTGTGTGAAATTTGTTTTAAATGCTCATTGTCTGTTTTATTCAGTCTTAAACCACTACCATTCGAGTTGGTGACATGGCAGGCTCCATGCACCACTCTCATTCAAAATTCACTTTTAAATGTACCCTGTTCATCCATGCGTGACTGCAGATTAATCTTAGGCTTTTAAATGATCTCAAACTTGAGAGCTTTCAGAACAGCATAAACAAGATCCTCTATGTCAACACCAAACCCAGACAAGACACCAACTCTGTCACGACTTACTACATTTACAGTCCTATCTGGAAACCCACTGCACAACTGAAATGTCTCAAATCCAGCAGCTCCACTGGATTACTGATCATTTATCCACTGTATAGACATAGAACAAACACGACAACAACTAAATTCACACTACTTCTATGCATCATGCTATTGGGAGATGTTCAACTGAACCTAGGCCCCACTAAATGTCACACTTGTAAGAAATCAGTAAAGTCCAAAGCACTCAGACTGACATGTAGTGACTGTAATAAATCAATACACATCAAATGCGCCGGAATATCCAGCAAGAACATGACAACACTAAGCACACCTTGACATTGTTCAAATTGCTCGGCACCCTGTGGCATTTGCTACAGGGATGTCCTAAACGACCATAAAGCAATTCATTGCGACCACTGCCTAAACTGGATTCACACACAATGCTGTGCAATAGATGACAATGAATACAAAAGATTAATAAATTCCTCATGTTCCCGGGCTTGCCCTGAATGCAACAACTTCAACTTTACAAATTCCTTCTTCAGAGACACAGATAATCCTTTTGATCCTCTGGATGGGAACAGTCATAACCAAAATGAAGCCACTCACAGCAACACAGCCAATAACAAAAAAACATATAAACCGAAGAAGAGGTCAAACTTCAGATGCATCCTAATAAACTGCCAAAGCGTCAAGAAGAAAGCAACAACCTACACAACCCAGACATTATCAGTGGCACAGAATCATTGCTAGATCCCACCATAAAGAATGGCGAAATATTCCCGGATAACTTTAACGTCTTTAGGAAAGACAGGGAAACAGACACTACTGGAGTGGGGTGGGGGTATTTCAAATATCAAAAGATGACCTCATCACATGCCACCTAACAAACCTTAGCACAGATAGTGAGAGCATTTGGAACGAAACCCAGATAGCAGGAATGAAGCCAATTGTGATATGTACCTTTTATTGTACCCCTAAAGACTCCCAAGGAACTCACATCAAAGAATTAGATCTAACCCTTTCTAAATTAGGTAACAAAATCAATACACATAATGTCATCATTACTGGCGATTTCAACCTTCCTAACATTAATAGGGAAAACCACCAAGTCACACCCAACTGTGGACATAGCACAACAGCTGCCAACAAACTACTCATTTCTAGTTGTTGGTTTGTAGTTACTAGTCTCTCTTGTAGAAGACTGATTCAACATGTCAAAGAACCTACACACAAACAGGGAAATGCCAACAATATTCTAGATTTTGTCTTCACCAACAGACCTGGGCTAATAAAGAAAGTAAATGTAGTAGAAGGAATAGCAGATCATAGTACAGTGTACAGTCATCATCGATGTAAAATTTTCACCCAAATGCAAACATCTTCCATGATGTAAAGTCTTCAAAGCTGATAACATTAACATACAGAAATATCTTCATAACTTTTCACATGACTACTTTTCTGTAAACCAAAACATGACAGTCAACGACAAATGGAATCGTGTTTCCACTAAAATCATCAACATTATTTAACAAGATTGCCACCCAGAGAATTAACTCTAGGTGGCAGGTGGACAAGGAAGCCCTTTGGCTTATCGAGAGTCCGACCCTTTTATCTATGTGTATCCCGCCCATCTGAGGTATGTGTTGATTTTATTTTTAAACATATTCACGCTACTAGCACCCACACAATCAGCAGATACTCTGTTCCATTCATTTACAGTCCTATGTGAAAATTAGAACTTTCTTATATGTAATCTACTCTGCTCCTTTGCTAATGTAAGTTCATGTCCTCTAGTCCTTCTGTCTTTCTTAACTGAGAAAAAAATATTTCTATCAATATTTTCATAACCATTCAATATTTTAAACACTTCTATCTGATCTCCTCTCAATCTCTTGGTCTCTAGTGTTGTTAAACCGAATTTTTTAGGCGTATTTCGTAACTAAGATCCCTCGGTTTTGGTATCATTTTAGTTGCTCTCCTCTTTCTAGCATATCTATGTCCTTCCTGCGATATGGCCTCCACGCTTGAATACAATATTCTAAGTGAGGCCTAACTATTGTTTTGTAGAGCGATATTATTAGCTCTTTTTCCTTATACGTTATGTTTCGCCTAATTAATCCAAGGATTTGATTTCCCTTTGAAGCTGCAATTCCGCACTGCTCTGAAACCTTCATATCAGCACTAATGGTTAACCCTAAGTCTTTTTCTTTTACAGTAGTACTGTACCGTAGTACTCCCCATTGTATATTCTTCCTCTTCGTTCCCATGTCCTGTGTGGAGGCATTTACATTTCCCAAAATTGAACAGCATTTGCCACTTTTAACATCAACATTATGAACCGGTATGTACCACACCGACTTACTACTTCAAGACACAATCTTTCTTGGTTCAGTAAAGATTTAAAGAAAATGTACAAAAGTAAGAAACGACTACAACAAAGCAAAAAAAGAAATCCAGAAGACTGGCATCAGGAGAAACACGCACAAGCAACTTTGTTCTACCAGACTGTCCTACATAAGCCATTTCCTAACATCTTCAATAACGAAGAAACCAAAATCATTCTGGAGGCTCATTTCTAAACTACAACAGGATAACCAGAGTATTGGGGACTTGAACATTGCAAGAAACATCATTAGCGATGACACACACAAAGCCTTAAATAACCAGTTCAAAAGTGTCATTACAGATGAAGGAAATTCCACATTACCAGATATGGCCAGAAGTCCACATGGAGAAATCCCCAAACTAACAATTTTAATTAAAGGAGTATTTGCCAACATTCCAAAATTAACCCATCTAAACCACAAGGACCAGATGGCATTCAGCCATGGTTCCTGAACAGATATGCCTTTCATCTAGCACCAATACTACGTGACATTTTTTAATCATCAGTTGACTCTGATCAAGTCCCCAAAGCCTGGAAAGAAGCCAATATAACAGCTATTTTTAAGAAAGGAAGCAGGACAGAAATATCCAATTACAGACCAATATCTTTGACACCTGTGGTTAGTAAATTTCTTACATCATACTCAGCCACATTATGAAACATCACGAACAGCATCACATTCTGAGTGGTCATCAACATGGCTTCCATGCCAAAAGATTAACAGAAACACAATTAATTCTAACAACCCATGACCTAAGCAAATCCCTTGATGAGAAGAAAGTGGTAGACATGGCCATCCTAGATTTCTCTAAAGCATTCAATAAAGTTCAAATACTATGGCATTACAGGCTCAATATCACCATGGGTAGAAAGCTTCCCTACAGGACCCAACAGGTTGTAATAAATGGATCAACTTCAACACCAACTAGAGTTACTTCTGGGGTACTACAGGGAACAGTACTGGGGCCACTACTTTTCCTTCCTACTTTACATAAATGACCTGCCTAACAACCTCTCTTCAAATGTTTGCCTTTTTGCTGATGATTGCCGCTTATATTCACTGATTAAAACAAAGACAGTCTCTCCTCCAAAACGATCATCTGCTCAAACTTGAGGAATGGCAGGACACTTGGCTTATGAAATTCAACCCTAGTAAATGCTTTACAATAACCATAGACTCAAGAAAACCCAGACCAAATCTCTACACCTTCTGCAGACAACAACTTAAATCTGTTGAATCACACTGTTATCTAATTAGGAGAAATCTAAATAAGTACCCAACCCACATCAAATCCATGGCTTACACAATGAATACGCATTGCCTAAAGAATATCAAAGCTATAGAAAGAACGCAAAGACAAGCCGCCAGATTTTGTAAGCACAACACCTCTAGCTCCCACACATATCCATCCATCTGTTGACGACTAGTACCGCTTATCGATTTTGAGATTGAGCTAGCCTTTTGTCTTGCCGCACCTCTGAGCTTGGTTTTCGAGGATTTAGTTGCAAAAGAAGTTACCTTATTATTATTATTAAAAAGTATTTCATTTTCAGAATGACAGCTGAATTTAAGAAGAAATATCTAAGTAATTTAGTTTTTAAAATATTTCTTTATTGAAAACTGTTCAAATTTATTTTACAGCTGTGCTTGTTCACTGTCCAAACAAACAGGTGTGCAGTTTCTGTTGGTACTATTGCATTATTAACAAGGTGATGGCAAACATTAAGACAGGATGCCATATGTTTATCTGCAGTCGGCTCAGATATCTCCATTTGCACATACTGGAGTGATCTGATTGTGTCACAAGTTGGAGATAATATAACACACACACAACCAGCGATAGACGTGTTGATTTAGGTGATAAATTTGCTGTGCTAACAAAGTCCATAAATACAGCCACTGGGAGGTAGCGAAGGGAACGAATTAATTTGATAGAACTTAAGTAAGACAGGATATTGTTGTATCAAGATCGACAATCACTTTTTCATCACAGATAGGGTAGCGTGGGGAAGCGTTGGGCTCTCAGATAAAATGAACCATGAAATGGGTTGTTTAATGTACAGGTCACTTGGTTATGCAGATGATTACGGGGTAATGGACACGGGTAGAATTATGTGAATGGGCAGCTTTTGTGGGGTTGTTGTAACATGGCATAGTTTTTCCTGGAGAAAAGAACGCAGTAGTGTAGTTGTCAGCATATCCGCCTGGCGTGACAGTGTTCTGACTTTAAAGCCTCAACAGGGCATGGAACATTTTGTGTAAAAACCTGGCTTTCAACGTAGTGGATTGTGTGTCTTTTGTGACTTGGAGGTCACGTTAGTGTCGGTCCCGTCTCAATTTGGGACCTAAAAGAATCACTGAGGATGACAAACACCGTGGCAGTGGCCACCCTCAGTGCCAGGCTGCCAGCATAGAAAGGTCGGATTGCGGGTAATGTTCTGAAAAAGGCTGACTAGTTGAATGAGACCTCATTTAACCACAAAGTATACAGACTGGTCAGTTAATAGAATGTTGCCGAGCGCTAGAAACAACTAGAACTAAAATAAACATTAAACAAGAAATACACCTTAATAAAATTAATTAGTTTACATGAGAATATCAACACAATTTATTTTTATTAGTATATGCATTTGTAATGCGCCATATATCCGGGTTGAAAAAACATAAGAGGTGATATAGGATAAACAGAAAGTATATCTTTAAACAGTTAGTGACATTAAAAATAAAAGTGTGTTTTAAAAGACAATTAAAATATGTTAAACGAATAAGTAAAAAATTAATACTTTTAAAAAATTAACTTAATAAAATAAACATGTTTAATATGCACAAAGTATAGTCTGGGTGCAGAATATCTTTATTTCACAGCAACTCATACAATTTTACAGTTCTGATTCCTTGGAGGTGGATAAAAACAACTTTTTTGCACCATTTCTAATTTCTGTAAACTACTGTTTCACTTGATGAGTTATTGTTAGAACACTCTCCATGATAAACTGTTACTGTAAGTTTGTTCTGAAATTTACCGACATTTTAGTGAGTTTTACTATGACATTGCAGGTTTAGCATTCATTCCACATTAGATTGCTGTAGATAGCAAATATATTGAGCCAATAAATTCTTATGACTTGCTCTATAAATCCAGACTGTGTGAAATTGTTGGCTAGACTCAAATTAGAAACTCATAAATTTATCCCATGAACTTTTTCAAAGCTGACCAACAGCCTTTAAATTACCAGGAGGAGAAGGTAAAAGAAAACATCTAAGTCATAAAATACAATCATCAAATTATGTAATCCCTTGTACTTGTTGACGTAAATAGCCAAGCCATCTGTGATGGCGTTGAATGATACATGTTATAATGGCGTGCTTATAAGAAGCAGTTTGATGAATGCAAGTTGCAGAAGTGCTATTACTGATGGATGTTTGCATACAATTTCCGGCAGTGAACTTTGGTGACAGTTGCTATTACTGCAGAGGCCATGGCAGTGCAGTCAGATTGATAACGCTGTCACGGTTGGGTAACGCTACCAAAAAGAACCCACATTTTGTATAATTTGTATGTAGGTTTTAGTTTCAGAACAGTAGCATAGTGACGTGGTTTAGTGAAAGTGGCGATATTTCTAAAGGGTTTAAACATTTTAAACAAAATGTGCAACACATTGGTATGAAATGCATGAATGGTTGAATGGTCATTGTGCTACCGAAAGTAGATTGATGAATTGCTGCTAATAATAAACGGGGACGTAGTAATTTATTTTGCTGAAGATGTCTTGACATAGAAAGAGTTTATTGACGAAAAATGGTGGTTAATGAAACAAATCGAACAAAGTTAGTAGTTGTGACATTCTCCACTCAAAGTGGTGCCCATGTCAGTCTATTTAAAATTGATTCTGATTCCGTCTATCACAAATCATGTTGGTGTTCGTGTTCATGTTCATGTTGGTGTTCGTGTTCGTGTTCATGTTGGTGTTCGTGTTCATGTTCATGTTGTTGTTCGTAACAGTTGCTCGTGACAATTGTAAGTTATCTGCACAGTCGATTTAATAAAAGAGAGGGCAATGCTGTTAAAAGAACAAACTTATACTTGATTGTTAGATTGGGCAACTAATTCAAGTTAGAGTAGCCGCATGTTATAATTTAGAACCAGATCACTTTTGCCATTTATCACTGAATTTTTTTTATATCCCAGTCAAAACTAATTCAGTAGTTTGTCCGTTGTCAAAACACATTTTCACCAACGAGCTGGGTATGTCGCAGTGAATACTAGATAGGTGAGATTGTTTGCAAGATGATAAAAAATTAAACAAGTGAAAAACGTAATTGTGGAAGCAGTTTAAAAAAAACCTGCTTTGTGCACGCCTTTATGCTGTATCACTTTTTTGCCAGTCCAGTGAGGACTCTGGCAGTGAGGTCAGACTTACGTCATGTTCTTATAGAAGGCATCTGCCTGGTGTAATGTCAGTAGCCCTTGTTCCTTGAGGCTATGTCCTTACGCTGCCCAAGAGAGGAAATTATACTCCCATTTGCTGACAGGTGAAACTCAAGAAATGCTAAGAAAGCCCAAGTCATGAAATAGGCTGTTTCAGCAATAAATCAATAAGTAATTGCGCAGAGAGAGAGAGGGGGGAGGGAGAGAGAGAATACAGAAGAACATTGCAACAGTCACGTAAATGTACAGTATTTATAAAACAGTTTTTTTCTGTGTTGTGCCTTGAACATTTATTTGTTATTTATTTATTTATTTAAAAGTTTTGATATGATCCCTATAGATGTGTCATGTCACTTTCACTTTCGCTTTCTCAGGCGGCGGGAGATCTGGATAGTAAGGAGAATAATGGGGAAGATGGAAACACAGTGGTTTCACTTCAGAGGCAAGTCAAGGTAAGTAGCAGATTAAAGACTTCTAAAATATCAAGATTTGATCATTTTACATATTGTATTTGTAGCATCAGATTACAATCGTCATTAAATATGTAAATTTCTAAAGTTGAGCATTGCTTGACTTACTTGACTTGACTTGACTTACATGACTTAAATGCCTAGGCCAATTTGACCCCTCGCTATTAAATATGTAAATTTCTAAAGTTGAGCATTGCTAAATGGTAGATAGTCTGAATAATTTGTGCCATACCAAGTGAGTAATGCTGCTTGAAATTAATTTTTGTGGTATTTTCTGTATTGACTTTGTTGTGACTTAGTGTATTGACTGATGTATGACTTAGACATTGTGTGGTGTTTGTTGTTATGTACACATACGTACACATATGTGACACATTTTATGTGTTGCATGTAAGTGTATGACACTTGTTGCCTACGACGTGTGTTCTTATGTGTCTAAGTGTGACATTTGTTACCTACGACGTTGTTCTGATGCGACTCTGTGTGACAATTGTTACCTATGACGTTGTTCTGATGCGTCTAAGTGTGACACTTGTTACCTATGACATTGTTCTGATGCGTCTAAGTGTGATACTTGTTGCCTACGACGTGTGTTCTGATGTGTCTAAGTGTGACATTTGTTACCTACGATGTTGTTCTGATGCGACTCTGTGTGACAATTGTTACCTATGACGTTGTTCTGATGCGTCTAAGTGTGACACTTGTTGCCTACGACGTGTGTTCTGATGTGTCTAAGTGTGACATTTGTTACCTACGACGTTGTTCTGATGCGACTCTGTGTGACAATTGTTACCTATGACGTTGTTCTGATGCGTCTAAGTGTGACACTTGTTACCTATGACATTGTTCTGATGCGTCTAAGTGTGATACTTGTTGCCTACGACGTGTGTTCTGATGTGTCTAAGTGTGACATTTGTTACCTACGATGTTGTTCTGATGCGACTCTGTGTGACAATTGTTACCTATGACGTTGTTCTGATGCGTCTAAGTGTGACACTTGTTGCCTACGACGTGTGTTCTGATGTGTCTAAGTGTGACATTTGTTACCTACGACGTTGTTCTGATGCGACTCTGTGTGACAATTGTTATCTATGACGTTGTTCTGATGCGTCTAAGTGTGACACTTGTTACCTATGATGTTGTTCTGATGCGTCTAAGTGTGACACTTGTTGCCTATGACGTGTGTTCTGATGTGTCTAAGTGTGACGTTTGTTACCTACGACGTTGTTCTGATGCGACTCTGTGTGACAATTGTTACCTATGACGTTGTTCTGATGCATCTAAGTGTGACACTTATTACCTATGACATATGTTCTGATGCATCTAGGTGTGACACTTGTTACCTATGATGTGTGTTTAATTGTTTAATTTAATAATTAATAATAATAATTAATAACTTGTTTAATTTCAAAGTACAGCTCAACTTGCCGAACTAGGCACTGTTATACATGTGTTCATTCAAGCTAAATAAAGTTACGCTTAAAATGTACTTCTTTTCTTTATAAAAAAACGTCTGATTTGTTTCCCTCACTTTTTACATGTAAGATATAATTATTCAGCATCTCTCAATTATTCGCGTCTCTGTGTGACAATTGTTACCTATGACGTTGTTCTGATGCGTCTAAGTGTGACACTTGTTACCTATGACGTGTGTTCTGATGCGTCTAAGTGTGACACTTGTTACCTATGATGGATGTTCTGATGTGTCTAAGTGTGACACTTGTTACCTAAGACATGTCTTCTTATGTGTCTAAGTGTGACACACACTTGTTACCTATGACGTGTGTTCTGATGTGTCTAAGTGTGACACTTATTGCCTATGACATGTGTTCTGATGTGTCTAAGTGTGACACTTATTGCCTATGACATGTGTTCTGATGTGTCTAAGTGTGACACTTATTGCCTATGACATGTGTTCTGATGTGTCTAAGTGTGACACTTATTGCCTATGACATGTGTTCTGATGTGTCTAAGTGTGACACTTATTGCCTATGACATGTGTTCTGATGTGTCTAAGTGTGACACTTATTGCCTATGACATGTGTTCTGATGTGTCTAAGTGTGACACTTATTGCCTATGACATGTGTTCTGATGTGTCTAAGTGTGACACTTATTGCCTATGACATGTGTTCTGATGTGTCTAAGTGTGACACTTATTGCCTATGACATGTGTTCTGATGTGTCTAAGTGTGACACTTATTGCCTATGACATGTGTTCTGATGTGTCTAAGTGTGACCCTTGTTACCTATGACGTGTGTTCTGATGTGTCTAAGTGTGACACTTGTTACCTATGATGGATGTTCTGATTTGTCTAAGTGTGACACTTGTTACTTATGCCGTGTGTTCTGATGCGTCTGAGTGTGACACTTGTTACTTATGCCGTGTGTTCTGATGCGTCTGGGTGTGACACTTGTTACTTATGCCGTGTGTTCTGATGTGTCTGAGTGTGACACTTGTTGCCAATGATGTGTGTTCTGATGTAGGATCTGCAACAACAGTTGGCCAGTTGTGTTGACCAGAACCAGCATGAACTCACTTCACTGCAGGACTTGCATGCCCAGAAGCTCAGTGCTGTCATCCAGCGGCAGAAGGGGGAATCACAAGCATATGAGGACAAAATCACTAATCTGATGGAACAGTTGCAAGCATTTGGTGAGTTAGCATGGTAGATACTGCATCCAAAATGCCACTAATGCACATGAATATTTTCTGTACTATATTTTTTGATACTAATTACCGTAATCAACATGTTGAATTAAGACATTTATAAGCACTAGTGAGTTGGACAAGGCATGAGACATTGACTGTACAGTATACTTACAGATGAGTACAAACATGAAACAAAGCATTGTTATTTGTCAACCTTGAATATGCGTAAAAATCCTTCCGGAATGGACTAAAATCCCACCAGACACTGATACACGTTCAATAGAAATACAAAAACGAGTAACAATGTTTCCTGCCTTCATTTTTGCAAACGTGTGTGTTTCTGGCAGAGAGCGGTAGTTCCACTTGTGGCCACGAGAAGGAACTGTTGTCACTAAGGGAACAGGTGCGCCACCTGGAGGAGATCAATGGCAAGATGTCGACGGATCTCGAGCAGATGCACGCGGCCGACCGGGAGAAGGGACGGCTGTTGGCCGAGCTACGTGAACAGTTGAAACAGCTGGAAGAAGATCATGCAGAGGTGGGGGGTTGTGAAAGCAAGAGAGTGCGTGTGTTCGTATTTGGTTTCCATTCAGTTTTGGTCATACCTGTCAAAGTGGAGATTACCCACATCATTGGCCAACGTGACATGTCAGTGAATGTACATTAGTCACCTGACTGTACCAAGGTTTCTGATTGGTTATGTCGACTGGTTATCGCTCAACTGTAATTGACCTATTCATCATGTGACCTGTTGCCCAGCAAAAGGTCTATCAAGCCATCAAAAATGGATGCCAAATATGCGGAACATTCAGCACATTCCGTTGTGTATTTTGTTGAAATTCTGGTCCCCAAAATGTTCACTTCTCCGGTTGTTTATGAACATGCACGAGTCCTGACATTACCATTGTGGTGGTGTACTTCTGTTTAAGACACCTGTGGTTTAAAAATGTGTGCTTTTCTAACAGGTGAAGAAGGAGAATGCAGAGATGTCGTCCCAGCGCACCTTGCTGTTGGAGGAGATCGATGCTCTCACAGAGGAGAGACAGATGCTCAAGATGAGGCTGTACGACCTGGAGCAGAGCTCAGCTGACACAAAACACGACCAGGCCACTGGTACACTTCATACATCGCTCTGCACATTTGTAGTAGTAACTATCATAGGTAGTCACAACAAAACACGAACAATCCACTGGTACATTGCTGTACACATTTGTAGTAGTAACTATCATAGGTAGTCACAACAAAACACGAACAATCCACTGGTACATTGCTCTACACATTTGTAGTAGTAACTATCATAGGTAGTCACAACAAAACACGAACAATCCACTGGTACATTGCTCTACACATTTGTAGTAGTAACTATCATAGGTAGTCATAACAAAACACGAACAATCCACTGGTACGTTGCTCTACACATTTGTAGTAGTAACTATCATAGGCAGTCACAACAAAACACGAACAATCCACTGGTACATTGCTCTACACATTTGTAGTAGTAACTATCATAGGTAGTTACAACAAAACACGAACAATCCACTGGTACATTGCTCTACACATTTGTAGTAGTAACTATCATAGGTAGTCATAACAAAACATGAACAATCCACTGGTACATTGCTCTACACATTTGTAGTAGTAACTATCATAGGTAGTCACAACAAGACAGGAACAATCCACTGGTACATTGCTCTACACATTTGTAGTAGTAACTATCGTAGGTAGTCATAACAAAACACGAACAATCCACTGGTACATTGCTCTACACATTTGTAGTAGTAACTATCATAGGTAGTCACAACAAGACAGGAACAATCCACTGGTACATTGCTCTACACATTTGTAGTAGTAACTATCATAGGTAGTCACAACAAGACACGAACAATCCACTGGTACATTGCTCTACACACTGGTACATTGCTCTACACATTTGTAGTAGTAACTATCGTAGGTAGTCATAACAAAACACGAACAATCCACTGGTACATTGCTCTACACATTTGTAGTAGTAACTATCATAGGTAGTCACAACAAGACAGGAACAATCCACTGGTATATTGCTCTACACATTTGTAATAGTAACTATCATAGGTAGTCATAACAAAACACGAACAATCCACTGGTACATTGCTCTACACATTTGTAGTAGTAACTATCATAGGTAGTCACAACAAGACACGAACAATCCACTGGTACATTGCTCTACACATTTGTAGTAGTAACTATCATAGGTAGTCACAACAAAACACGAACAATCCACTGGTATTGCTCTACACATTTGTAGTAGTAACTATCATAGGTAGTACACATTTGTAGTAGTAACATAGGTAGTCATAACAAAACGAACAATCCACTGGTACATTGCTCTACACATTTGTAGTAGTAACTATCATAGGTAGTCACAACAAGACACGAACAATCCACTGGTACATTGCTCTACACATTTGTAGTAGTAACTATCATAGGTAGTCACAACAAGACACGAACAATCCACTGGTACATTGCTCTACACATTTGTAGTAGTAACTATCATAGGTAGTCACAACAAGACACGAACAATCCACTGGTACATTGCTCTACACATTTGTAGTAGTAACTATCATAGGTAGTCACAACAAAACACGAACAATCCACTGGTATATTGCTCTACACATTTGTAGTAGTAACTATCATAGGTAGTCACAACAAGACAGGAACAATCCACTGGTACATTGCTCTACACATTTGTAGTAGTAACTATCATAGGTAGTCACAACAAGACACGAACAATCCACTGGTACATTGCTCTACACATTTGTAGTAGTAACTATCATAATCACAGCAAGACACAACCAATCCACCGGTACAATTTATACCTTGCTCTAGATATTTTTTGTAGTAACTATTGGAGGCTGCTTTACCATTGCATTAGTGTCGTAACGTTTGTCACTTTTATTCTCTGCATATTGTTTTGGTAAATTATTGGTTTGTTTAAATGTAAATAATGTATCCGTTGTGGGGTAGGGGAGACAAACATGAAAAAGAGTATTGGATGTTGTAAAGAGTACTTGAGTTGTTGCACCACAACGCCACAAATTCCTTGTATATTTAAAAAATGCTACTTGGCAATAAACCGTCTACTACTACTAAGTAAATAACTATAAATGATAAGATTAAGTGCAACAGAAAGACTAGTTAAACAATCGCTAAAGTTCTCTAAGATAAGTTTGATCAGCATTTATCATCGTCAGTTTTGCCTTTGTTTTCACCTCACATTGTTTGTACCTAGGGGATGTGACATCACAGTCACATGACCATGTCGCCGACCAATCAGACACTGAGGATCTGGAGCAGCAGGTGCAGACACTGACCAGTGAACTGGATGCGTGTCGGCGGGAGATAGATGAGTTTGACCTGGTCAAGTCGGACTGGGCAATGGAAAAGGAGGCACTGGAGGAGGTACTGCTGATAATGAGGGAACAACTCAGTGGGAAGATGGGAGAGGAAGATGGAGAGAAGGACAGAAGGATGAAGGACGATGATGTATCGGAGGTATTTTGTCAGTTTTGTTATGTGTGTGCCTGAAATGTTGATTGTTTTTTTTTATGTTTGGCTGTTACAAGCTGTTTTGTAATTAGTTTCTTGTTCTTTGAGTTAACTAGATAGAATAGATAGTTCCTATGTTATATCTTACCAAGTGGCAGCCAAAAGGGATCATGAAAACATTTAGAAAATGTTTGCAGACAACCTCTTGAAATAATAAAACCTATTTCTATAGCACTCAATAAGACACTTTACATTGATGTAATAAACTACATAGAATTAGATTAAGCTAATTATTCTAAAATATAAACTTCCAGAATATGTATAAACATTTATAAAGTATCTATTAAGGCCAGACACGGCAGGTAGATAGGATTATTTTTTTATTTGTGCAAACAGTTCAATTTTTTCTGCCCAATGCATGAAATGGGTCCTACTGAGTAAAATATATATTGAACTTTTTTCAGCCAGACCCCCCGTTTCCATGGTAACAAACAAAATGGCTGCCATTTTGAGCAAATATTGGCTAATTTGGAAAAGCTGCCACTTTTTATTGAATCCATATATCGGTATAATTCTTGCAAATCCATGTTCTCTATAGAGTCTATTGTGCAATGATCAGAGCATTTTTTGAAATGTTGTGTTTTTATTTTTTAAATAATTTTTTTTTTAAATGCGAAAAAAAATCTTCTTTTTTTGCAACAAATATGGCTATATCTTTCAAACTATTCATGATTTTAAAAAAGTGTCTGATCATTGCACACAGTAGAATATGCTGAATGCAACACTGAAGACTTTATTTACATAGCATAATTATTCCAAGAGATATCCCGTTTCCAAATGCAGATATTTGAAGAAATTTTTTTTTGAGAAAATGGCTGTCAAAGATTGCATAATGGATTTCATTACATGATATCGACATGCTTAATCCATGACTAAAACTTACTTAGAGGTATGTAATTGTCATAGAAGTGAACTTTATTGATAGTATGCATACAAAGGTATAATAATCTGGCAGAAAACCATTTTCAGTATTTTTTGTCAAAAAACACCATTTCACCTGGGGTGTCTGGCCTTAAATGTATTAAACATTAAAATGAATAAATAAAAACGTTGTTTAAAAGTGTTTCATACAGCGGCAGTGTCTTTCCATTTCTTACACAAATTATCACTGGGAACCATCACAATTGGTTCCTTTAAACCACTCGATGGTGACCTCTTGAAAAATATATGCCGACAAACTATTTGAGAAAACCATATGGACAAAGTTATAAAAGATCCAAGACAGAGTAATAAACATTGGAGACCCGCCGAGGTAAACCTGTTGACCCTTCGCTTGTTCATGAATCCTGGGCTCTTACTTTGGTCTTCTTTTAACTTCAGAGACTCAAGTTTGAGCAAGAGAACGTGGCGAAACTAGAGAAAGAACTTCAACAGAATGCTGGTTAGTCATTTCTTTGCACAAACGATATCATTAGTGGTCTGCATAGCCCCTCAACAAGTCTCAAGAGAAAAGACAGTGGTAATTGTGGATGTTAAGCAGAAGCAATACTGTGAACCAGCAGTTAATTGGGCTATGATATTCCCCAGGTGGTCACAGTTCTTGTAGTCTGCAGATCATATATGTGATGATGATTCGGATCTTAAGTTACATTTCACAAAACTGAGGAAAAACCATAATATAGTTTCAGGGGTGAAAGTATCGATTTTTGTTTTTGCATATTTAGAAACAATAAACAGTACACTAAAAGTCTGAATAATTATTGCAAATTTGAATGATTACCTTGAAAAAGTATCTTTGATGCATGTTTTGGGTTGAATGGTATGTGATTTGAAATGTAAATGCCTAACTTTAATGTCGTCTGTCTCAAAAGTTGAATTCTTCAGATGGGTCAGTTTAACCATCCATAACTTTGCAACAAATTGATGTATGCAGATGACACTTGTATTATTGTAAAACTTATATGGTTCCCTTTGACATGATACTCATCCTACCAAAATGTACTTTAAGGCATGAACCGTTGCGACCTGTCATATTTAGTAGTTTGCAAATACTTCTTGGCCAAATTGAAATTCTGTGTCGATCTCTGCTTCTCTTCCTCTCAGTCTTACCCACTGTCACAAGTTGTCTGTGATTTATATCTATTCAGGTGTACATTAAACTAGTCAAATAGTTTGTCCAGCTGCATGATGATATATATGAAATAGTCAACAACTCGTGAAAATTATCATAAAGTTGGAAGAAATTAAATATAAAAAAAAGTTTTCTTAGTACACTAGACATTTTTGACTCACAATCGATGTTTATGTTTTTTCTAGTTGTGTACTAAGACAGTTTTGTTATTTAATCAAAGATTGTTAGAGAATGGTAACTAGATGTAATTCTAACAGTGTCCTTGTTCTTATTCTGGCAGTGTCTGCATCAGCGTTGGATGAGGTAAAGCAAGCACTAGAGGCATCAACGAAAGAAGCAGAAACAACCAAACATGAACTGCAGGTGAAATGTTCCGAGATGAACAAACTTCAACATCGTCTAGACGAAACAGAACAGGAGATTGAGAAGATCTCTCGGCTCTCGAAGCAGCTAGAAACGACAGAACTTACAACGAAAGGCAACCTGGAGCAAGAGGTGGGTGACTTGCGGAAGCAGCTGAAGGCAAAGAACAAGGAACTGATGGACGCGAATGTGGAATTGGAAGAAACGAAGACACAGGTGGAGGAAGAAGGAAAGCAGACGGATGCTCTGAGAGCACGTTTGGAGGAGCAAGCGTTGGCGCTCGAGAATGCAGGAGCAGAGAAGGAGCAGCTGTCAAGTAGCATAGAGGAGCTTGATTCGCAGCACGAGGAGGCAATGTCGCAGGTGATTGCCACGCGACAGAGTCTACAGAGCGAGAATAGAGCACTCCAGGAAAGATGTGCTGCTCTAGAGAGTGCAAAACTTGTCAACGAAACAAAACAAACGTTGAGTGACGACGAGATGAAAATTAGATCAATGGAGGAAGTGAATGAACTGAAAGAGAAACTAGACAAGGCGGCGATGTCACTCAACGAACTGCACATGGACAAGAAGGAGTTGGAAAACAAAGCGGTTTCGCTGAAACGGAAAATCGCAGATCTTCAGAAGAAGCTGAAAGCGGGAACGTCGGAGGTGACGTCACTGAAACAGAAGAACCTCGAGCTGGAGATAGACGTGACATCAGCAAGGGAAGAACTCTCCCTGCTCAAGCAGTCGGTGGCTGCACGGGATGACCTGGGGCAGCTGAGGAAACAGTTCGAGGAAAGCTGGAATGAGAGTGCTCGCAAGGAGATGTCCATGGAGCTCCACCAAGAAGTCGCCATGCTCAAGGCCGATCTCGCCGCGGCACTGATGGAGAAAGAAGCCGTCATTCGGCAGCGGGAGCAGATCAAGGACCATGGTGATCAGGCTGCTCATATCGCACCGTCGCAGTCGTCCGTTGAGCTTCTTGCTCGCATCGATTCACTGCAGAACCAGAACGAGTCTCTCGAGAAACTTTTGAGCGATACGGAAGAGAAGCTCGCCGAAATTCGGCAGTTGTACGATGCACAGATTGTGATGACGGAAGGTCACGCAGCACAGGTGAAACACCTGAACCAGCTGGTTGACTCGCTGATGCAGGAGAGAGAGGTCGTCAAGAAGCAACTGAAGGACAGCACGGAGAAGCTGCGAGAGGAGTCGCAGAGATATGAACATGAGAAGGGGAAAAACCAGGAGTCAGACGCAAAGATGTCGTCGTTGGAGGCACAATGTGTTGACCTTGAAAAGAACAAGGTCATGTTGGATGAGTCGTTGAGGGAGAAGCGTGACATCGCGCAGGCGTGGGAGGAGAGCAAGGGCTTCATCGCGACCCTCAGGGTCGAGAACGATGGCTTGTTGAGGGATAAGGAGAGCAGCACAAACTTGATACGACAGCAGCGAGTGGAGATTGAACGATTAGGCATCGTCGCCTCGTCGACAGACGACACAGAGGAACGGTCATCAGAAATGACAAATGAGGTGCAGACGGACGCTTGCAGGAAAGAGTCGACAGACCGAAGTGAGAACGCGGATGGAACCGACCAAATGAACGGCAGAAAGGCTGCGAGCGACGCAAACATGGCAGAACTGGAAAACTTGCGGAAGATCATCTCTCTGAAGGATAATGTTGTGATGGAGCTGAAAGCGAGCAACGTGTCTCTGTTGCGCCTCCTAGAGGAACGCTCACTGGAGCTTCACGGTGACCGCGTCCTCGTTGAGATACATGAGCTGGGTGCGGAGGTGGCGAACCTGCGTCGCGAGAAAGAACAGATGATGTCGGTGCTCAACGAAAAGACGCGAGATTGTAGCTCGTCGAGGACGGAGGTTCACCGGTTGATGGGTGTCGTTTCATCGCAGAAAGCAGCGCTGGCGCGGATGCAGGACGATAACAACATACTGCAGAGGTCGGCTTCTGTCTCCGATACACCGGTTAATAACAGCAACACTGAAATGAGCCGCGAAGCGATCAAGCAGTTGTCGCAGGTGATCAGGGACAAAGACGTTGAGATCGAGGCGCTCCGGCAGAAGAGCGACACGCTCATCGCCGTGCTGCAGGAGCAGTCAGCAGATGGCGCTGCCGATCAGATCTCAACGTTGATGCGAGAGCGTGATAATCTTGCCAAGCAGATCAGTGTGTACGTAGACGATCGCAACCAAATCGTTGCCGCGCTCAACAACAAACACGAGGAGTGTGTTGCGTATCACACAGAAGCCGGGCGCCTCGCTGAACTTCTCGCAATCAACAGCACCGAAAAAGACAAACTTCAGCACGAGTACGAGAAACTGACATGGGAGTTTGAAAACAAGAAACAGGCCCTGCTGAAGGCGCAGAACGAACTTGTCGGACTGCGACAGAAATGCGCCGAATCGAATCGGCTGTATTTAGATCTGAAACAGAGCGGTGTCAGGTTAGATTTGACAAACGATGTTGTCGGTGATGACGGGTCAACACAAAATGGCGGACATGACGCGCATAAGCTGATGGTCGTCATCGAAAACCAGCATGCGGCTGTGTGTGAAAAAGACGAAATGATCGCAAAAAATATGACGGCTCTTCAGGAGAAAGAGCGGCGTTTACTCGAGTGTGACCAGAGTTTACTGGAGCGTGACCGACTGTTGAGCGAGAGGGAGAAATCTATTAACGAGCTGCGGGTTCAATTGCATCGGGCCGAGGAATTCGCGAGTCAGAAAGAAACACAGCTGAGCAATGTGAACAAGCAGCAACAACACTCAACATTCCAACTACAGGTAGGTGATGTGAAAGACTTATACCAAGGTGCTGATTTACTAATAATCAGACAGTCATCACTACATTATACAAATGTGACCCATCTTAACGAAATGAGTCGGATGTCAGAAAATCTGATTTTCCGTAAATGCCATTTATGTGAACAAATCGCGAATCCATCGATTTTGAGATTTCCCCTGAAAATTATTCTTTGGTATTCGTTTTATCGATTGCTACTCTAGCTACCCTCTAATTAACTCTGTTTTGTGTATTTTAAAGCGATTTGTGTAGAGCTGTGCGAAGTGTTCCGCTCGATTTCCTTAAAATAACGCCGAAAATGCCAGTAATGGCGCGCGTTCGCAACTGCTAATTTTGGGACGCTCCTAACATATGAGATATCACCACGAAGCTTCAATGCGTCATCTTCCCATATGTGGGCATAAATATGCTAATAACTACATTCTGTGACCTCCAGAGCTTGGAAGACGCCCCTGTTAGGCCAGCTGTGTAAACAATTCGGATCATGTGGTAGCAAATGCAACTGCGTGACCCAGGCAGCTGTTCTCATTGGTTCAGTGATGGATCATTTACATAATCTGTAAACACACGCATGCGCACCATGTATTTCCACCGCGTCACTGCTGACCCAGATAGCGATTAAGAAGACGTGAAAAATGGTGTTTAACGTGGCGAAGCTGTTAAATTCGGATGGAAGTGATTGCACACAGATTTACAGTTTGATCGAGGAGTATTTTTTGGAAGACTTGACGGATGGAAGCGAGGCGGACTAGGACGAAATTTTAGCAAGATCTGTCGACGTTAACTAAGGTACATTTCATGAAACAACGAATATTTTGCATCAACTTTGACGGCCGTTTTCTGAGTTTGAAGGTTTCTACCCCACATGTGTTTGTTAAGCCATAACTTCAGTTAGAATTAAGATATCTTCTTACATGATACACCATGTGAAAGCAGAGATTCTGCTCTTTCCAACGCTACTAATAACTCGTTATTAAAAATTTCTGACATGCGACTCATTTCGTTAAGATGGGTCACAAATCTAGAGGCACACCACAAAAAATTGCGAACTGCAAAACTCTTCATGTGTCAATTTAGTCAGGAATATAGTAAACAAATATGAAATGATTATAACTTGTAAACAGCCCTTTAATAGTATTTAATTAGTCAACATTCTAACTACCCTTGATTTCAGTTAATTATAACAAATCTAGGGGTCCACGCACAGAAATGCACTTTTTAAACAAATCCAGTGGTAAACACAGCCTGTATTGTTAAAAATTGAAATGATTAGCTTGTGTACAACCCTACTAATAGGATATGGGAAAATTCTGATTACCCTAGATTTCAGTTAATTTGTAGGTTTGTAAATTTGTGTGTTTTATTAGTTTAAAATTGTCAAAAAAGTCAACCGGCCATTTGAAAGATGATCAATAAGTATGCATTTTTGCCAAAATAAAAAAATTGAAGGGACAAGATCTAGACCGCTATTTGTGGCACATGTGCAGGTTAGGCCTGTGTCACTTAAAGGGAGTCGGTCGGTCTGTTCCACTACCCAGAATTAGCCAGCGTAGTAATTTGTAACAGGAAGTCTGCCTTGATGAATGTGGGAAAATTGGAAATTGTTGAACATCAAGGGGTACTGCGGTTAACTCGGCCCGACTCGGCCACATTGCCAATAAAACTTGTTTTAAAACTGGATGTTTTGTTTACCATTTGAACTTCGGGGCATATCTTTCTAATTGCGAACGTTGTTTCGGGCTTACTAAACACAATTTGGGGGGCGGTATACCTTCAACATAGTTATAGTCTTAAGAACATATTAATTAATACAAGAAAAACTACGAACAGACTGACTCCTTTCAACACCCGGTTCGCAGTGCGGCTGGTCACATTTCTTTGTCTGTCTGCCACCAGGGTCTGCAGACGGAGGTTGTTGACCTGCGCTCCAAGTGCACACAGCTGGCGGAACGAAATGATGTGCTCCTGTCGGAGATGAACAACCTGCGAGAGACGCATGGCCGCGTGTCTCGCGCCATCAGTGATAAGGAGTTTGAATTGGCCGCTGCACATGAGAAGATCAACTCGCTGAGCCAGCTAGTGAGGCAAGACACCACACCAGGTGGTGCTGGTAGTGGCGCCGAAGTCGAGACGCTGATGCGGGAGAAGGAGGCCGTTCACCAGCAGGTGGCGCTGTTGCGGCAGGAGCGAGACCAGCTGGTTTCGGCGCTACAACAAACGCAAGTCGAGAACGAACAGTTGCAGGGAAAGGTGTGTCGCGCTACACTGATTTTTATAATTTTTTGTTTCCTCACCCTTGAAAAATGACACTGGACATTTTTGCATGCAATTGACATATCCGACGTGTGACCTGTTGCCTAGCAACAAGGTCCATCAAGCCAACAAAAATGGATGTCGAACATGTTGAGCATTCAAACATTCCGCCGTATATTTTTGACCAGAAACATTTTCTTTATGATAAAAGCATAAGGCAAAATTATTTAAATTAAAAGAAATGTATGCTTGCCAGTATTATTTATTATTAAATATTCTGAAACTAGTACAGTAAATTGGCTACATATGCCTTGCTTTTTGTTGTATTTGGCAACAGATTCTGCAACTGAGTGAACGAGAGCAGAAACTGACACGAGAGCTCGACAGACTGCGGAACCACCTACTGGCGATAGAGGAGAACTACACTCATGAGGCGCTCGACTCTGAGGAGCGAGAGAAGGAACTGAGAAATCGTCTTGCTCAGGCGGAGGAGAGATTACTGTCATCTTCCTCCCTGGTCGAGTCGGCCAGGTATGTCCTCTTGTTTGCATTGGCAGCACTATTTAGTATCATTACTAAGCACCTGCAAAAATTACCATCCTCCAGATGCAGACAATGATTTCTCGGAATACTCGTTAGTGGTCCTCGCATTAATCACATAAAACATCCCCACCTGACCAGTGGTCCTCGCATTATTCACATAAAACATGCCCACTTGACCAGTGGTCCTCGCATTATTCACATAAAACATCCCCACCTGACCAGTGGTCCTCGCATTAATCACATAAAACATCCCCACCTTACCAGTGGTCCTCGCATTATTCACATAAAACATCCCCACCTGACCAGTGGTCCTCGCATTAATCACATAAAACATCCCCACCTGACCAGTGGTCCTCGCATTAATCACATAAAACATCCCCCACCTGACCAGTGGCCCTCGCATTAATCACATAAAACATCCCCACTTGACCAGTGGTCCTTGCATTAATCACATAAAACATCCCCACCTGACCAGTGGTCCTCGCATTAATCACATAAAACATCCCCACCTGACCAGTGGTCCTCGCATTATTCACATAAAACATCCCCACCTGACCAGTGGTCCTCGCATTAATCACATAAAACATCCCCACCTGACCAGTGGCCCTCACATTAATCACATAAAACATCCCCACTTGACCAGTGGTCCTCGCATTAATTACATAAAACATCCCCACCTGACCAGTGGCCCTCGCATTAATCACATAAAACATCCCCACCTGACCAGTAGTCCTCGCATTAATCACATAAAACATCCCCACTTGACCAGTGGTCCTCGCATTAATTACATAAAACAACCCTACCTGACCAGTGGTCCTTGCATTAATCACATAAAGTACGTGTAACATTATGAACAACCAACTTATGTCCGTCTGACATAGGGTACAAAATCTAAAACCAACAATAACCCTTATCAATGGGGGATTTTGAAAAAATGAGCATATTGTTCTGAAGGGTTATAGATTTTTCCTGAGCAGTGTTTCCTGGGACAGTGTTGAATAAACAAGTTTGTTTGTTAGTCAACAGGCCAGCCAGCAGGTGGAGACACTGCAGCAGCAGTTACACGTGATCGCTGAGCAGCGCGATGGTGCCCTCTTGCAGCTGGCGAACTCACAGGAGATGGCCAGTCAGTATGCGACCTCACTCGCCAACCTGCAGATGGTCCTTGAACAGTTCCAGCACGGTGAGTGGCACCACCTGGTGGAAAACAACTTTTAAAAATGTTTGTATAGCAGTGAGTGTGAGCGAGCAAATGTGAGCGGGAGGGATGGGTGGAGGGAGAGGGAGAGCAAGAGAGAGGGAGAGGGAGAGCAAGAGAGAGGGAGCAAGTGTGAGCGGGAGGGATGGGTGAAGGGAGAGGGAGACGGAGAGGGAGAGCAAGAGAGAGCAAGAGAGAGGGAGCAAGTGAGAATGGGAGAGTGAGAGACTGAGAAGAAGATAGGGCAAGGGATGTGAGAGTGAAAGAGAGGGGGATGGATAGGAGAGGGAGAGAGATGGGGATGGATGGGGGAGGGAGAGAGAGGGGGATGGATGGAGGAGGGGAGAGAGGGGATGGATGGGGGGAGGGAGAGAGAGGGGGTGGATGGGGGAGAGGGAGAGGGGGATGGATGGGGGAGGGAGAGGGGGATGGATGGGGGAGGGAGAGAGAGGGGATGGATGGGGGAGGAGGAGGGAGAGAGAGGTGGGTGGGGAGGGAGAGAGAGGGGATGGATGGGGAGGGAGAGGGTGGATGGGGGAGGGAGAGGGGGAATGGGTGGGGGAGGGAGAGAGAGGGGGATGGATGGGGGAGGGAGAGAGGGGGTGGATGGGGGAGGGAGAGAGGGGGGATGGATGGGGGAGGGAGAGAGAGGGGGGTGGATGGGGGAGGCAGAGAGAGGGGGATGGATGGGGGAGGGAGAGAGAGGGGGATGGATGGGGGAGGGAGAGAGGGGGGCTGGATGGGGGAGAGAGAGTGAAAATGAGAGAGTAGAGCTTGGGGTAGGGAGGGAGAGAGGTATGGAGGTCGGGGTAGGGAGGGGGAGAGGAATGGAGGTTGGGGTAGGGAGGGAGAGAGGAATGGAGGTGGGGGTAGGGAGGGAGAGACGAATGGAGGTCGGGGTAGGGAAGGAGGAATGGAGGGTCGGGGTAGGGAGGGAGAGAGGAATGGAGGTCGGGATAAGGAGGGAGAGAGGAATGGAGGTTGGGGTAGGGAGGGAGAGAGGAATGGAGGTCGGGGTAGGGAGGGAGAGAGGAATGGAGGTCGGGGGAGGGAGAGAGGAATGGAGGTTGGGGTAGGGAGGGAGAGAGGAATGGAGGTCGGGGTAGGGAGGGAGAGAGGAATGGAGGTCGGGGTAGGGAGGGAGAGAGGAATGGAGGTCGGGGTAGGGAGGGACAGAGGAATGGAGGTTGGGGTAGGGAGGGAGAGAGGAATGGAGCTCGGGGCAGGGAGGGAGAGAGGAATGGAGGTCGGTGTGAGGAGGGAGGGAGAGAAAGAGAGAACATAAGAGTAAGTGAGAGAGAAAGAGTGAGAAAGTGAATAAGGGTGAGAGAGAGAGTGATAGAGTGAGAACTGTACACTGGTGGTGTTGTGTGTTGTCAGAGAGAGACATCCAGCAAGCGGCTGACATCGACCGCTGTCAGAAGGAGCTCAAGGCCAGTCACAAGGAAGTGCGCCACCTCAAGCAGCAGCTCGCAGACATGCAGGTCAGTGGTCACTCTATAGGTCATTGGTCACCCCTACAGGTCAGTGGTCACTCTACAGGTCAGTGGTCACTCCTACTGCTCAATGGTAACTCCTACAGGTGAGTAGTCACGTGAGTAGTCACTCTTCAGGTCAGTGGCCACTCTACTGGTCAGTGGTCACTCTACAGGTCAGTGGTCACTCATACATGCCCATAACAGCACACATGGATGTGTTAAATGAAGATGTGGTACATACATGTTAATTAGTCACCCTTCCTCTGGTTGTGTTCAGCTCATCTTACCTACTTTTGTGGTTTTCTCCAGCTGCTGTGGTTGAGTTCACCATGTATGGTTGCATTCAGCCGCTGCGGTTGTGTTCAGCCGCTGCGGTTGTGTTCAGCCGTTGCGGTTGTGTTCAGCCGCTGCGGTTATGTTCAGCCTCTGCGGTTCTGTTCAGCCGCTGTGGTTCTGTTCAGCCACTGCGGTTCTGTTCAGCCGCTGTGGTTCTGTTCAGCCGCTGCTGTTCTGTTCAGCCGCTGTGGTTCTGTTCAGGAGCAGCTGGATGAGAAGTGCGAGGCTCTGGAGGCCGCGAGTCGACTCAGTGAGCAACTCGACCGCAAGGAGGAGATGATTCACGCCCTACGGGAGGAAGGTAACTCGACTCACACAGTTCACATGTATAGAGCCACAATTAACATGTCATGTTAACCCTTTACACTCCAATGCCCACAACCGGCCGATGTGTCAAGGTCACGAACCACCAGTATTCACCCCTAATCACCCCAGATAAGGTGCACTTTAATGTTTTATTTATGTGGTGCCATCTACTGGGTGTTTGTGTGGTACATGTCGTTTTAAAGCTCAACTTATTTGCTATATGCTAGGGAAAATTTTGTATGTCATTATATTTTATGTGAAGTTTTTGAGTTCTGTTTGATAACGTATTTTGTTGAATGTGTACAATTGCGCTGATGGGGATTTGAAATGTATTTCATTACGTTGTGGGGCCTAAAGGGTTAATACTGCTACATTGATGAGTTGCCTCTCTTGCCATTCCGCCGAGACTCCGGGAAACACACTTCTTTTGTTAGGCACAATTGAAGGATCTATCATGTCTTAGTTTGTCTAGCAACTTGGACTGTCGAGCCTTTAAAATGATCGTCACAGATATGAGGTTGTCGGACATTCTGTCATATGATGCTCTTCTATCAACTTAGCTGCTGCCTTGTCGCTTTTAGTATATACAATTACACCTCAAATATTCATCGTCTTCAAAACTATCTGTTGCTAATGAATATTTGACTGTGTGTAGTGTGTGTAGCTGCCAATGATCCTAAATGCGAACACAACATGAATGACTGCTAGAATGAATGTTTGACTGTCTTACTGCCAGATACTAAGTATTAATACAGCACAAGTAACCATGCTAGAATGAATATTTCACTGTGTCTTGTGGCTAGTGATACTAGATACTAACACAGCACGAATAACTGCGTCGGAATGAATGTTTCACTGTCTTACTGCCAATGATACTAGATACTAACACAGCATGAATAACTGTGCCAGAATTAATGTTTGACTGTGTCTTGTGGCTAGTGATACTAGATACTGACACAGCACAAATAACTGCACAAGAATGAATGTTTGACTGTGTCTTGTGGCCAGTGATACTAGATACTAACACAGCATGAATAACCATGCTAGAATGAATGTCTGACTGTGTCTTGTGGCCAGTGATACTAGATACTAACAGAGCACAAATAACTGCACTAGAATGAATGTTTGACTGTGTTTTGTGGCCAGTGATACTAGATACTAACACAGCATGAATAACCATGCTAGAATGAATGTTTGACTGTGTCTTGTGGCCAGTGATACTAGATACTAACACAGCATGAATAACCATGCTAGAATGAATGTTTGACTGTGTCTTGTGGCCAGTGATACTAGATACTAACAGAGCACAAATAACTGCACTAGAATGAATGTTTGACTGTGTTTTGTGGCCAGTGATACTAGATACTGACACAGCACAAATAACTGCACAAGAATGAATGTTTGACTGTGTCTTGTGGCCAGTGATACTAGATACTGATACAGCACAAATAACTGCACAAGAATGAATGTTTGACTGTGTCTTGTGGCCAATGATACTAGATACTGACACAGCACAAATAACTGCACAAGAATGAATGTTTGACTGTGTCTTGTGGCCAGTGATACTAGATACTAACACAGCATGAATAACCATGCTAGAATGAATGTCTGACTGTGTCTTGCGGCTAGTGATACTAGATACTAACACAGCATGAATAACCGCGCCCAGAACGATGGTCTCCAACTCTGGATGGTTGACTAATCTCAGCTGGTAATTCAGAGTAGCGTTTGAAGAAATCTCGAATTAACAGTTGGGATTGGTCAAATATCTCTAACAGCACAGCACGTTTTGGCGATCACTGCGACTGCTTAAGCACTGTTTCAGCCCGCCTGCACTGTCCACTTATAATTCCTTCTATGTATGTGTTAGATGTTTCCGCCTGGCATAGTTGCACCTCTTTGGATGCCGTCTGTTTAGTTGCGTCCTTGCATCTGTTTAGTTTGTGCACATTCTAGATGTGTTCTTGTTTCTAACACTTGATAAGTCTGTCCAGTGTAATCTGCTTTTGCATCTATTCTCTCCCCCCTCCTGCTTTCTCTCCCCCTCCCGCTTTCTCTCCCCCCCTTCCTCTTCCTCTCACTTTCTCCTTCTTTAAAAAAAATGTGTTTCTTTACCAATTGCAGCTGAGCTGTTGATACCTGCATGTGCTTTTAATTTTATCACTTATGTGTCTTGAATGTGCACTGTTCTGATGGTATTACCGCCTCACATGGTTGAAATGTGTCAAAGGTTACTGGGTCAACTGCATTGTGTCAAAGGTTATCACGTCATCATAATAGCATCAGATCAGACGCACTTCTGTTTTGTACTTAGCAAAATATGTTGCGTTAGGGCAGGGCATTTGTACATTTTTATTGCAACACATTATGTATAATAAACATGCGCTTACGTTATAATTTTCACGTATTTTGGAGGCAGAAATTTTCACCAATGATCTGGTTGATATAAGCTGGTCAGATTTTTACCGAGTCATGTATGGTTTTCAGAAATGGTTCAGAACTTTGATTTGGAATAAGGGATTTTCACATGCGTATCGGGTGGGGGGTGAGAGTCCACCGAATGTAGATAGAGGGTGCACAACCCTCTAATATCAGCTGGTAATTCCGAAGTGATATCAAGTTTCAGGATACCGGCTGGTATTGTAGGGTGGGGCATGAACGCATGTTGCTTGTGCATAGTTAGTTGGTTGGTTCCCACAAGAAGGGTAGAGATCAGTATTAAAACTTGTGTCACTAGTAAGTGTTGTCCGCAGTAACATGTTAGTAGTAACTTGTAACCTGAAATAAGAGTAGCTGTAGTCATAGAAACGGAACAATTGTTGTTCATTATCAATAAATGATAAAATCGCACACACGTTTATAAACACACATTATTTTCTATTTAATTGGATTTATTTAATCGGTGGGTGTCTCGTTAACAATTTGGATGTTAACTTGACAGTTATTACTACATTTGCTGTGATGTGTGGTCGTCAAGTTGGCCTACTGCGTCAGATAAGTAATTTAGCATATATACAAGCCAAGGTTTATTGTGGAGGTCGATTCAGTTTATTGCACGGGAAGGAAAATTACTTAATTGATACTAGTAAAGGAGGAATTGTTATTTTGTTCGTTTGGTTGTGACTTCACATCAAGCAAGTGTGAAATTAACCCGTTGTGGTAGTTTGCAGTGCATTGTGGGCTTTAACCATTCGCATACCACAGCATGCTGGGCAGTTGGAGAGAGTTCTGGTCATCACGCTTGACCGCACAAATCCCTGAGTATTACATCAGGTACTGATACATGCTATAACACTCAGTACCTGTTGCGATAGTCACGGATCAGCGGCCACATGCACCGATTAACCCCTTAACACGCGTGATAGTCACGGATCAGCGACGATGTGCACTGATTAACCCATTAACAGATGATGGTCGTGGATCATCGACCACATGCACCAATTAACACATTAACATGTGATGGTCACAGATTAGCGATCACATGCACTGATTAACCACTAATATATATATATATATATGTATGTGTGTGTCGGTCACGGTTCAGTGGTTACATGAATCATCTCTTGTTACATTTTACGCTGATCAATTATAGATGATTGCTGACTTATGACAATGTTGCTCATGTGAACATCTTGATGGAAGGTGTTTGTAGGTAGCATATTGAAAGGCAATGGCAATTTTTGTAAGCAGATAATGGCAGAATTATTTGTTTAAACTTTGGTTCATTCAAATTCATTTTGTCTGTGAAGATATTGGAATCTAACTATGATTGAGCGGGTGTTTGTCCGTATGTGGGTATGTCAACGTTTAGCATCATAGGCACCAAACTTTCAGGGTTTCATCTATGACTCCTCTGTAGAAAGTAGTGATTCCAATTTTTGACAAATCCTCCATAAGGGTTCTTAACAGTTATGGGTTCACACTGGCTGTTGCACCGGTGTTAATCAATTGTATCCACTGTTTCGCCTGGTTTCTGTGATTGTTCCAAGCTCCATAAACTATCCACCAATCAGCTGATTATGTTTTATATAACCTGCAACAATCATAGAAAACATGTGCAGCATTGCATAAAACTACTAAAATTTATGTCATGTTTGCTACCTAAACATCGGATAAGATTACCATCTTCTACTTATCTCTACATGCATGTAGCGCCATCTGAAGGATGGGAATTTGTTTAATTAATAGATATAGTAGACATAGTTGTACTATAAAATTATGAGGCTTTGTGCCTTTGAAGACAGTGCTGCAGAAGAACTGAATGATCCCCATGAATGATGCCTCATGAATGATCTCTTGTAGTGCAACTTCGGGAGAAGGAGTTGACAGCAGCCGAGGAGAAGGTGGCAGCACTGAGCGGCTTTCGGGAGGCGAAAGTTGACAAGTCAGTGTCGCACTTTTATTTTTGCCTCGTAAAGATATAAAAATAATAAACAATAAAACAATGAAACGAAAACATCGAGCGGCTGTGGCCATTCAAAGGTGAATTACAATATCAAGACATCAATAGGTAACCTTTTGTTAGATAAATGAATGTATAGTTTAGAACGTATGTAAAGCATTAAAATAATATTGACATTAAATAGTAACATACCTGTTAAGGTACTTGTTGAAAATAAATACTAACAGTGAATACTATGTTCACGTAATTTAAGTAAAGTATAACTACTCTGAAAGTTGATTCTATAATGTGAATTTTGCAGCTGGTAGTTTGATCAAGAGTGCTATATCCAGTGTGTGGATCACTTTACAATTGTCCTTTGCCGTATGGTGTGTCTGTGAATGAAGTAGAAGACGACACAAATAAAGAGAACTTGTAGAGTTGGTCTAAATTGTATTTTTATTGCATGACGCAAAGCTGGATTTACCATGCAAAGAAACTTGTTAACATTTATATGGATGGTGGTTGGCCAGAATTTGTCAGCCGATTTTAGGCACCTGTAAAAACCATCTCATTGGCTGGTTTCAGATTGATCACCTGTAAAGGATGTTTCATTTTGTTAGTTTCCAAACATTTGCAAACAACCTTCTCATTGGCTGGTTTCAGAATACTTAAATACCTACAACTTGCTGGTTGCACAACACCTGTAAAGAACTTTACCATTGGTTGGTTGTGTAAAGAACTGCCTCATAGGCTGGTTTCAAAGAACTTGTAAAGAACCATCTCATTGGCTGGTTTCAGAGCACTTGTAAAGAACCTTCTCATTGGCTACTTCCACACGCCAACTGGGAAACGAATTGAGGTGCTGAAACTAATGTGCAAGGTGCTTGACTTCAATGCCGACGAAATGCAGCAGGTAACAATATGCAATAGGTATAGTTTATTGTTTTTCAACCTGATGTGGTGGCATGTTTTTTTCATACGAGACATGGTTTTGGTTGTAGCTACATTGTGTTGTTTTATGTACAGAACTGTGAGGTTTACTGGTTTCGGGACACCTGTAAAGATCGTTTTCACTGATTGCTGTCAAGGGTACCTGTGAAGTATCTTCAGGTTATATAGAAATGCGTATTGTAATGGCAAGTAAAATAACATATACCGACGCACTTAAAACCTTCCAACATGAGTTATTTCATACTGCATAAAATGTGAACTTGTCACATATTTTGTCAAATGTTTCATAACTATGTTGAACTATTTAATCATATTGAAATAATGTTGTTACTCACGGTATGTCTACAACAGATTGGTGCCGAGACCAACAGTGGCTGGTTGGGAGGTCTGCTGCGTAGGGTAACACCTTCAACCCCAACAAAGACAAACCAGGTAAGACACCCTCTACCCCCACAAAGACAAACAAGATAAGACACCCTCTACCCCCACAAAGAGAGCAAGGTAAGACACCCTCTAACCCCACAAAGACGAACAAGGTATGACACCCTCTTCCCCCACAAAGACAAACAAGGTAAGACACCCTCTACCCCCACAAAGACAAACAAGGTAAGACACCCTCTACCCACACAAAGACAAACAAGGTAAGACACCCTCTACCCCCACAAAGACAAACAAGGTAAGACACCCTCTACCCCCACAAAGACAAACAAGGTAAGACACCCTCTACCCACACAAAGACAAACAAGGTAAGACACCCTCTACCCCCACAAAGACAAACAAGGTAAGACACCCTCTACCCCCACAAAGACAAACAAGGTAAGACACCCTCTACCCCCACAAAGACAAACAAGGTAAGACACCTTTATATCCTGTATAGAGAATAACTCCTTCTCCTGTATATTCTGTCTCCCTCATTTGTTGTCTTCCTCTGCAATGACCAGTGAAACATGTTTGTAGTTAGGTCAGAGATGGTGGAGAGTGTTTCTCATGGTCAGAATAAAGTTGCAGATTTTGAATTATTTCTGTGGATTGATGGATATATTCAAAAGCGGACATGCACGCACGTAGACACATGCTTGCGCACACGAGTGCCCACGCACGCACACACTTGTGCACACACGAGCGCAACGGTGCAGCGGCCAGAGCATCAGACTCTCAATTGAGAGAACCTGTGTTCAAATCCTATGCTGTCTTGTCGAACCTTGGACAAGTTCGTTCACTTCACGCTGCTCCAGTTCACTCAGCTGTATGATTCAGAACCTTGGACAAGTTCGTTCACTTCACGCTGCTCCAGTTCACTCAGCTGTATGATTCAGTACCTGTGGTGGATATTTACGTACGAATAGTGTTCGCGCATTAATTGCAGCTTGGCTGAATGCTTCCGAGAGAAGTCCAGATGGTGTTTGACTGAACAGATCTGCCAGGGAGTAAAGTGTAACATTGAGCAGTTCTAAGGTCGGATCCTGTGGTATATACGAACTTACATTCTGTACAATTACAGAGACACTAACATCCGTGCGCACGTTGCTTTCAGTCGTTCTCTCGGCTCTTTGTGAACTTCCTCGAGACCGAGTCGACGCCGAAGCTGCAGCCGCGCCTGCCCGTGGAGGCAATGGCTGAGGAGCAACACCAGCGCCACGAGCAGCGTCACCAGAAACACACCTTTAACCCTTTCACAGCCACCGCCACTGCCTCCACGCCTACGGGTCGGCATCTGTCCGCCGAGGATTCTCACCTCCTCATGAAGCCGATCGCCGCATCGCTGCCAATGTTCACACCAATCGTGGCACCCGCCGAGAGCGCAAGCCGGGGTAGTTCCGGACGATCAACGCCTGCCTCATCTACAACGATACTCAGAGACGTCTTACAGCAGTGAACGCCATCTGGTGTGTGTGTGTGTGTGCATGTTCAGTGGCCTCAACGGGGGCCACTGTTATGTTATTTGTGCATTGCCGCTTTAAATTTATTAAAAAATGTGTTACATCAGGTGGCGCTACGTGTACTGTAGTACTTCCGTTGTCTTCTAGATGACGCCACATGGCAGTTCACACTAGCTGCCATGTATGTGTTCGGTATCGATGGCATGTACTGAAAGACGGGACAAAATATCGAGACTAGACGGAACGTTTATATGATTGTGATTAATGACATGGTTCTGTAAGATTGCATGGTGCCGGCAAGTTTTATCATGCACTGCACCTGCTAAAAATTGCAGCTATATGTACTGGCAGTCTGCGGCACACGTTAAGTACCAAGCCATATTCGTTTTCAGAAGCAAAACAAGCCACCACACGATCTGGTTGCAATCACCAGATATTTGTTCACATAAGTTAAATTGCCTGAGAAGATGATGTACCCAAATTTGTCTTCTTCCCAGAAATTGGACGCTAACAGATGTCACTTTTGAGATTTCCTTGACTTCACGTATAGCAGAAATGTGGGTGGAAAACATTGTCAGGTATGTTGTCATGTATGAACAATACACAGGCAATGTATGGTCTATAGCCAGTGTTGTAGGCAGTATATGTGCAGGGTCTTTCAAATGCATTCACCGTCTAGTGGCTGTATTTGCTCAAGTCAGACTGCACAAATATCGAAATATTTACGTGAAATTGTTCGGTTCAGTTTGGTTCAGGAACAATGGCATGCTGGGTTCTGTGTAATGCAAGAAGTAGGAGATCCCATAACGGAAATGGATTTTAAAAGCATTAGAGCTTTCTTGTTCTTGCTCCTTTTTCATTGGCGAACTGGGCTTCATATACATCCCTCTTAATACATTGTTCTCTGTGAAATAAACAAGTGAAACTAGCAACAGGAACTGACATATGTGTACCACAATTATACCTCCCAGCTCTGAGATGGAGTGGTATATACATGTATCTGCTCATGAGTATAAAATAGTAGTAAGTTATTGTTAGTATATTTGTGATCATTCATCTCTACCTTTGCAAGACAGTTGCACGGTTGTAGAAACAAATACTGTAGAGACAGCATCATAATGGCAAGAGTATTGGTCACTGAGATGAAAAAAGGAAATCGTCTTTGAAGCAATCAACCCGGTGAAAGATAATTAATTGTGTCAATTAATTAATTACATCAAGGATTGCTGCGATTTATTGCAGAACGACTGACTGAGTCTGTTCTGTGTAGGGTTGTTGGCTTTATTATCGGTTGAGAGATAATATTGAATGTTTAGAAGGTCTGCGTTCGACAGAAAATAGATAACATTGCACCATTAAGGCAACAAACATAGTTAGTAAAATCTGAGTAATATTATCAATTTAGAAACGAAACAGCAATGTTTAAAACATTGTTGACCTTATATTTTAGAAATTGGCATGTCAGTTGTCTTTCCCCAAATATTCCTTGACATTAGAATTACCAAAATGAAATTGTTATAAAATTACCAATGTGTGATGTTCTCACAAAGTCAAAGGGTAGTCTCGTGAGCTTGCAAAGTCCAAAAAACCTTATAGCATTGCATGTGAGCAGGTGACAGTTTACTTGGCACCACATATAAAATAAACCGATATCTTTAAAAGTTCCAATAAAAGGACTAGCGTTCTCCAAAGAGGTAGTTAGTTACCTTAGTACATGGGAAGATATTTGTAAAGTTCACTAACAGTTGTTTTTTTAATTGCTCCTTAGCCATGTGCATTGTGGGTAGAATCAATTGAAGAAGTAGGGCTTGTAAATATCTTGGTGTAGTGATTGATTGGGTTACTGTGGTCAGAATGAAATGGTACATTTGAAGTTTATGTTCGTATACATATCAGTACATTCCTGGTTGGTGATTGGTATTGTATATTCATGTGTGCGTGTACACTGTCTGTACAGGCCTGTGTAAATGATAATTAATTAAAAGCGGTAAAGGTCTTGCTGTTGTCAACTCAGTTTAATTATTGTTAGTATAATTATATGTGCGTGTGCTTAACCTTAGTAGTTGAGTACACATTATTATATATCACATACCAGTTATGGATATAGCGCTGCGTGCAGCAGACCGCTGCTGCATTGCTTCTTGAACCCTAGTTGCATGACTAATACGTTTAGTTTAATATAATTATTAGTATATAGAAATATAATAATATGTGTACTTATTTGAACAGAAAATAATCTGTGATTTTCATCAGAGCTTTGTTTGAAGAACGTTGTACAGCTGTAAAATATTAGTTAAAACAGTAATTCTCGTCACAATCATAGAAACCATCGGGATCATTGATAGTGCACTTACTGTACCAGAGAAGGCAATAATATTATATAATGACAAGTTTAAAGGTGCTTTTTCTTATACAGCATGTATAAACACTTTCTGAATATCATCATTTGAAAGTGTATAAATAGCAATAGTTATTTGTTAATAAGGATCTCAGCACATTTGATCACAGGATGTGGCCTTTAATAATAATAATATACTTAATTTGTTATAACGCCAGATCTACAATTGTTCGTGGCGCTTTACAATACATCATGCGTCATGATCATTAAATTAAAACACTAGTACTAAGATGGTCATTTAAACTAAAAAATGTGCCATATAACAGTAATAAAAATATTAATGAATAAATTAAGTAAGTCAACAAAATAATTGGAATATGGTAGTAAGACCTTAAAATAAATGGAGGCATGGTGTAGAGATACTATCATGCAGACTCATCCAGAAATACATTAGATGGGCACAGTGAAGCCAATTTAGCTATAGATGCAACACCAGGAGCCTAGCTGTATCTCCCCAGAAGAGGCTTAGAACATTTGAGATTTTGTGACACTCACTGACTTTGTACTGCGTGGGTAATAAAAGTGGGGATGCAATCAAAGCAAGCGCTGTCAATAGTGTTACTTAAAGGGACATAGTATGTTCGTCTACCCGGAATTAGCACGCGTAGTAATTTCTAACTGGAAATCTGCTGTGTTGACTGGGAAAATGAGCATCGTTGGACATCAAAGGGTATAGCAGTTAACTCAGCCCGACTTGGCCGTATTGCCAATAAAGCTTGTTTTGAAACTGGATATTTTGTTTACTATTTGAACATGCACTCGAGGTTGTTCCTTCTCATATCAACCGTTGTTACTTACTATACACAATTTGATAGGCAGTGTATACCGTCAAAGTTAGCATAGTCTTAAGAACATTATATTAATTAATACATGATAAACTTGGAAGAGACCAAGTCATTTTGACAAGACTGTATTGCTCATTCATTCATTGTGTAAAAGCTCCCATTCATATTGGCTGTGTCTAATATCAGACTATGGACCCCCCCCCTCCCCCCAGTCATTCCTCCCTCCCTGCTCATCCCTCCCCCGAACGTCTAATATTAAATTTTAGTAAATAATTTGTAACAAAATCTATAAACATTAAATAATATTAAATAATGAATACACTGACATTTGGTCATGAGCCAGAAAATAAGCCGCAGGTGATGTAATTACAAATACAATATCACCCAATATGAAAAGTGGGGGAAAGCTAGGATAACATGAACAGAGGACATTGTAATGTTAAGAAATAAATGAAGAACAAATTTGTTTTCACTGCAATGTGTTTACTAATATTTATTAATTAATTAGGATATACATATATAGCACGAGAACTGGTTATTGTCTTGGATTTGGACCCATTTCTTGTAGTTTTCATAACATATCTTTAAACTTAGCGCTGTTATGATTTATTTCTCCTCCATACTAGTTAGCATGCACTGCACCTCGAAAAATTACGCTTGGAAAATAAGTGAAACTATTAACATGATCAGGTCTGACATGATTTTCTCCCCGTTTAAGTGGGTCTGAGAAGTATGCAACAAGTGCAGAGATAGGGGCCTACTGAAGCCATCAGTCATATTCGAACAAAAGTTAGCGATACTAGTGGTTTGTTTTCAATGGGTAAATTCTGTACAAAATGGGTTTTTAGTCCTTTGGCCGAAGGTCCAAGGGACTATTGCCATCACTCTGCGTCTGCCGTCCACCGTCCGCCGTTAGCTGCCGTATCTCCGAAACCGTTCAGCAACTTTTTCTCTAATTTTGCATAGATATCTTGGGGCACTGCCACTATGCACGAGAAATTTGTATTTGATTGAATCATTCTAAAGGCTCACTAGGCCCTCCAAGGACCCCAAAACTGGTAAATATGTAACATTTGACCTATTTTTTCAAAAACTGTTCAGCAACTTTTTTTTTAATTTTGCACAGATGTATCTTGGGGTGCTGCCACTATATACAAGAAATCTGTATTTGATTGAATCATTCTAGGGGCACCTAAGGGGCCCCAAAGTACAAAAGGTTTACATTATTTAGTGATGTGGTTTTGAGAAGGGCCCTTGAGACCACCCCCAACATTAGATGTTGTGTATTGTGCCACAAAATCAACAGCTGTGACTAATCTCTACAGCCCAGTCCATTGAGACCTTGACTAATCTTTAATTGGTCACAGCACCAAGGCAGAGTAGACACAATTGACCCCTGTTAGACTGAACAGTTGCCTAAAACTTTTAAACTGTATCTTCAAAACTATTGATTTTCTATAATTTCATGTTGTGTTTATTTTGATGTTCATTTAATTATTATAAAATGGTGTGACTGTGGTGTCTATTGGTTAAAGATGTATTGTCTGTAGAAACCTGTAGGTGACAAACATAGAAAATTAATATTCTGGACAACTATAGAGTGAAATATCCTAAACTTTATTTATATCAAATGCATTCTACTGTTCTGTTTACGCTTGCCATGCCTTGTGTAGACATGGTACTGTGTAAATCAATTGTATCAATATAAACTAATAATTACAGATTCACAATATAGTTGACACCTGAAACAACCAAATGTCAACCATTAGAAGAGTTGACATAGTTCCGCTATACACAAGCAAGAAATCTGTATTTGATTGAATCATTCTAGTGTCATCAGCGTATAGTAGAACATGCATTTTCTACATCATCATCACTAAGGTTGTTGTAAATTTCACCAGCTGCCATGTCAAGTCCGTTATAATTGTGACTAACAGTGTTCAAAATTATTCAGGTAAATAGCAAATAATAAAGGACACAAGTTTTCTCCTTGCCATACCTCTACACATGAGAAGAAGGCTGACACAGCCTGGCCCTCATTTATACATGATTTAGCAATTTTGTACATGTATACAACTTTCAACACAATACCATTAATACCGCATGAAATTATCTTAGACCACAGGGAGGACCGGTCTACTAAATCAAATGCTTTCTTATAATCGATGAAGGCACAACAAAGTCTTGGGTCGAGACAAATGCAATTCAACCAATACCCCTATTTGAACACTGCCTGTTCTTCACCTATTACATTCGCTTTGTTTAGGTATGTGGTCAGTCTGGTGTTCTGAACAATCACTAAGGATTAATGAACACTTGTGCAGAATGTCACCCACTTGGCAGGTTTAATTGATCTATTCAGCAATGATGACACTGCTTAGGCCTCACTCTGAACACTGTCACAGTGTTGTGTATTGTCTTAGTTGGTGCATTGAGCTAATTTACTTGACCATGAATCAGTGGTGGCTCTGGTTGTGTATTACACCCAGCTGTGGAGCTAAGATTCTCTGCCTGCTATTGTTTGATGGAAACTGTGACTATTGTGTAATTGGTCACTGGCAGTAGCTTGTGTCAACAGACAGCATTAAGCCACTAGACCCCTGTTAAACTGGACAGTTGCCTGTAGGTTTTAAACTGTCAAACAGTGAGTCTACCTTTTGCCCTCAGATAATCTGTCCTCTTAGTTTTACACATGAAGACATAATCTGGCATAACTTGATAAGTCTTTGTAGCAGCACATTTGTACTTCCAGTGTATCATTGCAACATAACATACATATTACATACTGTGTGCCACATTTGTAATATTTCCATGCAATCCATTTGCATATATAATGTAAGACTTCAACAGCCGTTTTCTTCATTTTCACTTTTTGATCCCTACCATGTTCAATGCTCCATAACTTTGCCAATTTTTGTAGCAGTCATATTTTTTGAAACCGTGTAAAGCACCCTACCAAACCTTTACAAGGATGTAAGAAAACAATGTTACAATTTTTCCGACTTATCACTCATTTGGTCAGCCGGGGTCACATATATAGACGTATTAGTTCAAAGGACTTTAGGGCCACTTGGCTCATTTTTATTGAATGGTTTTCTCTACAAAATATATATTTTTAATATCTTATTATTATCTATAATTGCATTCTTTTTATAGCTTTTAGAAAAAACCTATACGTGTAGATCGCAAAATGATGATTACAATCGTGGAAAAAATAACTCCAAATCATTGTTTAAACTAGCCAATAATATGTACCTCCGCTTTAGGCTCACCAGAAACGCCAACTTAATTACTGCTCCCTGACTTCTTACCCTGAATTTTGAAGATATTAGCAAATCCTTCGATTTTAACAATCTAGTACAATAATTGCATAATGTTGACAGGTTATCCTTCTGCATTTTGTGAAGAAAGTAGTGTGATTCACAACAAAATATATGTTGCACCGCGATCAATTATGTCACTGCCACTGAGACACTGCGATGAAGTTAAAATACGGCTGCGATGCGTTAAAATACGGTTTTTACTTTCCACATAAAATACCGAATTACAAGTGTGAATTTAAGAATAAAGATTACAGTTCGGAACAAGAGTCAAACTTCTTGCTCTAACAGTGTACAGGAGTGAACTATTTGTTTGAAATAAGGGGATAGCGCGAACGCAGTCCCCCACTACCAAAAATTACGCACCCGAGTTACCCACATTTGGGGTAATCGCAAGGGTCAGCCCAACCGAAGTGCAATGGAAAGGCCTCGCCCTGGGGGAACCTCCTTGGTGATCAAGGTTTCTCCTGTGCCAGGTAAGTATGCTTTTTACAAGTGCCAGACCTGCATCAATAATACGGCAACGGCGTGGTGGAAATGTGGTGTCTCATTTAGTGGACGATGCGACAGTCATATCAGGTTTATTTATTTGTATGCTCGATATGTTTAAAGTTTGCTTCCTATGGTGCCTTCGTACTCATTCACTACGTGTATTAATACATTTATTTTACTTTTTAATAGTAATGTGTTATTTTAATTTAAACGTAAATATGATGTGGTTTTGGGTACTTCCATGATTGTCGCTAGATGGCACCACCTTAATTGGCCATGACGGGGGTAATTCGCACTAGCTGAAAATGTGGTGTCTCATAGAGCGGGTAATATGTAAGGTATATCACAATGGTATGGTTCCTTCGCACACATTTCCCACATATATTGATATCATTACTTTAGTCTTAGTAATTAATATTAATGTCATTTACAAGCTTAAACGTAAACGAATATCTACTTTCGTGATGGTCGCAAGATGGCACCACGATTATCGATTGGGACTGCGTGCAATGTTCGTTACAAGATATTTTATTTATTCACATACTACATTCAGTTACAACTGTTTTGGTAGTGATGACATGCATACATTATGATAAAACAATAAGTATCAGGTATTAATGTGTATCTTTCATATTATAAATATGTTCGTTTTAAATTGAATTGTATATCGTATCATATTCTGATAACAAGCCTACAAGGCCTTTGGCAAAGCGGGCTTTGACAGGGTGAACCACGTCAAGCTATTTTCAAAACTACTTTTAAGCTTGGTGTTCCCAGTTGGATGATAAAAGTAATGTGTCAGTGGTATTGCAATCAGTCATTGTGTGTAAGATGGGGTTCAATATTCTCTAACTTCTTTTCTGTCAATAATTGTGTAAGACAGGGTGGTATGCTATCCCCATTATTGTTTAATGTATATATTAATGACCTCAGTGTGTCACTTTCGAAACTACCAGTGGGTTGTTGTAATGGTAACATCATCATTAATCACCGGTTATATGCGGATGATATTATGTTGCTTGATCCCTCAGCCAAGTGCTTACAAAAGCTTATTGATGCAAGCTATTCATATGGATGCAATAATGATATTATGCTTAACAATAACAAATCTCAAGTACTGTTTTTGATACTATGAAGATAGGTCAAGTAGCAAATATAATATTGGGGGAAACTCTATTAAATTTAATAAGTCCTATAAGTAACTTGATCATATAATAACTGATACTTTGCTGATACTAAGCTGATATAAAAGCTAACCAAGGGAGCCTTTATGGCATGTGCAATGTTTCGCTTAGAACATTTAATTTTTGTTCTAAGCAAGTTAACAATAAGTTATTCTCTTGCTATTGTAGTAATGTGTATTTGTGCTCATTATGGGTTAAATATAGAAAGTTGTCATTTCAGCATTTCATTGTATCTTACAATAATGCATACGGGATCTTACATAACCTGCCTATGAGATGCAGTGCAAGTCTCATGTTTGCCACTGCGGTTGTTGACAGTTGTAACACTTGTATTAGAAAATGCATTTACAGTTTAATGAGCAGGTTATCTATTTCCATCAACTTAATTGTACAGTGCACTCTTAACAATGATGTATATACCACTTCTGGATTACACAGAACATGGACAGGTGCATTATATAGCATTGTGTAGTTGTGTTTAACTCATTATTGGGTATTCATTTTATAATTATGGACATATTTAATTACTTTTCTATGGATGTACTGCATACTAGTATGTACCTTGATGTCTGAAATGATGTTTATTATTATTAGTATTACCACTAGAGCTACTCAACCATTATTATAATTATACTTCAGTATTATATTTTCATCCAGTGTACCTGCTCAATCACTTTTATATACATCGTTTATTAGTTTATTATATCGTCTACCTATATTATGTATGTCTTATTGTTTTATCATAATGTATGCATGTCATCACTACCAAAACAGTTGTAACTGAATGTAGTATGTGAATAAATAAAATATCTTGTAACGAACATTGCACGCAGTCCCAATCGATAATCGTGGTGCCATCTTGCGACCATCACGAAAGTAGATATTCGTTTACGTTTAAGCTTGTAAATGACATTAATATTAATTACTAAGACTAAAGTAATGATATCAATATATGTGGGAAATGTGTGCGAAGGAACCATACCATTGTGATATACCTTACATATTACCCGCTCTATGAGACACCACATTTTCAGCTAGTGCGAATTACCCCCGTCATGGCCAATTAAGGTGGTGCCATCTAGCGACAATCATGGAAGTACCCAAAACCACATCATATTTACGTTTTAATTAAAATAACACATTACTATTAAAAAGTAAAATAAATGTATTAATACACGTAGTGAATGAGTACGAAGGCACCATAGGAAGCAAACTTTAAACATATCGAGCATACAAATAAATAAACCTGATATGACTGTCGCATCGTCCACTAAATGAGACACCACATTTCCACCACGCCGTTGCCGTATTATTGATGCAGGTCTGGCACTTGTAAAAAGCATACTTACCTGGCACAGGAGAAACCTTGATCACCAAGGAGGTTCCCCCAGGGCGAGGCCTTTCCATTGCACTTCGGTTGGGCTGACCCTTGCGATTACCCCAAATGTGGGTAACTCGGGTGCGTAATTTTTGGTAGTGGGGGACTGCGTTCGCGCTATCCCCTTATTTCAAACAAATAGTTCACTCCTGTACACTGTTAGAGCAAGAAGTTTGACTCTTGTTCCGAACTGTAATCTTTATTCTGAAATTCACACTTGTAATTCGGTATTTTATGTGGAAAGTAAAAACCGTATTTTAACGCATCGCAGTTAACTTCATCTCAGTGGCAGTGACATAATTGATCGCGGTGCAACATATATTTTGTTGTGAATCACACTACTTTCTTCACAAAATGCAGAAGGATAACCTGTCAACATTATGCAATTATTGTACTAGATTGTTAAAATCGAAGGATTTGCTAATATCTTCAAAATTCAGGGTAAGAAGTCAGGGAGCAGTAATTAAGTTGGCGTTTCTGGTGAGCCTAAAGCGGAGGTACATATTATTGGCTAGTTTAAACAATGATTTGGAGTTATTTTTTCCACGATTGTAATCATCATTTTGCGATCTACACGTATAGGTTTTTTCTAAAAGCTATAAAAAGAATGCAATTATAGATAATAATAAGATATTAAAAATATATATTTTGTAGAGAAAACCATTCAATAAAAATGAGCCAAGTGGCCCTAAAGTCCTTTGAACTAATACGTCTATATATGTGACCCCGGCTGACCAAATGAGTGATAAGTCGGAAAAATTGTAACATTGTTTTCTTACATCCTTGTAAAGGTTTGGTAGGGTGCTTTACACGGTTTCAAAAAATATGACTGCTACAAAAATTGGCAAAGTTATGGAGCATTGAACATGGTAGGGATCAAAAAGTGAAAATGAAGAAAACGGCTGTTGAAGTCTTACATTATATATGCAAATGGATTGCATGGAAATATTACAAATGTGGCACACAGTATGTAATATGTATGTTATGTTGCAATGATACACTGGAAGTACAAATGTGCTGCTACAAAGACTTATCAAGTTATGCCAGATTATGTCTTCATGTGTAAAACTAAGAGGACAGATTATCTGAGGGCAAAAGGTAGACTCACTGTTTGACAGTTTAAAACCTACAGGCAACTGTCCAGTTTAACAGGGGTCTAGTGGCTTAATGCTGTCTGTTGACACAAGCTACTGCCAGTGACCAATTACACAATAGTCACAGTTTCCATCAAACAATAGCAGGCAGAGAATCTTAGCTCCACAGCTGGGTGTAATACACAACCAGAGCCACCACTGATTCATGGTCAAGTAAATTAGCTCAATGCACCAACTAAGACAATACACAACACTGTGACAGTGTTCAGAGTGAGGCCTAAGCAGTGTCATCATTGCTGAATAGATCAATTAAACCTGCCAAGTGGGTGACATTCTGCACAAGTGTTCATTAATCCTTAGTGATTGTTCAGAACACCAGACTGACCACATACCTAAACAAAGCGAATGTAATAGGTGAAGAACAGGCAGTGTTCAAATAGGGGTATTGGTTGAATTGCATTTGTCTCGACCCAAGACTTTGTTGTGCCTTCATCGATTATAAGAAAGCATTTGATTTAGTAGACCGGTCCTCCCTGTGGTCTAAGATAATTTCATGCGGTATTAATGGTATTGTGTTGAAAGTTGTATACATGTACAAAATTGCTAAATCATGTATAAATGAGGGCCAGGCTGTGTCAGCCTTCTTCTCATGTTTAGAGGTATGGCAAGGAGAAAACTTGTGTCCTTTATTATTTGCTATTTACCTGAATAATTTTGAACACTGTTAGTCACAATTATAACGGACTTGACATGGCAGCTGGTGAAATTTACAACAACCTTAGTGATGATGATGTAGAAAATGCATGTTCTACTATACGCTGATGACACTAGAATGATTCAATCAAATACAGATTTCTTGCTTGTGTATAGCGGAACTATGTCAACTCTTCTAATGGTTGACATTTGGTTGTTTCAGGTGTCAACTATATTGTGAATCTGTAATTATTAGTTTATATTGATACAATTGATTTACACAGTACCATGTCTACACAAGGCATGGCAAGCGTAAACAGAACAGTAGAATGCATTTGATATAAATAAAGTTTAGGATATTTCACTCTATAGTTGTCCAGAATATTAATTTTCTATGTTTGTCACCTACAGGTTTCTACAGACAATACATCTTTAACCAATAGACACCACAGTCACACCATTTTATAATAATTAAATGAACATCAAAATAAACACAACATGAAATTATAGAAAATCAATAGTTTTGAAGATACAGTTTAAAAGTGTTAGGCAACTGTTCAGTCTAACAGGGGTCAATTGTGTCTACTCTGCCTTGGTGCTGTGACCAATTAAAGATTAGTCAAGGTCTCAATGGACTGGGCTGTAGAGATTAGTCACAGCTGTTGATTTTGTGGCACAATACACAACATCTAATGTTGGGGGTGGTCTCAAGGGCTCAATTGTTTTATCATAATGTATGCATGTCATCACTACCAAAACAGTTGTAACTGAATGTAGTATGTGAATAAATAAAATATATTGTAACGAACATTGCACGCAGTCCCAATCGATAATCGTGGTGCCATCTTGCGACCATCACGAAAGTAGATATTCGTTTACGTTTAAGCTTGTAAATGACATTAATATTAATTACTAAGACTAAAGTAATGATATCAATATATGTGGGAAATGTGTGCGAAGGAACCATACCATTGTGATATACCTTACATATTACCCGCTCTATGAGACACCACATTTTCAGCTAGTGCGAATTACCCCCGTCATGGCCAATTAAGGTGGTGCCATCTAGCGACAATCATGGAAGTACCCAAAACCACATCATATTTACGTTTTAATTAAAATAACACATTACTATTAAAAAGTAAAATAAATGTATTAATACACGTAGTGAATGAGTACGAAGACACCATAGGAAGCAAACTTTAAACATATCGAGCATACAAATAAATAAACCTGATATGACTGTCGCATCGTCCACTAAATGAGACACCACATTTCCACCACGCCGTTGCCGTATTATTGATGCAGGTCTGGCACTTGTAAAAAGCATACTTACCTGGCACAGGAGAAACCTTGATCACCAAGGAGGTTCCCCCAGGGCGAGGCCTTTCCATTGCACTTCGGTTGGGCTGACCCTTGCGATTACCCCAAATGTGGGTAACTCGGGTGCGTAATTTTTGGTAGTGGGGGACTGCGTTCGCGCTATCCCCTTATTTCAAACAAATAGTTCACTTCTGTACACTGTTAGAGCAAGAAGTTTGACTCTTGTTCCGAACTGTAATCTTTATTCTTAAATTCATACTTGTAATTCGGTATTTTATGTGGAAAGTAAAAACCGTATTTTAACACAAGTTACTTCATCGCAGTGTCTGAACGGCAGTGACATAATTGATCGCGGTGCTACATATATTTTGTTGTGAATCACACTACTTTCTTCGCAAAATGCAGAAGGATGATAACCTGTCAACATCATGCAATTATTGTACTAGATTGTTAAAATCGAAGGATTTGCTAATATCTTCAAAATTCAGGGTAAGAAGTCAGGGAGCAGTAATTAAGTTGGCGTTTCTGGTGAGCCTAAAGCGGAGGTGCATATTATTGGCTGGTTTAAACAATGGTTTGGAATTATTTGTCCACGATTGTAATCATCATTTCGCGATCCACATGTATAGGTTTTTTTCTAGAATATACTCGAACGACATACAAAGCAGCATGTTTTAGTATCACGGGCCCTAAGTTGTGGAATCAATTACGACTAGACCAACAGACATGCAGTACGGTTTATCAGTTAAAAAATAATTATAACAGAATTATAAAAAAAATGAATATTTGGATTACAGTTTGTATTAACAATAATCAGTTTAGTATATACTAAGTACTGGCTGAAGTATAATTATGTATCTAATGTACATAGCAATTTGTATGTATAGGTTGCAACACTGTAATTCTAGTCAATTGTGTTAATGTAGTATAAGAAATTATATTATTAATAGGGAATGCAAGACATTAGTTTTTAACTTCTTGCATTTCACTACACCTGTATATTGTTTTCATGATTGTATATAGTTTATATATTCACAGCATCTAGATGCTGTGTATATAGGTTCAATTTGATATGTTATGTATGAGTTCATCTTGTATATGTGTTTGTTGTTATTGAATAAATCAATTCAATTAAAAAAATTCAAATATCAGAGATGTGGGTCCTGTGGTGGCATCCCAGGATAATACGTCTTCCTCGATTCTGTAATTTCTGAAGTCTAGTTATGTTAGAATCTGAACAAACATCCCAGAGAGTACTACAATCGTCCAAATGAGGCCAATACCCTATATGTAGTGTTATATAATGTAACCCTAGTCGAGAGAGGAATAAATGGTCTACCAGGTAGTACGTTTTAATACACAGAGTGACCTGTTGATTTTGTTGATAATAATTCTCTACATGTGTATTAAATGTAAGATCTTGATCAATAGTGACACCGATATATTTTTAGGATTCAGCCTGTTCAATTTATTTACCTTGAGATAGATCTGAGTTGGTACATTTAGATGTTTACGTTTTTGTCTGGAACACAGTAACATACATAATGTTTTACCAATATGAAGACTGAGTTTGTTGGCATCTAACCAGTTACTAACATTGCATAGATCTGTTTGAAGAATATGGGTGATATCATGAATGTTGTTAGCAAGATTATCTGGAGAATAGATGCAGATCATCAGCATGCGTGTTTACTCTACAGTGATCTAGAGATACTGGTAGGTCATTTAGATATACAAGAAATAACAAGAGTTCAAGGATAGAACCCTGAGGTACACCTGTATCAACATATAGATATTTAACAAGATTGCCATCCAGAAATTAACTCTAGATGGCAGGTGGACAAGGAAGCCTTTTGACTTATCAATAGTCCAATACTTTTTATCTACGTGTATCCCGCCCTTTTAAGGTATGTGTCGATTTTATTTTTAAACATATTCATGCTACTAGCACCAACACAATCAGGAGATAATCTGTTCCATTTATTTACAGTCCTTTGTGAGAATGAGAACTTTCTTATATATAATCTACACTGCTCCTTTACTAATGTAACTTCATGTCCTCTGGTCCTTCTATCTTCCTTAACTGAGAAAAAAATATTTCTATCAATATTTTCATAAACATTCAATATTTTAAACACTTCTATCTGATCTCCTTTCAATCTCCTGGACTCTAGTGTTGTTAAACCTTATTTTTAAGGCGTATTTTGTAACTAAGATCCCTTATTTTTGGTACCATTTTAGTTGCTCTCCTCTGTACTCATTCTAGCATATCTATGTCCTTCCTGCGATATGGCCTCCACGCTTGAATACAATATTCTAAATGATGCCTAACTATTGTTTTGTACAGTGGTATTATTAGCTCTTTTTCCTTATACGTTATGTTTCGTCTAATTAACCCAAGGATTTGATTTCCCTTTGAAGCGGCAATACCGCACTGCTCTGAAACCTTCATATCAGCACTAATGGTTAACCCTAAGTGCTTTTCTTTTACAGTAGTACTTAGTACATAACCTCCCATTGTATTTTGTACATCTTCGTTCCCATGTCCTGTGTGGAGGCATTTACATTTCCCAAAATTAAACAACATTTGCCATTTTTCAGACCATTTTATCAACCTGTCAAGATCATCTTGTAAATGCTGTCTATCTCCATCACGTTTAATCCTTCTAAAAAAGTTTTTATTATCCGCAAATTTTTGGACATGGACAGTCTACAGATGTTCTGAAGACTGTCCATTTATAGTGGTTTTGAGTTCTGTTGGTAACGAGTCAATTCCATAGTATGATAGTTTATCCATGAGTATGTTGTGATTAACAGTGTCAAATGCTTTCCTCAGGTCTAAAGCAACTAGGCCAACTAGGCTAGTTTGTTGATTGGTAAGTATTCTCCATGATGTTGTGGAGACTGGTTTGAGTTGAGTGATGTTGTCGAAATCCGGATTGGTCGGAACAGAGAATGTTATTATCTACGAAAAATGTATACAGCTGTTGATGAACAAGTTTCTAACAGTTTACTGATGATAGGGAGCACAGAAATAGGCCTGTAGTTACCAATGTCCAGCTTAAACCCCTTTTTGGATATCGCTGGCACCTTAGCACGTTTCCAGTCAGATGGTACCCTTCCAGGTGTTAGGGATAGGTTGAACAGATACACGATACTGTCACTTATGGCTGGTGCACCTGTCTTCTGTATCCTGGCTGGGGCATTATCTAGACCAGACCTTGTTGGTCTTGAGGCCACTGAGAAGTTTTCCCACGTCTTCTGCCGAGATGTTGTTAAAATGGAATTTGTTTGATTTTGTCCTGGCCTTGATGAGGTATGTTCTGTAACTTAATGATGAATTAATCTTATCAGCCAGTTTCTTACCAATGTTCACAAAGAATGACTTGAATTCATTGGCCATGTCCTTAGCTATGGTCACCATACAGTCACCTATAATATCTCGAGCCCACTGATGTCACTGCGAGGTTTCTGTGGGAGTAGGTTCTTAAGTACACCCCACATGTCCTTGGAGTTACCATTAGAGGTCGAGATCTTATCCGAGACGTCACATATTTATTTTTATCTGTGAACAGGTTCTTTCTTGCAACACCAGAAAGTTCATGAGATGGTCTGCAACTGTAACCACAGCTACTCTATGGGTGAACTTGGATTCGATGTTGGTGAATATAAAATCAATGATCATACTGGAGTGTTTAGTTATCCGGGTAGGTTGTAATATTACTTATTTGAAGTTGTAGGATGATGTTATATTGTATACACATTTGACTAACGAACCTGGGGTATTCTGCTTTGTGTAATCCGGTGATGACAGAATCCAGTTTTGACTGATCCAGGTTGATGACTAGGTCATCGAGTTTATCCATGAACTCTTGCATTGCTCTGGGTTGACGGTAGACAACAGACACAAGCACAGGTTTATGATGAGGGATGGTAAACGACATGAAATCATTGGGATTGAGATCTGGTCTAACTCTGTATGAGAGTTTGTTAGAATGATGGCATGCCAGTTTTCTCAACTACAATGTTGTCGTGTGTAGATCGAGATAAAATAGTTTGCCACCAAGTGATTCTCGATTATTATCTCGTATGTATTGAGAACAATAGTTTGCAATCTAGTGAGTAGCCCCAGCTGTGGCATATGTATGTATATATATTATAGTATTATTTAATATATATCAACAACAAATATATAATATATTTAATATTATTAAATAAACTAAAGTACTACTACTAATAATAATACTTTTTAAATATACATATCACAATAAAGTTCGTTTTTTGTTTAACTGCTGGTATTTCAACCTGAAAATTAAATACAGGAACAATTTACAGAAGATTGTACGTGTCGACTCCAAAACAATCAATCAATTTTGAGAACAACAGGTACTTAGGAAGGCACGTTCTATTTTAGCCAATGATAGTCGTGCTCTACATCCCATGTTTGAGACTCTGCTGTCGGGTCGCCATTTTAGGTGCCCCTCGTGTAAATCAAACCGTAAAAAGTTATATTTTATTCCTGTTGCCGTCAGTATTTTTATCGATGTGTGCCCACAACTGTTGATGATCAGGCGACCATTTCGCTAAGATGACGAGCTCATAAGAAAAATTCAACATTGCACAAAATCCATTTCAAAATGCAAAAAGTCGACACAACACCACTGAGGGGACTATTTTTGTGGTGCGCCGGTGATTGTGTCCTGATGGTGCATCCTGAAGTTGACAGTTTTCACTTTACTAGATCACTGTCAAGGAGCAAAATCGATTATAAAGAACAAAATAAGATTGATGAGCTCGTAATTATGTTAATGAAACAATCCCCTGATGTGTGTGTTAATGAGACTGGATCACAACTGCCCAGACAGAGATGTGGAATAGGCTGTTGTTACATGGTTTATTTGAGAGGGATAATCGATGGTACAAATATACAGACTATTGTCTTGGCATCATAGCGTAATGAAGGTAATGCCTTGGTATTGTGGCACTGTTGTAGATTAATGCTGGTTTAAATGCATAGATCTATGACACATTTGAAAGTTCTTTTAATTACCAGTGGAGATCAATACGTAGGAATGGAAAGCATACTGTGTCTCAGTAGAACGTCACAGTCGTGGCTACATCCATCAGCACTGGCATTGTGTTCGTATTGTCATTTCACTGTCAGCTTTGGCAAAAACATACACTGTTCTAAACATTGCGTTCATTCTGGTTTTTGAATCTTGCCTACGACAAAATGTACACTGCTGCGTGTGTTGTATCCATCATGTTCTAAACATTGTGTTCATTCTATTGTGGTTGTTGTCGGTTGTGGCTACAACATACATTGTGTTCATTCTGTTGTTGTTGTCAGCCACAACATGATATTGTTGTATACATTCTTTCTGTTGCTTGATGAATCATCTCCACAGAAACTTGGCACTATCAGTCAGAAGTGTCGTCTTCCTCATTTTGTTGCTGAATTTTCTGCAATGATATTGACACAGCATATTGGACACATTACTGGAAAAACATCTCACCTTCATTGCAGAACAGACCAAAACGAAATGAACAAGAACTGCAGGTGACATCCTATGTAATGTATAATCAATTTTTAATAATATGAGTCTTGTTGAAAACAGAAACCAGCTGAAATGTTCAAATGCAAGATTATCGATTCTTCTTAAATATACTGTTGTCGCCAGTAACTATGTGAGAGAATGCCATAGCAGGTATACCTGCAGGTGTACTGTATCTTTATGCTGATATCGTTCAACATTGTATTTATACATAATGGCTTAGCAAATTTTCTTTATGAAATGTGCTTAACAAAAAAGTAATACTCCATGTGGAAAGACAAGAACCAAAGTAGAGTTTAATAAGTGTATTATCACAGGCACAGCTAGGACACAGTGATCCAAGTATGGTACAGTATAAAGTGCAGCACTGTTCAGATAAGCATTACTTCTCCCCCCCCCCCCTCCCACCCCCGGTAGTTGGTGTTGAACAAGAACTGCATCTACTATGTGTCTTGTGAGCACCAGGGTGTAACAAAAGAGATTAATCACACATCTTTATTAATACAACTACAGAAAAGGAAGGTGATTATGCGAATGACTTGAAAAAGACCCAATGAGTGACTGACCAGTTTGAGTAGGTCCACTAGTTTGTACTGACCAGTTTGAGTAGGCCCACTGGTTTGTACTGACCAGTTTGAGAAGATCCACCAGTTTGTAATGACCAGTTTGAGAAGGTCCACTAGTTTGTACTGACCAGTTTGAGAAGGTCCACTAGTTTGTACTGACTAGTTTGAGAAGGCCCACTAGTTTGTACTGACCAGTTTGAGAAGGTCCAATAGTTTGTACTGACCAGTTTGAGAAGGTCCACTAGTTTGTAATGACCAGTTTGAGAAGGTCCACTAGTTTGTAATGACCAGTTTGAGAAGGTCCACTAGTTTGTAATGACCAGTTTGAGTAGGTCCAATAGTTTGTACTGACCAGTTTGAGAATGTCCACTAGTTTGTAATGACCAGTTTGAGAAGGTCCAGTAGTTTGTACTGACCAGTTTGAGAAGGTCCACTAGTTTGTAATGACCAGTTTGAGTAGGTCCAATAGTTTGTACTGACCAGTTTGAGAAGGTCTACTAGTTTATAATGACCAGTTTGAGAAGGTCCAATAGTTTGTACTGACCAGTTTGAGTAGGTCCACTAGTTTGTAATGACCAGTTTGAGTAGGTCCAATAGTTTGTACTGACTAGTTTGAGAAGGTCTGATAGTTTGTGCTGACCAGTTTGAGTAAGTCCACTAGTTTGTAATGACCAGTTTGAGAAGGTCCAATAGTTTGTACTGACCAGTTTGAGAAGGTCCACTAGTTTGTACTGACCAGTTTGAGAAGGTCCATTAGTCTGTACTGACCAGTTTGAGATGGTCCACTAGTTTGTACTGACCAGTTTGAGTAGGTAACTAGTTTGTACTGACCAGTTTGAGTAGGAAACTAGTTTGTAATGACCAGTTTGAGTAGGTCCACTAATTTGTAATGACCAGTTTGAGAAGGTCCAATAGTTTGTACTGACCAGTTTGAGTAGGTCCAATAGTTTGTGCTGACCAGTTTGAGAAGGTCCAATAGTTTGTACTGACCAGTTTGAGTAGGTCCACTAGTTTGTAATGACCAGTTTGAGTAGGTCCAATAGTTTGTACTGACTAGTTTGAGAAGGTCTGATAGTT
>CM034538.1:18207668-18217668 GCA_020002185.1 Paraescarpia echinospica | reverse complement strand
ATAGCAGCAATTCCGGTGAACGGATCTACTGTACTCTCTTGACCTAACAAAGCACCATCGTATTCACCCGTCTTCTATGTAGGCCACATTCAACGTTATTGTTTTAATAATAGGATCAAATATAATCAAGAGAATGGGAATAAGTACTTTCTCGGATCAGTTTGTCATCTTCAAAACGAAATAACTGCATTAAAATTTGACACATAGGCCGTGTTCACACTGGTAATTTTAGCGGACGCACGTACAGTTCGCGAACGGTTTGTGTTCAGTTGGCCGTGTACACACTGGTTCCGCTGCGTCGGGTGCGTCGGGTTTGCTCAGACCACCTCTCGATGTGTTCTCAGTAAACGCGAACGGTACGCGCCCACTTGTCTCTGTAATGTAAACGCGCTACTGGGCGCGTACGGTTCGCTAATGACGCGCAATCTGCGTATTTTACTTTCTTGGACATTTTACTGCTAAACTCATACTTTATTTGTCTACCCATGATTGCATATATGTAAATATTACAATAATTATTATTATATATATACATAAATTATTTCATATATTTTAATAATATTCAAATAGCAGTTTTATTTTATTTTAATGAATTAAATTCAATTATTTGACTGTTTTTATAATTATTATATTATATTAAGTTTATATTTTATATTTATGTGCTCGTATATCATGTACATTTAATGTTTTACATTATTAGATTCTTGTACAGCGCTTTGAGCATTGACACATGACCCGAACAAATGACATGCCACGAGTTAACTACATGTAATTGGGTCAGAACCGTTCGCGAACCAGACGCAGTGTGTACACGACGAACGGTTCGCGAACGGTTCGCGTCGGCTCAGTTGTTAGTCGTGTGAACGCAACCCGACGCAAAGTCGACCGGAGATGAACGGTACGCTAGAATCCGGTACGCGAACCGGACCCATTGTGAAGATGGCCATAGATTTCACATAGATTTCGGCAATGACTGACATCTCGGAATTACAAAATTTCACACTTGACGGAAAAGACCGCGAAAGGTCCTTACTATATATAAATGTTATATCAAAATCAAGTTGAAATCTACGAGTGAACCAAATTTTGTACTGTATATATCCATCTGAGTTTGAAAACAGTTCGTTTATTATATGCCGTTGTTATGTAGACATACTAAATTAATTTGTCTTTAATTAAAAATAGCAATAACACATCGATTGACAACCAAGGCTGCATGACAATACTGTTCAGCCTCTTCCATGTGTACTCCAGATGTTTAGCAAATGATGAACTCGGGTGATGTGCGTACGCACGTCGTCATGTTTAACGCAACAGGTCAGCACTATTTGGAAATAAGTAATGAAGAGATGCTTACATAAACAGCGCGTGCAGGCAAAGCCAATAAAAAAATCAACGCGATGTGTTACCTAGAATATCAAGTACGGGTCTACACGCTGAATAGCTCACCTGAGAAACTCCACAGATGACACACGCCTATCAAGAGAGAATTGACAATGAAGAATAAAAAGAGAACCTCCAAAATGTGCGTGCCATGTTTCAGAGGATCAGAGATGAGTTCTAAAAAACACGAAACTGGGAATATCGTTATCGGCGGAAATGGAACAAAACATCGATGATTTTATATTGCGTGGGCTAGATGCACTATTGGATTTAGTCACAAGAACCCAAGTCGAATCAAACGAAGATCTAGGCGTATAAGGAATGTGCTTTTCGCCGCTTACCCTACTGAGGTTCCTGTTTGATGTATTGAATGTGAACCCGTCATAAACTACGTTTAAGGCCAAGACTTGCAAAAAAACCATATTCAAATAAGGTGCATAGTGCTTTGATACCGCGTTCATGACGCAGATCATTTACAAGATCCGATTACCCACACAATTGTAACATATGACCATGGGGTGTACACTCAAAGTTACGTTTTCGAATGTAAAAATATTTTAAAGATCGAGACTATAGGGAAATAAATATACCTGAACAATGCTAAAATAATTGTTCCTATTTAAGGAAGACCTAGAATTATTTAATTCATGTTATGGGGTACACATATTTAAATCAATGTGGCGTGACTATGATGAAAGTAGCCAGAAAAAAACGGTTTCAAAACACAGCGCATATTTAAGAGATCATAAACCTTGCACCTAGTTACGTGTTATCTAACAACAGATGCGTCATTCACAAACAACTGATGACATTTCGTAACTGCGACATTTCCACATAGAATATTAGAGTCGTCGCGACCATAGTTTTTCTCGCAAACCATGTTACACGCTATGACGTGAAGCATGTACAACATCGTGATTATTAGCTAGGGCAGGAACTCACAACGCAGACCTGTAAGTTACCGGTGATCGGGCTGTTTCAGACACTAAGCTCTTAAGAGATACTGTACCTGAAAAGAAAGGAACTTGTATGGGAGAGTATACATCTACTATCGTGGATAAGATTGATTGTCAGATAAGAAAACGGAAGAACGTGGTAAGAGAAGACGAAGGCCGAAACTAACGTGAACGATAATTGTAAAGTGAGGCCCAACAAATGTTGCTTTTTCTCTACGTCAAAATCAAGATTATACGCGTGACGTCCGTCAAGCTGCGTCTTTGCCTACAAAGTTGATATATGTGAATCGCATTAATACTACTGACAACTCCCAAGTCGACAATTCCCAAGTCAACCATTCCCACATACAGCCGTCACTTTTTAAATTGTGCCTACAGTTTTTGTCATAAAGAAAATCTTTGGGTGCCAGAATTCCAACAAAATATACGACGGAATTTCTACACACTCAACGTGTTCGGCATAATTTGTTGATTGCTTGACGGAACTGTTGTTAGGCAATAGGTCACATGATGGATAGGTCAATTGTGGACGATACAAAAGTGTTTGGAAAGGTTAAACGAACAACAGTTGCAAACGGGTCTAGACAAATAATTAGTCAAATGGTCTGATAAGTGGCCGATGTTACTCAAATTTAGTAAATATAAATGCCTCCAAACAGGACATGGGAACGAATATGTACAATATAAAATGGATCAGGGAATACCATTCTAAATACTACCGTAAACGAAAAGGACTTAGGAGTAGCAATTAGCGCCGATATTAAAGTGTCAGAACAGTGCGGGATAATAGCTTCGAGTAAGTATGTCTTCAGATAAGAAAGATATAATGAGTTCATGAAATAACATTGGTGAAGGAACGGTGTAGATTAAATATCAGAAGGTATTCAATAACAACTGGCATATTTCCAGATAAATTAAAAATTGCTAAAGTTATTCCACTTTTTAAAAATGGTAATAAGACAATCTTTGATAATTATCGTCCAATTTCTTTTCAATCTTACCAGCGATTTCCAAGATATTTGAAAGATTTATGTTTAATCAAATACACGAACATTTCAATTCCAATAACTTATACTGTGAGAATCAATACGGGTTTAGGGAAAACCATTCTACGGAATTTGCCACTCTAGAAATAATAGACAGAATTGTCCAACAACTTGACAATCAGCAACCCCAATAAACATATACCTAGACCTCTCTAAAGCCTTTGACATAGTTGATCATAACATATTATTACAAAAACTAAATTATTATGGAATAAATGGTGCTGCACTAGATCTATGTAAAAACTACGTGCACAATCGTAAGCAATATGTTGAAATTGGCGCTTACAAGTCGGAAGAAGTTGCCATAAACACTGGTGTCCCACAAGGGTCTATTTTAGGACCCCTTCTATTTATCATATATATTAATGACATCATATTTTCAAGTGATCATTTTAAATTCATAATGTATGCAGACGACACTACTCTTTTTAGTACATTGAATAAATTCCAATCTCCGGATGGCCAAGTCCAAAATCAAAATATAAATAAAGAATTAGAAAATATATGCAGGCAAACAAACTTTCTCTTAACATTAAAAAAACAAAATTCATGGTATTTCACATGCCCCAAAAGGAAATCGAACTTCCTAAAATAAAAATAGATGGGACAAATATTGAATGTGTACATGATTTTAATTTTTTAGGTATCACCATAAACCAACACCTAAATTGGGACAGCCATATAAACAAAACAGCGAATAAAATCAATAAAATAATTGGAATTTTAAATAAACTTAAACATGTATTACCTAAGAATATATTATCTATAATGTATAATTCACTCTTTCTTCCCAAGATTAATTATGGCATATTGGTGTGGGGTTATCAAGCCCATCGCATTTTTAAACTTCAAAAGAAAGCAGTGCGAATAGTTACTTCAAGTAAATACAATTTTCACACAGATCCCATCTTCAAAGAATGTAAATTTCTTAAGCTGGATGACATTCATAGACTCAAACAGCTCAAATTTTATTACAAATTGATCAACGAGGTTATACCAGAATATTTCAGTCGTATTCCATACACATATAACTTTGCAATTCACCAATACAACACACGTGGTAAAAACAACTTATTTATTCGTAGAGTTAATCATCAATATGCAAAAAAGTACATCAGACACAACATTATACAAACTGCTAACAATACTCCAAACATCATCCTTGATAAAATTTATACACATAGTTTATATGGTTTTTCCACTTATACATAAAAATTACTTTATCAAGAACTATGAATCATGTTGTCATATTTCTAACTGTTACATCTGTCATTTTTAAACTAGACATGACTTTGCATTCGTTTAAACTAATTTATGTATTATACTATATTATAATGTACGATACTAAATGTACTATATATATATGTATGCATATAGAGTTGATCACGTGATAATCATATAATTATGTTACATCAGTGGGGTGGCTCCCATGATAGCGGCATATAATTGTCTTAATGGGAGCCTCCCTGACCTTACAATTAATTTTATATTGTAGTTTATGTACTTATGATGGTCAAAATAAATACTGTCTGTCTGTCATTATCACAGAGAACTAGAAATGAATGTACCAGATTATCGGCTGATTGTGTGGATGCTGGCAGCGTAACTTCCCGCCGTAAGTCAGTTTAAAACGCTATTGATAAATACCTCAGAAGTGCCATTTGGTGTAAGTTATCTGGGTGGCAATCTTGTTCAGTCTTGTTACAAAATGTCAACGTGAACGACAACATTTGAAAGTCGATGTATATGACCCACATTTGCCTTAGTCTGTGACCCAAAATAGCGCATATCTCATGCGAGCGGAAATCCCCTGACGTCACATGTCCACTTCTTGCATCTGTCACGAGCATTCATCTTTGTTTCACGCAGCCGTTCTTGTTATTATCCGTTGACACACTGGCGGCGATAGGCCGAATGCCATTGCGAAGTAATCTTGCGGAGTTCGCCATTAAGCCAAACGATTTTTAACTAAGCCATTTTCGGTAAAAAAATATCACCCCACCGCCGGGAAATGACCGTCGAAATTTATTTTATATCTGTAGGCTTTTTTCACCATTGCTGGTTGTCTAACGTTTGCATTGCTTTCGGCCACAGACTCACACAAAAACCGCTTTTTTGTATTAGTCGTTACTCAGTTACCGTTAGTTGTCCGCGTGTTGGAGTAGATAATGAAATACAATATTCTGTTCCAGAATTACTGCTCTTCTATCTGCAGTCCAATCACCGCCGAGGAATGGATTGCAAATTGCGTAAGCATTATTGTGGAAATATGCCTCGTGTTATAATATCATTTCCCATTGTTTTACCTAGTATTTGTTATGTTTATGTGTAGGCCCTTCTATTGACTTCCGTTCACGTATTTCAATGGTATTGGGTGTATCGATCTGGGGGGTTCAAATTAACGTCTCTGTCGAGACATGTACAAAAGAGTTAAAGTACGATATCCAGCTCTTCGGACTGCCCAAAGCGCGGTACACTTCACCCCCTTGCAGACCTGTTCATTCGAATGCCTTCCCGACTTCTCTGGGAAGCATAAAGCCACGCTGATGCTATTATACGAATACTCGTTCACATATATGCACCACTGTCTATATCCGTTACTCATTTATACAACTGAATAAACTGAAGCAAAGTGGAGAGAAGACAATTGCCAATGCTTTGAAATGACAGCAAGAGAATTGAAAACCGTGTTCTCTCCATTGGGAGTCCGATGCTCCAGCACTACGCTACCGCGCCCAGAGCGTTAACGATGAACTGTCATCGACCGTCAGTCTGAATGGCACAGTTTGGCGGACACACGCGGAAGCCCAGTACACACGAGATGAATGGACGACAGTCACTCGAGGGGAACACACAGATAAGCGAGGACATCGCAGAAATGTGCAAATTGCGGAACCGTACAGGCAGACGTCGTTGCAGATTAGCAGGCAGTCCAGTTCCTACCAACGTGTTTGCAATGTTTTAATGACTAACACAACTAAACATATCAATCCTAAGCCCAACTAAAACTTAATATTATTACAAGGATAAGAAATATACGTGTTTAAAGTTTGACCTAGCGATGTATTCTATTGAGTAAGGAGTTCAGTAGTCGAGTGAAAGAACGAGTATTTGGCGAAGAGTGACAACTAAAATTGGCTCGAAGTCTGCAGTGACACGTATTGTATATTTATTTCAGAAACAAGATAAATGTCACATTGCATGCAGCTCACAGAAGAATTCTACGATAGGTAAGCAAGCACATACCCGAATGCTGTGCCTTTTTTTTTTATTATTCAGCGATTATGTTTTATAATACAACCAGAGTCGATCATATTTAGTTGTAACATTCAGAAACTAGTAAAACGCTGCAAAAAGGATACACCAGCCTTGTTAAATCCTCAAATGAGGTGTTCATTTGGATATTCAACTCTAGTAATTTTGTCAACGTCGTTCCAGCAACGACGACGACGTGTGACATTCCAATGCTGTGCATACGATTGTAGCCTCTGGGAAACTTTCATCGTGTGGTAGACTAACACTCCCAAGTCCCCATTATTACTTCGTTTATCATAGTTAGCCTAAAACGTCATTAATTGGGGAAGTAAAACAGGCTCCAAACCTTCAACAGTGCCCCCTTGTGACATCCAACTGCACCTCCTTGACGCTTCCAGAAAACCGCCAACTGCACTCCCCTTGAGGAAGGAACTCTTTTCTCTCAAGCGGAACTATTTTTCCTCAGGGTGGGGTATCCTACACACCGATCGTATCCCCCAGCCTATCGGCCTGTAAGCAGAGCTGCCAAGTTGAGAAATATGCGTGAGGTTCAGTTCCCCAAATGGAAAATAGGTGGCAGCACTGATGTTTCTCAACAAAACACTAGGTGGCAGCACTATTATTTATAAAAAAAACGGAAAACAACATTTGATACAAGTCACTACCAATGATAAGAATAACCTCGCGGCGGATTCTGTGGAAGCTTTACGCTATCCGCACGTGCATGTGATTAAATATATCAACATGTGCATGAAACTAAGCCTGTTTGTATAAATATTTTTTTTAAATGACAAACATGCGTGAGATTTACAGGTTAATGCGTGAGCGCATGAGATGGACGCTAAATGCGTGAGACTCGCGCCAAATGCGTGAGACTTGGTAGCTCTGTGTATGGTGGCCTATATGTCCGAATACAAAATGACTGTATGAATCATCAGCTAATTTGACGATGTCGTTGTCCTATTGCTCGACCAATACCATGCATCAGAAAGCATAGACAACAACCAAGACGTCGTCAGTCACGACAACGCTGACTTGTTATTGGTTATAGTTAGTTAACAATTAATTTTAAAGCAAGCTTGAATGTGGTATTATCATAAAAGCAAAGCAAAAGAAAGTATAATTCTCAATGGTGTTAGTCGTTTGAAGTGAACATCATTTTGTTTCCTAGCTGGGAAACCAACTGCTTTAAAAAGAGCAATTTCCTGGCAACCTTTTCACAATATCTATACATTGTACGACAAACGAGAGGAACTAGCTCTACGTAATTGCCCCTTTGCACAATCTTATATATGCATATGATTGTTCAGCATGTTTTGTTCCTGTTGGACATGACAAAGAAAAACGAATCTTGTTTCAGAGCACAGAACTTTCTTAACGCATTATCCCAGTTATCCATCATTACGGTTGGAGAAGAAAACGCCGGCTGGTCTGCGACTGACGTGGCGCTCTGTGGTCAACGAAACGTTAGTCTTGTATGCAGTTCTCATGAAGCACTCACGCGATGAATGGAAGGTCATCAAGTGGGTAAGAGGCACTACATTCACAGCTATACAGGAACCTCAGATCATCTGTTTCACAACAGCTTTTTTGTTCCTAAAACAAAGTGTAACATTTGCAAACGTGCTTTCTCTGTAGCTGCACCCAAAATATGGAATCAACTCCCTATAATGTTTTAATCATCTGAAACTATAGCTACTTTCGTAAACAAAACTCAATACTTATTTATTTGAAATCGCATTCCCACCCTAGCCTTTGGCGGTTCCTTGCTCTAATAATAACTCTTGCTCGTCCTTGTTCATGATTTTGCTTAAGGGTTATTATTGCTGCGCCTCTGAGCTTAGGTTCCTGTGATGTATAGGCACTATAGAAGTTTATTGTCATTATTATTATTATTGTTTTTGTTGTCGTTGTTATTGTTATTATTATGTGTATTTAACAGGATTTACAAGATTTAACTCCATGCAGATGGCAACTTGACAACCTTGAATCCATTGGCTTACCGAAAGTCCAATTGTGTTGTCTGTGTGTAGCCTATCCTGCCCTTTTGTGGTATAAAGGTTACCGATTTTGTTTTAAGACATCTATTCACGCTGCTAGCAAGAACACAATCTGCAGATAATTTGTTTTATAGTCCTCTTTGATAATTAACACTTTCTGTTGTCTAATCTACCCTACATTGTTCTTTCACACGTATAGCTTATCTCACCTTAATCCCAAACGCTTTATTGATATTAAGCACCACCTGTTTTTGTTGATTTAGATTGGCATATGGCAGTTATTAATTTGTCAGTGACCAATAGGCCCCTACAGTCATTGTTAGACATATACTTAGTAGACTGTACTGGATGATGGGGTATGTTGCAATACAAAGGGTAATGAAGGGGTCATGTTCTAGTTTTACGAGAGCTGGACGTATGCAATTTGTGTTAAAATCTATCAGCATGTCAATGAGATGATGATAACAGCAGGTGAGAAGTTTAAGACATTTTGCAGGTCACGTTTTCTTATAATCAGACAAAACGTTAACATGGTCGTCTATGGGAAAACCAACAGTGTGCTGACCCCTGAAGCAAGCGCGTTCCCATGCTTTGCTTAAGAAATTTATACAACTGGCACAGAAAATAAACACATTTTGCATTTACTTAACCAAAATCTTCTCCCGCTTTGCAAAAACGGTGAATCTATTCCAACTTAGGTTGCATTAAATTACACCGTAAAGAGGGAAAAGGTCACCGCGGGTGAAATATGGATTGATAAATTTAGTCTGCAAGCGCTGTGCAATACCTATTAGGCGTACGACAAGTTTGTCTATGGACCGCTGCAGCCAGCTCAGCCTCTAGAGCACGGTGGACAAGCTGCGGACTCATTCATCAACGTTGTTTCACAGACCGCGAGTCCCTCTGTGGTACAATTAACCTCATGGAGCTATTGAGCAACAACTTGTAATTGGATACTATATCAGTCTTTTTATGGCACACAGCTTTACACGATTGTCTGATCTGGGGCCAACATGTGAACAAGCAACTGGTCAGGTCTTGCCTATAGGGTATGCCGAACGTGGCTTGTGAATAGGTGTCGAAAAGACCCGGGTGCAGCATTGATTTTCAACTCGGCTACCCGGCTACCCGATATGCGATCGCACACAGCATCCAGACCGGCATACCGTCCGAACGGCAGATGTGGAGATCAAGTGTGGAGGCTATGAATAGTCGTCAACAGACCTCGCGTGACTCGTCAGATTTAGATCTTGTAACCCGCGTGAAAGTGTCAGCGTTCGATAACTGAAAATACAACTGGCCAACATTATGTCTTACTACCTCAATCATACATATATACCTTTCAACTGCAAAAACTTCC